>CM043114.1:38938395-39049644 GCA_023701765.1 Hylyphantes graminicola | reverse complement strand
CCGATTTCAATATTTTACTTTCTTCAATCCTATAGGGATTTCAGGGATCTTGCTAATATTAGTTAAGCGGTATTTCCGACTATCTTCTGTATTAAAATAAATTAAATTTTATAGTTAATTCATTTTAAGTTCAGTAAAAATGAAGTTAATGTAGATGTGATAAGATTTCATGCAGCCATCTACAGACCAAGATAAAATGTTTTTTAAAAATAATAATTAGAGGAAAAAAACAGGCATAAAATTTGAAACGATTAGATAAATATATTTGAAACCTACATTTAAATGTTGGTGACAAAAAATTCTTTAGAAACCAAAAATTTAACTCGGTGTTTTTGTTTCTTCAAAACATCAACATTCATTATCCTAATAGAAAACATTTTATTAGCTGACAAAACTTTTGTTCAAATTAAATAAAAAATATTTAAATTGGTATTTTGACCTGATTTTATTTATGAAATTAGTTTATTCAGTATAAAAATTATTGGTATTATAAAATTGGTATTTTTACCTCAAATGGTCTTTCATTACAATGTCCCGAAGCGAAGGGAGCGAAAATTTATTTTTTTTGTCATTACATTCCTGATCACTTTTGGTTCCAGACAACGAGCTAAAAGGACAAAAATAAAACCTTTAGTTCTTCGTACTAATACTTGCAAACTATGGTAACACATAAAAAATAGCAAAAGTGCATCTTTCTCTTTGTGAACGAAACTGTTTTTTAATACCATCTACAAATGCTTGTAGTACTTTGAGAGTGAATTATATAAGGGAAAAGCTTCAATTAAACTGCTACATTACTGTAATAAAAGGTATTAATATTGTTAATTACTTCTGCTAGTAAATTTTTTATTGGAATAAAAAATATTAAAGGCAAAACTTTTTTATAGTTTTAAAGCTTTTACATAGAAAACATTTTTAAAAAATATATTTATAATAAAATGAAGTTAACAGTTAAATAGTAAATTTTCTAGATTTCTTCAAAATGCATAATAAAAAAGTATGATTACAAGTCTTTGTTTAGGGTAATAACACAATGTGAATACGGAGATTTCAATCTTCATAGCATGGCTAGTTGTCATAAAAAAATATCCCAGATGCACATTTCTAGTCAGATTTCACCAAACATGCCAGAATAAAAAAATAACTTCCATAATGAGAGGAGAAAATGAGCAATTTTTTTAAATAAACAAAGATTCGCCAAATTCACTGCTTTACAATATGTTTATTCGTTGTTTGTATGTTCAATATGTGTATGCTTGACTTCAATCTTTTTAATTTTCAGGTTGCCTGCAAACGATTTCATTATTTTTATATTTATCAACCAACTGCATTACAAAACTTAAACATAAGAACATTGGTACGAAACAATTCACTAGTGATCGTACCTTTTAATTTCAGCCAAATCGTTCTCCATTCCTCGGGACTATCCGCCATTGATTGGCAAGCTGCTTGCGAAATAACATAAAATAGGAAAAGAAAAATGTTTCGCACTAAAAACATTCATGCAATATACATCCAGGTTTTTTAGTCATGCATTTAAAAAAAGGGAGATCAATTCTGCAATACCAAAAAAAAATTGTATTGAAAATAAACATTTTACAAAAAAAAAACTACTTACTTTAATTGATACTACCCTTAAATGATTCTTTCTTCCCGCTGAATTAATTAAAAATCATTTCCCTAAAAACTACGAAAAAAACAAAAAACTGGTGGGCCAAGGCCTTGCTGTGCCAAGTCTAACTAACCAAGACCAATAGATCTTGGAGAGCGCATTGCATTAGATTGTTAAAGTCAGTTTTATCAAAAACAGATGAAAAAAATCAGTGTTTAGTTCCCAGGGTTCTAACTTGATTTTTATTTATCAACCCACTTAATAGGCAACAAAACACCAGTTAAAGACTTGGTGTAAACGCATCTAGATTTTTGCCTAACAGCCAAAGAAACAAATCTCTGATCTATACCAAAAAATGTTATTTCCTCTTGGAAAAAGCAATAAATTCTTCACAGTAAACATTAGAGATGTTAACACAAAATATGTCAATCATAGCATATCATAAAAAATGGAAGGATTCCCCAGGCACAAAATTCACATTGCTGTGGCCCCCAAGTAGGCAGAATCTTTTTGGAATATGGCTGCAGCATGGCATTTTATGGATTTTAATTTGCCTGCAGAGAATTGCATTGCTGCCGTTGGCTGCGCAAAATTTGTGTTTCTGTTACCGTTCTTGCAGTTTACCAGCCCAACCACACTGTATAACTGCTTTCTCTCCCATATTAGTAGATAAAAAAGATAAAATTAACCCAAAGTTTAAATGAATATAGCAAAAAATAATAGTTTTCCACTTAATTAAGAAAGAGGGTACTGTCACCAGTGTTTAATCACACATAGTTCATGCTTGAAATACCTCTTCTAAAAGCTTGCAAAACGGAACTAAAATTTACTTTCCAATCAAACTGACTATGATGCTTTTTTGGCTTGTTAACTTTCAAATGAAAGCTCCTTACACCAACTTACAGCTACGTAAATTGTTTATTTCAACACAGGTGCCGAGTTTAAAACATACCTAGTTAATTGTGCTTCCACAGTCCGCTGTTGGTTATACACTATCGTCATGAAGGAGTTCTTCGAATTTGCTTGTCCGGGTTTCTTTGATACTCTAATGCATACCAAGTTGAAATAATTTTAAAATCAAAATTATTTAGTCATAGGTTAAGGACCTTCTAAAATAATACCAAAAATATGACATTACCTTCACTTTAATAATCTGACTTCTTGAAAATTCGGGAAATTATATTAACCAAATCCGATGACCCTTGTGGTGATTCTGTGTTTTCACATTCTAGAAAAATATAGTTGCTGGACATTAATAATAGTTGTGCCACAATATTGAAACTTTTACATTGCTTATAATTTTTTCTTAATTAAATGCAATTTCAATGCAGTTAGAATTAGCTTAATATAAATGCTGTAGTATGTTACTGATAAACCGGGTAGCAGCTGTTATTTCTTAATCTTAAGTAAGTGACCAGTTTTCACACATAAAGACAGAGAATAAAAAGACATTTTTTTTTTTTTTTGGAAAAAACTTATTCAAATAAACTATTTAATATATTTCACAGTAGAAGTATGTATTTCTGGAGGTCAGAGTGTTCATTTTAGTTTAAATTATTTGTAAAAATTATCTTTTTGATAAAATAAAAAAAAATTCAAAGGTTATTAGTTAAATGTCATTTGATTATATTGTTGAGGAAAATATTTAAGGGTATTAAATAAGTTTTCAATTAAATATAAAATAAAAATTAATAGTTTGTTATTAAACTCATATTCATAACATTTTATCAAAAAAAAATATTAAAACAAATTTATTTTAAATACCAACAGGTTTAAACAAAATAAACTGCAAAAAAACTTTAAGCATAATTTAAGATGGTTTTTATTGCAAGAACTCAATCTCACAAAACAAACTAAATGGTAGTTTCCCATAATATAATAACACATGCATAAACACAAGATTTAAATAAAAAAAAAGTTTTGTGTTTCATACCCTGATATTCTCGTATATCTCTGCGGACTCTTCCTTGCCGCCAAAACTTAGATGCCATGCCCCATGGGTTTGCTTTGCAATTGGAAATATCCCTAAGTGAAAGAAAATGAGCATAAAAAAAAGAGTATTTTTTATTCAACAGCGATTAGATAAAATTAATTAGCTTACACGCCTTTCCAACCTAAGTTGGGTTAAAATAGAAATATGCAATGGAGAAGTATCCTTCCGCAGATGTAAAGAGTTCCCCATAAATTTTTTATTTCTGAATCCAACCAGAAGACATGTTTAAAACGTTTAATTTTGTTGAAATGTCTAACAGATTTGAATTATTTATTTGATAAAATTTGCCAATTTTATCAGAAT
The DNA here is from genome assembly GCA_023701765.1 of Hylyphantes graminicola. Lineage (NCBI taxonomy): Eukaryota > Metazoa > Arthropoda > Arachnida > Araneae > Linyphiidae > Hylyphantes > Hylyphantes graminicola. The sequence goes on along the minus strand of CM043114.1, from coordinate 39,045,736 downwards.
GAAAAGTGTATTTTGGTTTTAAATTGTATTCATGTATCATTTTGTATGTAATATATTACAAGAGTTTCCAACTAACAGACCAACCACTTTTCCCTTTGCCTTTTTACCATTTGTTTTTACAAAAGTTAGGTGTTGGCACTGAGTGTACAAATTTTCAATTCAAAGAAATGGGGATTATAATTATATGAAGCTTTAAAACATTTCTTTAAACCTAACAAGTTTATAATTTCGGACATACCAAATTAGCCATATAAACTGTTGTATCAACTACAGCTGGTTTTCTGTTAGTGCCAAGAGAAATGCAAATCCTCTTGGTGGATTTCCTGTAGCTTGCTTCTAAAAACAATGGCCTACAATTAAATAATGGGATTATAAAAGTTTTGTACAAAATAAGCACTTAGGAATAATTTTATAAATAGTAGGCTTTGTATGATATATTTACAATTATTTCTGTTTAAGAGGACATATTTAAACTTTTTATAACATTATAAGTATTATCTTAACAAAACATCATTAAAAATATTTGTTCAAAATAAATGGAATTGTTTCAATGGTTTTTTTTTTTTTCCTTTTAACATTCAGACAGGAAAAATTTTTGTTGGTTAAAATATGGTACTGAGGTTTTACATGGACTAAGAAATATTCTTAGTTATTCTAAAAGAAGAAAACATTTTCATTTAAAGCCAGAGAAATTATTTTTAGTTATCAGATATCGCCTAGTATTCCTCGGTATTTTCATTTATTTCTATATTTATGAACATTCACAATTACTGGAGAGCTACCAATTGGAAGAACTTGGATATCCTTAACAATAATTAGTTGTGTAAAGGGATCTGAATCTCTATCTTTGAATATAGAAGAAGAACTTAAAACAAAATATGTTTATTACAAAACAATCTACCTTCAATTAGGAGATGTTCAAGCTCAAAATCAGCATGTACATTGCTTTCCACCTACAAATCAACATAACATTTAAAAAAAATTATGTATCATAATTTTTTTTAAATCTAAGAGATAAATCATACTTTAGTAAGATTGAAATATGGTGTTAGACGAGTAAAACTTTTTTAACATAAAAATTGATGCTCCACTATGTCTCTTACTAAATTCGGTTTATAAACATACAAACTCAGATAATATTTAGCACTCGAATAAAGAGTTTTTTTTCTCTCTTCTTTAAAATTTTTATTTCTACATGTATATAATTAAACAGTGAACAAATTCAGTTTATAATTCATAAACTGTGTGAAGTTATTAAGAGAAAAATATATGTTTTACATTTAATACAGTACCATTTATTTATGTATGTACAGTTTATTTATGTTTATTTAACTTATGAATTTTAGTTCTTCTTAAATCACAAAAACTTAATTTACATATGAGGACACAATTTTTAATTAAAACTATTCCCAAACACAACAACATCTATTAATTTCAATTTTTTATTTAAAAAAATGAGCAGTTGTGTAAGGAAATGGTGATAAACTAAACAAAAAATAATAATACCTGCTCTAAGTGAATGTTGTCTAAATCATAGGGCGACTTCACAACTTCAACTAGCCAATTTTCAGGAGTAACCATTGCAAGAGTAAAGAGGGGTGAAACAGGCAAACCGGAAAACTTAGCCATTGGGGCAACCCCAAAATGACCATTTGGAGCAAACACTGGTTCTTCAGTCAACACAAATCGATAGTAGCTGTAAAAAAATAATAGAAATATTTAGGCTTAGCTTAAGTATAATAATTTTGGAATTTATCTACATTGCCTGGCATAGAGGACATCAAGGCATATCCTTGATTTCTACTCTTTGAAAATGTTTCTGAAATCAGGGTTCCCATTCTTATTTCAAAGTAAAAATAAAGGACTTTTTAAAGACTTTTCAAGGACGTTTAATTGTATTGTACCAATTCTGGCAAAATTCAAAAAATAACTCAGATTCACAAAAAAATTCTTTTAATTCAAGGTATGTTTATAATTACAAAGTTGTATTTACATTATTTAAAAAGTTGAGGACTTGTTTAGGACTGAATTGAAATAGCAGAGTTATAAGCAATTTAAGGTAAGTTGATAATTACCCCCCAAAAAATACAAAATCATCGATTAATGAAAAGTTGGCTATTTTTCTATACCCAAAAATGACTTCTCAAAATTTGAATGTCATAGACAAAAAAAAATCAAGGTCTTTTCAACGATTGATGCTCAAATTCAAAGGAGTATTAAGGTGCCTTGAAAATAAAAATCAAGGAGTATTGATGGGTCCTTGAAATCTAAAACCAAAATCAAGGAGTTCTTAAGGACTTTCAAGGACCAGTAGAACCCTGCGAAGATAGTCATGTTCAGTTTTTCTGAAACAAAGCATTTTGTAACATATCTTGAATTTAATAATGTTCATTACAATGTGAAACTAAAAGTACCTCTTCAAAGGCATGGCTGAATGTTTATCAACACAGTTGAGGAATATTTTGAAATTCGCATTTATGACTCGCTGCAAGACAAGCAATATGGTGGACAGCTTTGCGGCACCCTTAGACACAGGGTCTAAAATTGCTATGACGTCATGAGCAGGTTCCTCAGATTCGGCAGCAGGAATTTTTATTGCACTTTGAATTAAAAAGAATAACATTGAAATATAGTTTAACAAATATTTTTTATGAAACATATTAGATTCATAATCATATATAACTTAATAAAAAAATTTTAGTACTGCTTAAGAAGAGTCCCTCTACTCTCTCCAAATTTTTTTAGTAAACACAGCAAAAATAACTTAAAAGTTTGTTCCAAAACATAAAGCATTTTCATCTAATATTTACTCACTTGTATAAAAACTTAGTTAAAAGAAATGTTTTTTAAAAAAAAACTGCCAATAAACATTCTTTAATTTACTAAAAATAAAGTGTTTGAATGAAACAATTAAAATGTTGAGATCAAACATTGATATTTTAATTGGTTGGATGAAACACTTAAAAATATTGAGTTCAAAAATTGATATTTTAACTACAAAAATAACTAAAATTTTAATAAAAGAAAACAGCAGAGCACTAACCTATGCTCATCCTTAAAAAATTTAATTTCATGTCTCACTTTCATCTGGGGCTGTGATAACAAAACAGAAGCTGCTTTCATTATTTTATCGCTATAAGCAAAGAGAAAACACATATTAAACAGACATGTAAAAAAAATCGATTTTATTTTTTCATTGATTTAAAAAACTAATTTACCTACCTATCTACGTTTGATGCTCCAAGACCACTTTTTAGTTCTGTAACTAATTTATCTGCATACAAACCTTTAGAATAAGTTTCTAAGAGATGAAAGTCTTCAGAAGTAAATTCTTCATTTGTATCAAAAGGTCCAATTACCTAAATACATAAAAAAAAAATATGAATAGATTTAGCTAACTGAATAAATATTGATTTTAAAAAATTGGTTACAGAAATTATTTTATTTGAACTATTTTACAAACTTACCCTGCCATTGACCACAACTGCTCTTTGACCAGGACTAAGTTTTAGAACTTGTTTGCAAAATGTTTTGTGATTATCGATGCTTTTCATATCAAAATCATTGAGTTTTTTTCAGAAATAACTCTTTATCCATGTTCTGAAAGGCAATTAAAATATATATTCCTTAATAAAACAACAACAAAAATTCACAAGACTACAATATTTCATATGAAATAATTGTGTAAATTTAATGAAAAAAAAATGTGTTTAAAAAACATTTATTTCTCACAACATTTTTAAAAATTTGAACAAACAAAAAAGCCGTGTACCATATATTTTTATTAAATGAACTAATAAACATACAGATAATAAGTATAAAAATTATCTAATTTTTTTAAGCAAAAAAACTTATTTTGTTTTTTAAAAACACTTTTTTATAGATTTTTTATTTAAAGAAAAGGGTGTCTGTAAAGTATAAAACATAAGTAAAAATTTAAATCTGGCAATTGTAAACTGTTTTAAGTTAGGTGTGCAATGCTAACTCAAAATATGTAAAACTAAAAAATACTTACAGAAACTGTAAAATCTATAACAGATTTTGCTTTGCTGGCGATTTGCTTAGCATTTAATGGATTGAGAAGTTTTGTTATAAATAACTTAGCAGTATGGCGATCTAGAGTGTCCAATGCAACTTGAATTGCTTTTGTGATTGTACTGTCCGAATCATCACTAGGATTATGTATGATTGCAAGACGGGTGTGAGGGGTGGATTTCTAAAAGGAATAAAAAATAATGTATAAAAAGTATATGATTGACAAATTATTCATTACATTATTTTAGTGATAAGAAAAGCTGTTAGATTTTGACAAACTGATTTGCCCTAAACTTGTAGCAAAAATACAAATTCTGCTTTATTTTTAAATATATAATTCCGGTAAATTTAATTTTTATAACTTCCAAGAAAATATGAAAAGTTATTTTTATATTAATAAAGAAGGGCACTCAATATTTGTTAATTCAGAATATTATTATTGTTTAAATAGGGAAAGACATAACCCCAAGAAAATTCATTACAAGAACGTTTCTAAATAAAAATATGTGAGAAAATTAAATATTTCAGCTTAAATTTATAATTACAAATCTATAAAAGTTTTCAACAGTTTTAACTCATCAAACATATTAAGAAAACAATATCACTTTCAAAATTTTGACAAAAAAATGTTTTTTTACCAAATGAGCTAATCCAGAATAGAGTAGTTGTTGCCCTTCAATGGTATTCACATCAGCAACAATCCACATTGTCATTGACCGGAATTCCTCATCATCTAAACAACATAGATATAAAATAGTAAGTTCCTACTCTTGCCTTATGTGGATGCAAAACCATACAACATAAAACATTAATATTAAGATATCTACATATTTTTTTAATTACCTTTTTTCACAAAATATTTAAGATCCTTCAAAATGGCATCAGTTTCAGCTAAAACAAAAAAATATATTAAAAAATTTAAGCACTAAATAGTATTTGGATAAATTACATCAACAAACTAATAAACAAATTGACTCCATAGTGCAAAAGATATGCGAGGACAGTTGAGTAGAGTAAAATTAACCTCGCACGAGGGCTATTGCCGATGGACGTCATAACTTAGAACCACCGTCAATTAATGAGCCAACACCTGAAAAGGCACCCAACACAACTTTTACTGGGCTACATCCTACACAGCATTAGGAAATTTTGGGCCACAGTTAACATACACTCCCTCAACACTGAGTACTAATCACACACTTTTGGCTGCTAAGAATGTTTAGGGGGTTAGCAGTTATTTTGGATTCATTAGGGTAATTATTATGTATTCTCATTAGGATCTTTTAGGAAATTTTATTTATTTGTGGCTTCTTTTTAGTTTCTTATTTTATTTGCTACAGACTCTGCTTTTAAAAACCCAATACATGGATTGTGAAGTTCTGACCAGAAACGAATCAAATGACCTGAATCTTCTTTTTTAACTCGCAACATTTGGTAGCTGGCTAGTGTAATCTTTATAAGAAATCTTTTTAAATGTTACTTACGACTATTAGAAACAAGATCTAAATATTTAGAATCAGAGCTCAACACTCTTTGGTTCAAGCGAGGCATCACATTCTTCTGCTCCATTAGATAATCCAACACATTTTGAGAATCTGTAAGCTCTCCCTACAACAAAAGAATTCGCACTTCAGAAAATTAATACTCAAAGCTTTTAATTTTATTAAAACTAATATTTATATTTAAAAAAAAAAAAACAAATTATACCTTATAAACGCTTTTCTGAAGGAATGGGGTTTGCCTCATTATTTCAGTTAAAATAGCCTCTTCAAACATATCTGCAGTCAGCTATAAAAATATTAATAGTTTAATAAGATTCATAACTTTAATACACATTTTACTAGTTTAATAAGACTTATAACTTCAATACAAATTCAGATAATAAATTTAAAAGTCAGCTTTATTTACCTGTTTTTGTTTCAGCATAACACCATTTAACAAAACTTGTGGAGGTTGGCTTAGTCCAGTTTTATTGATAAATTCCCAGGCAGACTATTGCAAAAAAAAATACTATGGTTAATTTTACATCAATTTTTGTGGTTTTTGTTTGATGAAATAAAAGTTATTTATATATAATACCTTTTTTCCAGAATCATAATCAGATTGAGATCCAAAAATTATGTCCAAATCTTCAGATGGATACGTAGTCTTAAAATGGGCTATTATACTTTCCGCTGTTATATCATCATCAATGTTAGCATATACCTGCAAAAACACAATTTAATTGAAAAAAATACAACACATAAATTTCAAAAGTAGCACATTCATAAAACTGAATTGCTTAACTAAAATGGTTGAGTTGAATTATTTTTGTACGAGAATACATGGCTATTGGCAACAGGCATAGTATTTTAAAACTATATTCAAGTAGCAAGCTGACACCTGATTAAAAAAGTGTTGGCAAATCACTTTAAGCCTATAAGTTTTGTAACTGTCAAAAAGAAACAAAGTTTTTACATCGATTTTTAAATGTCGATTTCCCTTTAATTCCATAGATGTATTTCACCTTTTGAGCGTTAGACAAGGCTTTTTCCGTAATTTATACACCCGTTTTTCAAGCAATAGTAATAATTTTATGTATATAAATGCCAATTATTTCAGCTGAAAAGGATTTTAAGATGTGTAAAAAAACTCAATTCTAAATGTTGAAAGTAATATGTAGTTTTAAAAAATTTAATTTTAAAATTTATACATAGAAAACAACCATACATTTTTGCCTATATCTAGACCACACGGAAGGTTAAAAAGTTCGTTGGTATATAGCTAAATATTTAGAATAAGAAATTACATCAGTTATAAATGACAGTCCGTCATATGGTGATTTATCTTGACTTATGAAATTATAAGCATTGAGAAATGCTACTCCAGCATCCTCAAAACCTGATGCATCCGTTTTGACAGCAAACAGCAATCCAATCCTACAAATACAAGATATTTAATCAAAAGAAAGATATATTTCTTTATAAATATAAACAGTAACTTCAATATATTAAAAAAAAAATTAAATTTCTAGTATTTGCTTATACACTGTTCAAAAGAATTAGGGGAATGCATTGTTTAAACCCTTTCACCCCCATGATTCCATTTGGAATCATCAGCTTGCAATTTTTTTTCCTCTCGCTAAGTTGACGTCTCACTTATTTATCGTTAGAATGAAGAATCATGTTTTTTGAAGAATTAAATAATGTTTGTTTTAATTAAAGAAAAATATAAAAACATGGTAAAATAAAATTATCTCAAAAAAAAAATGTATGGAACAAATACACCCAAAATTCTTCACTCTTAAATTCTTGGATGTTTAAAAATGATTAAAACTTTATTTTTACAAATTAAGTTTTCAAAAAATTTTCATAATTTATTCAAAAGTTATTATTCTAATTCCGCCCCCCCCCCTCCCTTAAATTTTCCTAATTGTTTCCTAAACTCCCCTAATTGTTTTGAGCTGAAATTTTAAAACTCCCCTAATTGTTTTGAGCAGTGTATATACTTATAAACTCTAAAAAATACCTACAAATTAAACAGTAATAAAAAATAAAGTTTTTAATAAAATTACAAAAGATTTTCCTACCTGACGGGTGCTTTATGAACATAAAATGATTCCGCCAGCTTAAAAATATCTCTTGCATTCTCTTGCGATGGATCAGCTGCAATTACCTAAATATATATTTGAAGATTTATACAGTATTATTTGCATTGAAGAAAACTCTTTAGGAGGAGACATTTTATTTTAACACTTTACCTACGGGCGTCGACTGACCCATAGACTAAGAACACTCTAAGTTTCAAACTCTCAATGGAGAATTTCTACATTGAAATTGACATAGAAACTAGCGCGCCCCCTTTGTGTCTAAGGGAACTAATGTAATGGTTTCTGGCTGCCTATTTGCAGTCACCTTTAGGAGATTTAACAGAGCCAATGACATCTCGTAATTTGGAACCCTTATCAAGTGACGATAGGGATCTATTTTTTACTACAACTTATTTTCGACTTTATTTTTGAATCTATACAGCTACTCATTGACTTTTATATCAATCGTAGGCCCATCCTCAAGATATTTGACCTTGTGCTTCTTTTTCTCCATTAATAAACCTACAGACTGACTATGCTTGTCATTTTAGACATGGTCCCCCAAAGATCCACAAGTGATTCGATTGAATAACTCGTCAAACATTCATCCAAATGTAACAAAAACTTAGATTTAGGGGTTTTCGAGGGTTTTTCACATTTCTAAGTAATTAAAATTGGGTGTTGCTATTGAAAATTTTAAAGTTCGTAACATTTTTAATATTAAGACGGACCCTTATGCAAATTTTGTGTCATGCAATTAACTCAAAATGTTATTTGTTCACATAGTCAAAAAGGTCCGATGTAAAAGGATGACTAACGGTTGAAATAATCACTAGTGGGTAACTTTTTTTTTAACAGAGAACATTCCGAAGAAACAGTAGCCCTACAATTGAAAGTACAATTATGCCAATCAACAAATCAACCTTTAATAGTGTTTTAGTTGCTTTCGACACGTTAGAAGAGCTAGGCATTAGATTAAGTTGCTGGTCTAGAAGATTTTTAGTCAACGGGTCAGTCGACGCCCGTAGTTAAAGTGTTAAGACAACACCAAAAGTACAAGACAATTAAAACGTAGAATTCTGAAGAGTTACGTCCGCCGATGTTTAGCAGTCAAAATTTTATCAAGTTCTGACAAATATATCTCCCCAAAGCGAACACTAATTTTTGCATACATTCTTTCAATCACTTCAGTTCACACAAAAAATCAGTTATCACGAAAAATAATTTTCTACAATAAAGTTAGGTCATTACAATACAACATAAAACATTGTAACTTGTTTTAAATAATTATCATGTTATGCTAGGCATTATCATTAGTTTCATATAAAAGGTTTTCTTATGATAGGCACATTAATTTTGTGACATTTGTAATTGTAGTGTTACATAAAAAAAACACCTAAAATTTAAGCAATAGATTCATGGTAAATATAATGATAATAAAATGCACAATAGATAGTGACTAATATTCTTACAAGATGGTAAATATTTTTTCTAATGCTGCGAAGCATTCCAGGATAGATTGGTCTGAGTAAATCTTGGACACTTGATGGCCAGCTACGATATGGCCGATCAGTTTCAATATCATTTATGTACTAGAAAAGACAAAAAACATGTTTTATATTTAAATTGTTGTCGAAAAAACTTATGGCCATAATATTTACTTTTTTAAAGTCATTAATGGGAACAAGAAAATCAAGGGAACAAGATTAACAACAAAAAAATTAATTATAAGCATAACGTATCAGTACAACATAATTATTTTTTTTAAAAACACAGTATGCCTAAATATTTGATTCTTTAAAACCATTTATTAAATATATTTAGAAGAACCAGGGTGAGTGGAATATATGCAAGTTATTTTACAAACAAACTATACATAGCACGATAGTAATAAAGTATTTTATCAAACAAACAATTTAACATTAGTACTTAAATGTTTATCAGTTTTAATTTGAAAAGAGAAGATTTTGATTAGAATAAAACATAACACAATTTAACAAGTATATTTTTTACAACTAGCTTACTTTTATAGATGAGTCTCTGATATCAATAGCAAATTCTTCTTTGTCATGGGCAAAATCAATTTTTAATAACTTGGTGAGTACTTCTTCCTGTTCAAAACAAATAAGTTCATAAGAAACTCCAGCACACAAAAAAATTGATAAAAATTTGAAATACTAAGAAAATCACATTATTTCTGCATAAGATATTTTGAAAAATGACTTTCAATTGAAAATAAAGAAACATTTAATAATATTTTCAAGAATAACTACACTCCTTATCAACCAAAGTTGGGTAAATAGAAGTATGCTAGGGAGAAGATCCTTCCGCAGATGTAAAGATTTCGATAAATTATTTGTAACTCCATCCAGAAAACATGTTTAAAACATTAATTTCATTTAAGGTTTAACAGATTTGAATATTATTTGAGAAAATTTGGCAATTTTATTAGAATAAAAAGTGCATTTTGGTTAAATTGTATTCATGACATTTCGTATGTAAATATTATCTTACAAAAGCTTCCAACCAATGGACCAACCACGCTTTTCCCTCTGTCTTTTTATTTTTTGATCATTTTACCCAAGTTAGGTTGGCAAGGAGTGTAACACCAAATAGGTTGTAAAATTTTTCATAAACTCAAATTTTAGAAAAAGAACATGGTCTAGATCAAGAATATACCATACAACACAATGTATTTGAATTTTGAATACAAAAATAATTTTGGCTATCTGTAATTAAATTTAAGTGCATTTATGTCAACCACTTTTAAACTCAATAATAACGAATGTTACTGTTTGATTTATGCTACTCTGCTACTGTATTAAACTAGATTTATCTTATTTAGAATCAATTTTTTACAATATGCAAATACACTGAAATGAATAAGTTATTCAAACACTTTAAACATGCTATATGAATTTAGTAACAAATTACTAACTGGTATTTTTATCTTATGCAGTGCTTCCAAAACTCTTGTTTCCTGCTTCAAAGTTTGCAATAAGGAGAAAATATCGGTGGTGTCCATGTCAAAAAACAAACCATTTATGAATATGGCTGCATCGGATGGACCAAGATTGTGGTGGTGCATAAACATCTGAAAACATTAATAGGTTAAATAAAATACAGCTACTCAATTTAAGATTGAGTTTGGTTGGGTTAACCTCACACTTAAGTTAACTCGGAGTATTGGTAAAAGGTTATTTCATTTAATAGTCATGTCAAGTAAAGCCAAATATGTGATAAGGCCCAAAAAGCAACCTAGGAATGATATTTTTGGGGATATTATAACCACGATCCATTTATAATATGAAAGTGCCGTAATGTATTCAATTAAGAGTAAGTAACAGTATCTATTTAATATAAATGCCATAAGCTCATTGAAGAAATTATAGCTAAAAAATAAGGCTTCAATACTAGAAAGGATCTAGCTTCACAACAAATTTATGAAAGTTTCTTTTTTCAAATTTTTTAAACAAACTTTAAAGCACAAAAAATACAATACAAATTTTTACTTTTGACAAAGCAGCTTTTTTAAAGACAGGATGAAATTGTAAGTTACAACACTTATAAATAAAAAGAAAACGCTGAAAGAAAATGCTAATGAAATAACACCCAATACCACAAAATTAGCAAAATAAGGATATTTTAAAATTGTGATTTTTATCAAGTACAATTTTCGTAGAAAATATTGATTTACAAAGTATACATTTTCCTATATTTACCTGTTGATTTCTTTCAATCTCTTTTCTCATGTCACCAGAAACTGACACATGCACCAGTGAGCGTGCCTGACTTGGAAAACTTTGGGACACTTCTTGCAACCTTTGGAGGGCTTCTTCAATTGGTGCATCAACTATTTTTTGGGCTGCTTGCAGACTCAACTCTAAAAATGTAAAATTATTAATATACAGAATATGTTAAAACTTTAAGATTTAATACATTATAAACTCATATTGAACAGAAGAACATATCAAATATTTATGCAGCAACTAGTACTAAAACACTAAAGTTCTTGCTATAGATTATTTCTTTTAAAAATATTTTACAACTATTTTCAACCGGTAGTGGAAAATGTATTGATATAAATCTTTAAAAAAAAAAAAAAACTAGCATGAAATATTTGGTCTAACTGATATATTTCTAAAATTAACCATGATCTCAATAAAACACACACTATATTTCAAAATAATTTAATACATTTTAATATAAAAATAGTAAATAACTTATACAGACCTTGGAGTTCCCAAACTTTAAGATTTGGGATTTCTTTTGAACTTTCTAAAATGTGCCTTTTTAATTGTTCTATATTATCTTTTTTACTTGGGTGTAATTCCCTAAAATAGAAAACAAATTAAGTTTCATAAACAAAAACAAATGTCTTTTTTGTACTTTAGAAATATTTTGAACAAATTAATATCATTCACTTACTCTAGCTTGCTAAAGATAAACCCTTCTAACTCATCATGCTTGTCGATTTCCTCTTGCTCTGGTCCTTTTTCCTCTACAGAATTACAACAAAAATAACAAAGAAAATTTAAAACTCATTTTCATGGAACTGACATTTTCCAAAGAATTTACAAATTTCAATAATTATTCAATTACCTATGATTTTAGTGTCATCTTGTGCCTTGTATTCAGTGCTCTTAACAGCCAACTCCACTCCATATCCAGAAAGACGAACTTTTTGCTTTCGTCTTTTCTAAAAAACAATATACATTTTTAAAAAAAAAATTGCATTAGTTATTAGTAGATAGAAGCATACATATAAACCAATGAATAAACCATTAATTTTTCCTCCAGCACAAAAAAATAGTTGAATTTATTCATTAAAAAATAATTTTATTAATAAATCAAAATTTAAATTTATGCAGTGAAAACAAGTTTAAATTTTTGGCACAAAAAATGTATCCCTCAGAAAATAGAAGCTTCACAAATATTAAATTGGTTAAAACTTTTAGATAATTCACAGGTGAGCATTTAAAGAAATAAACTAAATTGATTCAATAAATACTTACAGATACATAATGGCGTACAGCATAGGTTATTTCATTCTTATTAGCCTTATCTTGTAAAACCTGGTTCAGATCATTAAATGCAGATGTACCAATTTCTCCATAAAGTACAACGTTTACAGCCTGTGCAGCACTTGGATAGACATGATCCACTTGGTACAAAACAGATGCATTGCTGGAAATAAATTTAAGTGAATTTAAATCATTTCAAATTCTTTGGTTCTTTTCATGTTTCAAGAATATTTTTTCCAGCAAATAAAGAGTGATGTCCTTCCTTATTTAAAAAAAAAAAAAAACTAAATTTTGTTACTGCTTTTCAAAAAATGCTAATCAACTTTCTTATTAAAAACAGGGAGAATATTTCTTATGATGTCACACTCTTCATACTGCGATGCCATTAGTTGTTTTCTTTTCTTTGACCAAGTGTTGAAACAAGCTCATTTGTTTTTTTACAACTTCACGCATTCCAAACTGCGATTTTATGGGGAACATTATGGGGTGATGTCAAGGGGTTTGTTATGCTACTGCTCTTGACCCACGTGCTTATGTTATCCTATACAGCTATTGAAACATGTGCTAATTTTTCCTACTACTCAAATCTGTTTAACCGCTTTTTTTCATACAGCGATTTGGAATTGAAGCTCAGGTGGATATGGCGTGAATGTCCCCCATTGGTTGTTTCGTTTTTGTGGTTGTTTCATTGGTTGTTTTGTGTTGAAACAAGCCCATCATGAAAAATGAAAGTACACATGGTTCTTTAACAGATGAAGAATTTGCAAAATATATACAAATTTATTTTATTGCTAAATTTTCACTTGAGTATATATTAACATGTTAATGATTGAAAGAAAAACAATATCAGTATTAACTTATTAACAACAGAGTTTTAAAATAAGTTATGCTAGGAACATGTCCACAACAGTGACTGTTGGAAGGTTAATAAATCATGCACACAAGTTTCACTTGAAAAATTTGCGGTAAAATAGCACACATTTCTGCACATTCGATATGAGGCTAATGTATTTCAGCTTAAAAACACATCCAATTTGCAACAATTATGACTAATTTAGTAATAGATTACGAAATTTAAATGATACAAATTTTTATCTGTGGTAATAGCCTTAATCTCTGTATAAAAATACTATACTATTTAATGTAAATATAATAAGGCAGTAGCTAGTTAAATAAAGCTTATTCAAAATACTACGAGCCAGTGTTTTGGAGAGTTTACATAGTTTTTCAGTATAAGTAGAAACATATCTCAAGCCAGTAGGGAGTTAAAATTATTAAAAAGTAAGTAGTATAGTTTTAACTAGCAGTTCAAATATATTTCTGGGAAGATATTCAGCTTTATTTTCATTTAATTTACTTAAAAATTTCAAATATGAGAAAATAATTATATGTATCTACTAATGTAAGTTCATGCAAAAAAGAGAAAACTGCTTACAATATTTGGTTAATTTTAATAATTTTGGTTAATTTAAAATTAAATATTCTAATGGCATATCAGGTTAAAATTATTAATTATAAATTTAATAGTGGCATATCTTTGACTTATGTTTTTTGTCATATGCTTACTTTTGCGACGAAGATAAAAGATTTCTCAAATTTACAGGATCACAGGCATAAGAACCTCCAACATCAGCTACTGCTTTACAGCTGGCAGGAAAAGTTTGATCATAAGCTATCTAAAATAACAGAACTCTTATAAAATATGCCATTCTTACATAAAATACGCACAATTAAAGTTTAACTACATGAAATCCACAAAAATTTTATTTGGATTACCTAAAATAAATAAGTCGGATTAAACAGGGTAAATAGTACAAGGTTTGTAACAGATCGTTTTTCATAAAAAATAGACTTTTTACGGGTCTTCATATATATATTATTTAATGATTATTTTCAAAGAAACATTTCAGTTGATGTAATTCCATGAATTTTACAATAATAATATACGCCTTAAAACATGTACAGTAAGCAATTGCAAATAAACAGCTTGGGAATTAATAATACTAAAAGATATATGACCTAAACTCTAAATATGCAATTACTAACAATGCACATAGATAATTTGATTTTATTTTGTGTCATGTATGATGTAGTTAAAACAAAATACAAGGACTTCTCCAAAGAAGCTTTTAAAAATAAGTGCCTTAAGGGTCCTTTGGATAATATTTTAAGAATAAGGAGCTTTTACCGAAGAATTTAATCCATGTTGTGTTGCAATATACTTGTCACATTATTTTTTGCAATGTTTCCATGAAAAAACAATTAATATGTGGTTCCTACAGCCTTTCCTGTTGTACAATCGAAGTCAATTTTTCTGTATGAGGTTTTAAGTTGAGTTCTAATAAACATACTCCAATTGATATCAATCGTAAATGAAAAACCATGACAAATCATAGGTAGTCATAGTTGTAATTTAATAACTTTGAAATTGTAGAATAAGAAAAAAATCAAGCTAAAATCTATTTACAAAGTTATGTTCGAAAACAACTAATCATTATGGTATAGAAGTTTTATTTGCAACAAACTTACTTGATGAAACATCTCAATAGCAGGTGAATATGCTCTTAATGCTAATGAAAACTTAAGTAGAGCTATTTTACTAGCAGATAGATAGTTGCTACAAATATCTACAATGGCATCATACTGTAATTTTTCTGTCCCTAGAAGGAATTTAAGAATTAGACTACATTCAGGAAATAAAATACAATATAAAAAATATATTTACAACATCTTTAAAGAATTTGTAAGTAAATATATGGATTTTCAAGTTTAAGGCAGTTCGCAGTTGTACATGTGAATTTTAAATATTAATAATTTCTAGATTAAGCCATTATCAAACATAAAATTGAAATCATTTTTTGTAATATGACAATCAACTTTTTTTCCTTCTAATATAAGAACTTATTGTACAGTTCTTATTACATAAACTGTAAAAATTTGAAATGTATCATATTATACGTAATTTTTCAAAAAATAAAACATATTAAGCATTTAAAGACCTTTACATAAAAGTAGATGTAGTTGTAATAATTGTATTGTAGATTCAAACATGACCATCAAATAGAAAAATAATTTAGATGCGTAACTTAGATAATTTAAACAAGATTTTCAAAGCAACTTACTTCTTTGGAAAAATTCAGGCTCTAATTTAGAACAATCATCCACAAATTTCCAAAATAGTTCTGGTTTTTCTTCAGCTAAAAACTCACTAAATTGATGAGAGAAAAAAAGGCGTTAGGCATAATGCAGTTGCAATAAATATGTACTAATAAACTCAATTTCAAAGACAATTATTGCATAATAGCAACAAAATTTAATGACTGGTATCTACCTTACAAGACCAACAAGGAAACGAGGGACATAAACTCTGTCAATTTTGACACTCTGGAAAATCCTCCAACAAGTTTTCCAATATAATGGAATTTATACTTTTTTATACAACAGTATTTATGACTTTGGAGGTGGTAGGTTTTGAATTATCGTCGCACTTGAGCTACACGAGGGCTATTGGCGACGGGCGTCGTAATTTAGAACCACAGTCAAGTGACAAACCGACACACGAGTAGGCACCCAACGCAACAGTTAAGGGCGACATCCTATGCAGTGTTGGGACTTTGGAGCATATTTAAGGTGCACTCACCATAACGGGGTATTATTCGTCGGACAATTTTGGCTGCACCGGTTGTTTATAGGTCAGAAGTTATTTTAGCGATGCCAGGACCTGAACCTGGGACCTTTCGCATGCCAGGCCAGTGCCTAACCGACTGGGCTCCGCCCCATGACTTTGGAGGGGAGCTCTATGCGAGCCAAACACTGTGACCAGGGGTCTATTACACCAGGGGTTCCCAACCGGTGGTACGCGTACCACTGGTGGTACGTGACATAATTTTAGGTGGTACGCGTGAGTGATGTGAGGAACCAGATGCTTGCTATTAATAGCTTCTGTAATACACATGAGCAAGTGAGCAATCAGACATATTACTCATTATTTTAAAGAGAAATCTTTAACTTCTGGGACGAATATAAAAAACCTAGTACCTTATGATGTTCAAGCAATCTCTGCTATTTTTTAGGCTGTTTGTTACGGTATCTTATGCAATTTGTTCATGGGCGTACCCACCATAGGGCAGAGGGGGCAGCTGCCCCCCTCTAGAGGAAGTGGGCCCCCAGCCTTATGGGGGCCCCTGTATATATTATATGTAAGAGTAGAGGAATTTTTTTAAAAAAATAGAGTCCATTTGTTCCCAGTCGGGCTAAGAGTATTGTTACCTTTATTATAAGCATGTAAAAAATAAGCAATTATCCAACAATTAAATACGAAGTTTTCTCAGGAATTTTATTAAAAAGAACCCCTACTATGAACACTTTTAAAAGAGTAAATATTATATGTTTATTAAAATATTAAGGTCTGGTGGTGCGCCAAAAATTTTCGAAAAGTCAAGTGGTACGCAAGTGCAAAAAGGTTGGGAACCCCTGTATTACACCATATGAACTAATATTTATTCAATAGTTTAAATAAGGAAGGGGCATCCATAAACTACGTGAATTGTTTAGGAGAGGGTATTAAGCCAAATATCACAAATATTTCGAATGGGGACGGGGGAGTTTTGACAAATTTCGCATAATATTTCCTGCCAAAAAATCAACATAAAACAGCAAGAAATATATAGTTACAATCTAGTAAAATGTGTTTCTTGGCTTAAGTCTGCCAAAATCTTACATGATATTACTTATTGTGACTTTCCCAAACATTTGTAAATGTGTGAGGTTTTTTTTAAATATTTAAGATCCACTAAAAAGAAATGAAATATAAAAATCGTCAAAATAGCCACATCCAAGTAATGGCCAAACCTAAATGAAACACAAAAATACATACCTAGCTTCTAAATGCAAAGGTGTATCCAGCCACTTTGAATCTAAAACTACTGTCACTGCCTTTTGGGAGAAAATCATCTGAAGCATGGAGAAGCAAGTGTGAAGTAGTAGCCATCTTGATAGGTTGAGCATTGTTAACTATATAAAAGGAAATTACAAATTTAATAAAATGCAATTAGCATATGTTTAAGATTTTCACTGTAAATGAAACTTAAATTACCAGTACTTTTTTACTGTGTTCCATGCAGATTTAACATAGACAATTTAAGTGCCTACCAAAAAAAAAATTTGTTTAAAATATCATGTAAAATAAATCATTTTAGTTTTTCAAAAGGCACAAATATTATTATATTAATACTTTTTATTTGAAGTAAGCCTTTTTTAAAATGATTTAACCATGGTAACAGGTACAAAATGTAAATTAATAAAATATTTTACACTTCTCAAAAACACCCACTATTAAATAATTATTAACAAGTGAATTTCCAATAATATAAAGTATGCATTATAGAAGTTTAATCAAATCTTGAAGATAAGCAAGTGCTGCCGGAAAGAATACTAGGATTTGACTCATTGTTTTCAGAATAAACAAGAAAGTTATTATAAAGGGAAGACATTTTTACTTTTAATAGCAGTAATCAATATTCAAAACTCAGTTTTGCAATCAAATTTTTGCAAGTAACCTCATAACTTTAAATGGCTTTAGCAGTACAATATGACGAGGTTATTGAAAAAAATGCTATTTGTTTTGACAGCCTAAATCTCAATTAATTATAAATGACTTATATTATACTTGTGATTTAAATTTTTATTTACAAACAAATTATGAGCAGACAGAAAATTTTGAAGGCTGAAGCGGCTTCAGAATTTGATGCCAATTTTTACCTTGTATTTCTAAACCTACGTGTAACAAAACAAAACTATTGAGGCCGATCGAAACTTAGATCTTTAAAATAATGAAAGTTTAATAATTATCAAAATTATAAATATTTCTGATGAAGTATATATTTATATTGATTTTTTTAAACATTTGTGTGAGGAACTGTTATCACACACGAGTAAAATAAAAAATTTAATGAATGAGCATTAAAATAACTATAACTTCGTTCCCGTTTTATTAAGATTGTGTTGTTATTGTGTGAACGCCGATCCAGCGGCGTAGTGGTTAAGGCATTGGCCTCTGGAGCTGCTGGATCCGGGATCGAATCCCGTTCAGGCATAGATGTTTGTATTTGTCGAGTATATGCGGAGTACGTGCTCGTAAAATCTGTTGGGTCCGAAAGTCCTGTGGGCGGTCATTGCGCAGTTTTCAACGGGTACAGGTCCCTGGAGAAAATTTCCCTCCCCTTCAGGGACATGTCTAAATTGCGGAGGTGGAGACAGATGACAACATCTGTCATATGTGTTTGTGTGTGTCTTGTGTTTTCCTACTTGACGATGGTTTATAAGCGGGTCCTTGCGACCACCAAGCACACAAGCCTGTGAAATATATGTCTACCAACCAACCAACCAAACTTGTGTTGTGAATTTGTGATTTGGTTGGTGATTCTCCAGGCCAGTGTTCCAAAGTGCTCTTTCTTTTAAAAATTAAATGGTAGCTAATTTAACATTAGAAAAAAACATCGTCTGCTTTATCTTATATTTTTGATTCGAATAAACATAATTTGTAGAACAAAGTGCTTGAAAATTTGTATAACAGCCTTTTATACAGTAAGTACAAATTTTATCAAGATATTGCTTTGACAATTAAAAATAGTATATTTTTAGTGTATTCCTTTCACGTAGACCTTGCAGGTAACGAAATGGCTGATGCCCTGGGAAAACGGGGTACTTACGAGCCTCTGCTTACTCCGGAGTCACTTATTCTGAACTACACTCTACAGTAAAACCGACATTAAGTTTGCAGTATACAAATGTTCTACGAGAAAAAGGGTAAATAGTTCTCATTTTCGAGTGCGAGAATCGAATACAAAACGGTGTTTCACATTCAATAAACAATTTTATTTGTTATTTCAAGACATAAATTTGTTATTTTTATTAGTTTTGCTTCAGTTAGAGTGTAATTTTAATTATTTTTTCCTTCGATTTTGACGTAACAGGGCGCACGAATATCAGGGTCAAAGGAGCAGCCAATCAGAGTAGGCGAAATTTCGGCGCCAGCTGCTTTGTTTACCCAGTTTCCTCCGCGCAGTACATTTCTCTGCAATAGCCCTCGTGTAGCTCTAGTGCGACGATAATTCAAACCAAACCAAACATTTCTCTGCTGCAAACTTAAGGTCGGTTTTAGTACAGACATAACGCTGTGATTACGTTTACGGCACTGCCAGAAACCCATTGTGTTTACGGCACCATCTGCACATGCTCAGAATCTGCCGGAAATCCTTCGCTCTTACGACAAAACACTGCACATGCGCAGACGGATACTGAAAGTGAAAGATAGTTTGCCTCGTTGGCTTTTTTATCGCTCAAAGTTGATAAGGTTTTGGTAATAGAAATGAACCAACCGTGTCTCGCTCGATGTTTTAGTTAGACGTTTTTAATTGATGTATATTATTCGATTAAATAATTATTTCTGAACTTTCCGAATAAATGTGTTCTTTTTTAAAGTTTCATTCTATCAGAAAACAAAATCTTTGGAAACTATCAACTTTCAAAAGTTTTTCATTCTTAAAATTTTTTATTTCTCTTCATAGAACAAAAGATGATGCACAATGTTCTAATTTTCTTATGTTTAAATCTCTTATGAAGGGCTCGAAATTATTATTTTAATTTGTCATATTATTTTTTATTCTCATACTAATTGAAGATGGAAGAACGTGGTAAGTGACATTTTTGAAAATAAAAAATTGTGTCCATGATAATGCGCTGTTTCCTTGTAAACATAACAGGTTTCAATTTGTTAATAAACACTAAGTTAAGTATAAACTTTTCAGACTTCCGCCTGCTTGCTTTCAATTGGTAGCATAACAAATAGTTCTTTTGTATTGAAAAATAATAGAAATTCCACAAAATACCATTAATTAATCTTTATAACATTTGATTATTAAATATGGGTCATGAATTAAAATTTATATAAAGTATAACTGGGTCTTGAGAACAAGTAATAAAAATATATTAGGTTTACAAAAAGAGCACTTTCATTTTAGAATTTCCTATTGGAGCGGAGTTAATTTACATTTTATAAAATATCACCCGCCTTTAATGCCTTATATTTTCGTTTCAAATAACAGTGAACTCTTGGTACTTTTAAAACAAAGTTGCACCTGCTCCTGCCTTATGGAGATTGCAGAAAGATCCACGTTAAAACAACATTGCATCAAAACAGCATGCGTCAAAGCACCTGTTTCGTTAAAAAAAAAAATCAAAAACCGTTTTAAAGTCATTTTTAGACCGATCTCTAAAGTTATCAAACGCTTTCTGTGCAATGTAGCTAATTTAAAAATCGAATTAAGAAGCATATGGGAAACTAGCCGGCCAGCTGGCGCAATGGTTAACGTGTTGGCCCTTGGAGCTGGTGGGCTCGGGTTCGAGTCCCGGTCATGGCCTGGATGCTTGTTGTCCGTCAATAAATGTTGTTATTTGTCTAAGTGTTTGTGTAGTCTCTTTCTTTGTGTGTCATTTCTGGGGTTGAATACAATAGACCTAAGGTCGCAGTGTTCGGCGAACTTGCCCCCCACCAAGAAAGTCATAAGTCAAACGGGAAACTAAATATGTGATTGAAAGTTCGACAGAATAACAGCCTTTTAAACAGAAGGTATATTAATTAAATCAAGATATTGGTTTGCTAAATAAAACTAGTATATATTTTTACAACAATCGATGTATAACCTTTTATACTTTGTCGCTTTGTTTTTATAAATTCTAACATTTATTAAAAGGTAGATAACTAAAAATAAGAGTTTTTGTATCATGGATGTAAAAAAATTTATGCAATCATAATATGCTGTTGTAGTAATATGCAATAAAATCCCTATAACTTACAGTTCTCCTTGAAGCCATTGCCTATACTTTTAAAGTTTTTTAAATTATGGAAAAATTGGTTGGTTCCGTAATTTATCGATCGTGGGATTTAGCAACTTTAGAAACTTTGTCTCTCTATTTTAATTGAAATAGTTTAAAAAAACTTCAAATGTAACATCGAAACTATTTTTACTATTATAATTTCAGTGATATGATATTCTTTCAAAAAATATTTTCCACTTAAAACCTTATCATCTAACATTAAACTAGAAATTCTGAAAGAAAAAATATAAACTACTTTCTTTTAACTGAAATAATAATAGAAATCCTTATAGTAGGGACAGACAGACGAACGTACATCTATATTCATAAGTGATGTCGTACATTTGAAACAAAAATTAAGGATGTTTAAAAATTAGACGGGAAGAAAAGAAGTTGTGTGTGGGGGGGGGATTTTGAGCTTATTATACCTAGTTAACATTTTTTTGTTACCATGTTCTTTGTAAATTATTTTATAGAAACAGAAAAGTGAAAAAATGGTAAATGCGTGTGTTCTGTGTCGACGGTCTTCACGGACAAATAAAAAGTTAGGTTTCCATAGGTAAGTGAAAAGTCGATCTAGTTAATTTATTATTATTCTGCGATAGATTTGGCAATGATGCATATTTTTTACATTTCCTATGCATTTGATATTTATATAATAGTAGGGACCCGGATGGCCGAGTGGTTAGCAGCGGGCAGTGGTTAGCCAGCAGTCTGCGCGTTGTAACGGGTGCGGGTTTAATTCCCGCCTTTGCCCTGCTTGTATTTCCCTTCTCTGTGACAGTAAAACTCTATCTGTGTCTGTCTTACTTGACGAAGACTTATAAGCGGGTCTCTGAACAAGCACACAAGCCGGAATATATTTGTACCCATCCTACCCTACCCTATATAATAATAGTAATTCAGTTTTAATATTTAATAATACCAGTAATTATTTATAATGCTCCATATATGTCTTGCTTGTTTTGTAAAAATATAATGATTTTTTTTTTTTTTTTTTGTATTCATGTACTCAATTTTTTGAAATATAATTATTTTGCATAATTTAAAAAAAAACTAGAAGACTAGAAGAAATCTGACAAAACTCCTACTCACAAATGCATGGAAACTGAAAAGTTCAATTTAACCTTTTTTAGAAGAATTAAATAATTCTCAAATATTTAGGAAATTAATTAATACTTTTTTTACAAGGCTCCCAAAAAAATATCAAACAAATATTTCTTAAAAATATATTATTATTGTTGCTAGTTTGGGTGTGTTAATTCACTGCATTTTATGATAAGACAATAATCGATAGCTATTTGTTGAAAATACTGAGACTGGAGATGTTTCACCATATTTTTGGTATTCGATTAAATAATTTTTCAGGTTTTTGTGTCCTTCCTGTGGATTCTTACGGCACGGAATGTCTTTTTTTCGCGTACAAATATTTGTGCGAGAAAGTGAGACTATCTAAAAATATCTCAGCAAAGGCAATTTTAACGGGAAAATGACTATGCACACCTATAGATACTCATAAAAAGGATATTCATGCCAAAATTTTTTATTTAGGTTCATTTGGAATGATTTTGTGATCTTTTGAATTTTTACTAAAACTTCAAACGACTCTCCTGAAAATTGGTCTTTTTCGCGATAGATCTCTTTTCAGCGTGCAGTGCGACGTGTCTTTTATTATGAACTAAACATAATAAAGAGAACAAAAATAAAATAATGTCAATCAAATCTAAGTAAAAAGAAAGTTTGTTCTTTTTCTCTGATACTTTTAAGTATGGTTCGGAAAGCATTAAAGCAACGATAAATATAACTCGCTTAATAAATGAGGGTATCTAAAAATATTACATTATGTAGTAATATATTGTAGATAATAAATGCAATGCTATTATATATTTAGAAATGTTATGCTTTAAAGGAATTATTCATAATTTGATACATATGAGATTTGAAAGTTTTCATGTATTGAAGTTATAAGTTATCTCTTTTTTTTCAAAATTCTGAAAAGGAATTATAATTCAGTGCTTAATATATTAATGCATTGAAAGTTATTAGTATAAGAAGTTTCTATGAAAAATACAGGCCAAGAAACAATTATTAAATGACTTCAAGCAAAAATTTTGTAAGAACGGAGTAGAAACGAGGAGAAAAAAAGTTTTTAGCTTTTAAGTTTAGTCAGGATTTTTTCAAGAAATTGAAATAAATTTCACTACAGGCATCTTGTAATTTTTAAAATATTACTTTAGTGTTTAATCATTAACTTTCAATAGTTAGGCGTGTGTAACCAATTAGCTTTAAAAAAAATTGAAGTCAAATGCTCAATAAATCTTCAAGTTATCAACATTTCTGTAAATTGATTCAATTCTAGGCAGTGACAGTGAGGAGGATGAATTAAAAAAAATTCCAATTATTAAAATTTGATTAAAAAAATTACAATATAAACCGAAAAATTGGACGCAAATGCAAAAATTTTTAAGAACCAACAGGCCAGAGGAGCAGCAAAGTCAGCTTAAATGTTTACTAATTTTTTTTCCAGTCTTCAATAACTATCGAGATTTTTCTTGAGTATTTCTGCTCTCTTAGAATGTATCACAATGAGCATTCCTATTTCCGCTCATTGATATCTCAATTGTAAAAAGGGTTTTGCACTCCCTTTTTGTTTTTAAAGATATAATTTAAAATAAATTTTCCTTTCTCTTTTAAAAATAACATTTTATTTTGTAGATGGAATTTTGAACGTTGTAGGACGTATTTGCAGAAGTGAGAATTTCTGTAGCACTTAACAAATTCCTTTTATTATGCAGAGTTTATATGAATGTTTTAGTGAATGTTAGAAAGTCGTGAAAAGTTGTGTGTCGACATCCATCAGATTATGGACTTTCAACGAAACGCAGATAGAATTTATATTAAGTATAGCAAACATTAATTTTAGATATTCGTAATTTGCGTTATTAAATATGTCATATGATTAAATATTAAGTTTGAGCACGATATCAGATTTCAAAGATGTGGTTTTGTGTTTCAGTTTCCCACTTTTGCGACCAGAAGTTCTCCAGAAATGGTTAGAAGTGGTAGATGTAGAAGGTTTCCAGCCTACTAAAACGCATAGAATTTGCAGCGCCCACTTTGAGGACAATAACTTCCAGTTAGGTGAGCGAAAATGTCTGAAAGAAGATGCTGTTCCCACCCTTTTCCTGGGTCACGAAGAGAGATTTCTTTTGAAAATCCAGAACAAGAGCGATTTAAGTCCAGAAATTTCCCACAAAATTGCAGAAAAGGTACATATGAATATTAGTCGAAAAATTATGTTAAAGACATGTGTTGTATGAGGGTTATCTTAATGATATCTAGATACTACCCCACAGTGTTCGATTTTGGAATTCCGCTCGAGCAAAAGGTCTTTTGTGGAACCAACCGAGAACGAAATCACCGGTTTGATAACATTACTTGATCGAAAAGATTTATCGGATGTTGTTGAAAACATGGTTTACTACATGGCAGGTTATGTTGTGGCGAAACTCAGACATAAAATAACTTGCCATGAATGTTTAAGTATTATGATAACGAAAAATAATCACGTTGAAAACTATGGCCACACATATGGTTTATTACTAAAACAGCCTAATATGGAACCTGATAGTTTAAATGACCATACATATTGTACATCATATCAACCCAATCCAAAACTATTCACAATCAATGTTAACAGGCATGGCATCTGATGGAGTCTTTTTCATCTTACAGCAAACCGAAAAAATATTCAGGATAACAGTTTCAAATACACAGAAACCAAAATATGAAACTATCCTGGACTACGTTGTTTATTGTGTATCTAAATTTTTTTCACAAAATGAAAATGTAAAAAAAAACTCCAGAACTTGGGTTTTGATCATTCTCTTGAAGGAGAATTTCTCGTGGAAGATCTACACGAAACTCAATTGGTTAAAATAATAGCCAAAACTTACCT
Organism: Hylyphantes graminicola; assembly: GCA_023701765.1. Taxonomy (NCBI): domain Eukaryota; kingdom Metazoa; phylum Arthropoda; class Arachnida; order Araneae; family Linyphiidae; genus Hylyphantes; species Hylyphantes graminicola. Next base: position 39,020,274 of record CM043114.1, on the reverse strand, counting down.
TGACATTAGGCTTTTTGCCCAAGCAAAATCTATAACTCTTGCTCAGCACAACAACAAAACGACTATAAGGCATAAGTTAAATAAACTAGTTCTCTTTAACAATGTCTAGAAATTTTTGATATTTTACCCCTTAGAAACTCGCTTTAAAAAAAACTTTCAATTGTGGGAAAACAAGACTTTATATTTTTGCAAAAAATTTATAAAATTACAGAATTTGTCCACACATCCAATTTGTACTATTTTTTAAGTTCATTACTAAATAAACAGGGCTGCCGCTGGCTACTATTTAGGCGACTAAAGCGACTATTTTCAAGGGAAGGCGACTATGGCGACTTTTTTCGGAAAATTTGGGTTAAAAGCGACTATTTCAGCGTATACTTCTACTATTTTTAACTATCAGCGACTATTTTTTGGAAAAAAAAAATCATGTGTCAAAAAGCGGGAGTGAAACAAAATCATTCCAGGTTCGGTACTTTTAGGCCCGCCTGCGCCGCACGCATAAGCTTGTATGGGCATGCGCGCGCAGAAGTTGCAATTTTCAGTTTTTGTTGTCGCAGTCAAGAAGTCAGGACACCGCATTTGGATTTCGAGCGTCTAACCGGTTTTCCGCGCCAGTTTCTGCCTTTCTGTTGGGGTGTGCCTTGGAGATCACGTGACCACTGGCGAATTTCGGCCGATGTTTCCCGTCTTTCATCGGCTGATGGAAAAGCCAAAATTCGGTAAATCCATGTGTTTTCCATAAAAAATTGGAAATAATGTATGTTTGTTCGATTTAGTCTTGAAAAAAAATACAATTAAAATTTTAAGGTACATAATATAGGGATCCGAAAGTCGCGAAAATCGGTGATCCAAAAGTAGCGGTACTCCGAGAATTCGAAAGTCACGGAACTCTGGGGATCCGAAAGTCGCAAAACTACGGCGATCCGCGGGGATCCGAAAGTCGAAAAGCTAACAGCGATCCGAAAGTCGCGAAACTACGGCGCTCCGAAAGTCGTAAAACTTTGGTGGTCCGAAAGTCGCAAAACTATGAAGGGATCAGAAAAGTTGCGGAACTCGGGGATCCGAAAGTCGCAGAACTCGGGGATCCGAAAGTCGCGAATATCAGGGGATCCTGAAGTCGCAAAACTACGGCGATCCGAAAGACGCGGAACTCCGGGGTTCCGAAAGTCGTGAAAGTCGCGAAACTACGGCGATCCGAAAGTCGCGAAACTACGGCGATCCGAAAGTCGCGGAACTACGGCGATCCGAAAGTCGCGGAACTACGGTGATCCGAAAGTCGCATCGAGTTTCGGCAATTTGGCCGCAGAGATCTCCCAATCCAATTGGGGCAGATGAGTCAAAAGGAACGAGAACATGAACAGAAAGCAGAAAAAATAAACCAAATAGTTCAAAAATTGAAAACAAATTTTATTGATTTCTATACAAAATCACCAAAAATTCCAAAAAAGTTAAATGTAAAGTCTTTCGTCACAACTTATATTTTCTAACTGTATCCTTCGAATTTGTTTTTCCTTACTATTAATTTCTACCATGTTTTACAGCTGAAATTTTGGAAAGTTCTGTACTGTGCATTAATTTTATAACTTGTTTTCTTGTTAAATAAAATTGCAGCCCTTTTGAACTTAAAAATGTTGCATTTCCCATGATTAATCGTCTTTCTTATGGCTACTATTTTAGTTACTATTTTGTATCCCCGGCTACTATTTTGGCTACTATTTTTTACATCTGAGGCTACTAAAGCAACTATTTTCAATGCTATTTACCAGTGGCAGCCCTGAATAAACAAAAAGGTGATTTTTTTGAGTATTTCATTTTTAAATTGTTTGAATTAATAAGAAAAGTGAAAATATTTATAAATCTATTTGAATTTCAACATATTTAGTGTTAAAATTATGCAATGTGTTATATACCTCGGCAATTTTTTTTTCCGATTTTATTTCCTTCATTACCTAAAATCCAGAACTTCAACTGCGTTTGGCATTAAAAGAACAAGTAGTAAGAGGATCAAAAACGTTACCGCGAGTTTAAAATTAGTTAACTAGTAAGAAGATTTGATTAATTTAAAATTTCAAAATATTTTGCAAATGTTTTAAATTTCTTTTAAACACTACTATGTTTAAATTCTATATGCATTAATCAATTCGCGAATAAATTTTTTTTACACCCGTAAGAAACATAAACTATTTTATATTTTAAAAAATTATTTATTACTTGGATTTATAGTTCTGTATATTTGAAGCATAAGTATTTTGTGTTATGCAGCTTATTAACATGAAAAATGTTTGTCTTTTTTTACAATATTGTAAATAAAATTTTATTTTAAAAGATTCATTTTATTATTCATTTAAAACAAAATATTTACTTATCAAAACATCAGCAACAACAACATAAATAAATACTAATAATAAAGACACATTTTTAAAGAAAAATCCAAAATTGTACACCAAAATATCTTTGTACTCCTAAAAATAATACTTAAATTTGACATTGTTTACAATACCACACATTTCTCCAAATAAAATAAATAGAAAAAAATAACAGTCGCTAACATAGACTGGCAGTGGCCTCGTTTTCCTACAAGTATTTTTGTCTCTCCAGTAACATTTATAGATCGATGAAATCGCTGGAAGAATTGGAGCCAAGTAAAAGCGCCAAATTAGAAAAGAAGCCAAATAGTTTTGGCTCGAGCCGTTGGCAACGGCTGCGTTTTCTTAACATTCAGTGGTACTTCCATTAATATACATCCATGAAATGAACAGTGTGATTTGTGATGAAATCGGGGGATCCTCGTTGCCAGTGTTATTTTCTGTTTTATTTACTTAACCCTATGAGCACACATAAGCACTTTAATTAGAATAAGGATCCTATAATTGCTAAAAATTTTAATGTAATTAAATCTAATTAAAATAATATTTAATCGCAATTAAGATTTTTATTTTTTGGGTGAAAAACTAAGTTAAGAAAATATGAATTTTCATCATGTTCACATGATGGTAACAAAAGTTCTGATATTGTCAAATTATTGTCTTACTTTTAATGCTAAAATTTTACATTTTAAGAAAATGGTGCCTCGGTCGCCATTTTGTACAATTCCCTGCCGAATGTAAATGCAGTGGTGCCTACAAGTGGTTTTGATGAAGAAGATTGCGTTGTTGAAATTTTAAAAGGTTAAAAACCAAAGTAAAAATTGAGAATAAATTATGTAATGACCAATGAAGTTTTTATTTCGTTCCTTTAACGAAGGGTGTTCTTATTCTCCTTAAACAACAGGGCAGGACTAGCCCAGTTGGTAAGACGTTGGTCGTTGGTTTTTAGACCAAGTGATCCCAGGAGGCATTGGGTTCGACTATACGGTAGGGTGGATAAAAAAATCTTCAAAGGGTGGATCAAAATCTGCACATGCGCAGATGGTGCCGTAAACGTGATGGGTTTCTGGCAGTGTTGTAAACATAGTCACTGCGTAGACATAAAGCCTTGTTCGGTCTGCTTTTGCTATTCCCCCTCTGCACCATTAGTAAAAGGGTAATCGTCTTGGCGGATCTCTATCCCTTCGGTACAGCAGACAGGAACAAACGATGACACGGTTTCGTAGTGGCCACCTAAGAACATTGGCATATAACAATAGTGATGCAACGGATACCATTTTGGCTGGATACCGAATATCCGGCCTAACTTTGGGCCGAATATTTTAGGCTTCAAAAGTATGAAATGTCAAATTGCGTAAACACTTTTGCAATTGTAGCAGTTTTACTTTGGATGACGTAGTATAACAAACCAATAAACATCGTAGTATAACTAACCAGTCACTAACTTCCCAATCTTAGCAAAACTAGTGAACAAGTACCTTTCTTCACCAGCTAGCAGTATATACAGTGAGTGACTGTTTTCAGAAGCGGGACTCATTTACAAAAAAAGCGTACCGTATTGTGCCAAAGAACGCAGAATTATTACTTTTTTTTACACCATAATTTACGTATCTTGTAACAAGTCTAATATGCTTTGTTTGTTATTAACATAATGTGTTGTGTTGTTGTTGTTGCTCATCTACTAGGTTAAGCAGAGCTAAACCAGGTCTATGATGTTAGTCACTCGCAAAAAGTCCAGGATCATGACTAGGTTTTCTAACATAATTCATTAACATAATGTGAAATATCAATCGAATAAAATGTAATAAAATTTAAAAATTATCTGTTAACTAAGGAAAAATAGTCAGTTTAACAATTAAAACAATGAAAAATTTCATAGAGAAAATGTTAGATTTAACAGGCCGAATAGTACTGCTGGATAATTGTGTTATCCGGCTACTGCCAACTATCCGGTCTAATTTCCGGATAGGCCGGATGCAGTATTGTTGGCCGGATATCCATTGCATCCCTATATAACAACAAAGGAAAAAAATCCCAATTTGTATTAAGTGGTCCACAGATCAACCCACTCCAGAGCACATCCTTGAGTGCTTGGGACTCGATACAGAAGATCTTCTTGAGCCACCATTATTGGTTATTGATTTCTTTAGAGTGTGCAATATCATGGACCTCGTCTAGCTCTGCTGGGCAACAGGGATCATCAACAACAATAACAGAATTTTTTGGAACCGCAGCCACGTTTTATATTTTGTCGCTTTATGTTTCTAAATTCTTTAGCATTTATTTAAATGTTAGAAACTAAAAATAAACTTTTGTACGATAACTTTTTCTACTGTTCTCCTTGAAGTCATTGCCCATACTTTTAAGGTTTCCAAAATAATGGAAAAATTGGTTCCTCCCGTAATTTATCGATCATGAGATTTAGCAATTTTAGTAGCTTTATCGTTTATATTTTAATTAAAATAGTTTAAAAACTTCAAATGTAGCATCGAAAATATTATCCTACCTTTTTTAATTTCTGTGATGTTGCTATTTATAATTTTAGTGATTACTATTTATAATTACATTGATGATGATGATCTTTACAAAAATATATTTTCAACTTAAAACTTCATCTAACATTAAACCAGAAATTCTGAACCAACTAATATAACTCACTTTCTTTTAACTGAAATAATAATAGAAATCCTTGTAGTAGGGACAAAAAGGCTAACAAACATTTATTTTCATAAGTTAAGATAACTGATGTCATGCATTTGAAACAAAAAAAAGTAAGTTTGAAAAGAAGATGGGAAGAAAAGAAGTTGTATGTGTGTGTGTGGAGGGGGGGGGGTAAAAATTTTGAAGCTTATTATATTTAGTTTTCACCTTTTTGTCACTTAGCATGTTCTTCCACTAAGCTCTTCCATTCTAATTTGTGTTTCCTTTTATAGCAACAGAAAAGTGAGAAAATGGTAAATTCTTGTGTTATTTGTCGACGGGGAGCGGAGGCAGATGAAACATTAAGTTTACACAGGTGAGTGTAGTGAGCAACATAGTAAATTAATCTATTTATTATTCCTCAACGATACGGGGTTCAGTATGTTGTATATCGGTAATGTTAAATTGGCCAATTGCAATGTACCTTTTCACAATAACTACTGATCAAATCATCTTAAAATTTTCTGTGTGTGTTTTACCAACCTTATATATTAATCTGAGGTAAAAAGTTTTTTCTAAATAACTGTTAGATTTTTTTAAATAAAATAAGTTTTAAAGTATCCAAAAAATCATGAAATTTTCCACTTTTTTGCCCCATAAAAATTTTTTCACTTTAGTTTTATTAAAATTTATAACCTCAGATTAATCTATACTATGTATTACATCGTATAAAAAAAGTTTACGAGAAAACGTAGCATAGTTTTTGAGAAAAGGTACATCGAAGTTCAAAAAATCAAGTTCTGAGAAAAACACATTTAAAGTTTTTATAGTTAACCCATTTCCTTACGAAGCCATGACATTAAAATGGCTTTTAATGTCCAAAATATTTTTCCAATTGTCTTGATACTTTGTGACATTATTAATAAAGGTTGTAATAGTATTTTAAGCCAATAATTTTTGTTTTGATTTTTTCACCGATTTTTGGGTATTGAACCCCCTTAACAACTAGCAGTATGGTCCCGCCTTACTGGGAACCCGTTAACTTCGCATTGCTTCCTTTTAGAGGCAAGCATGCTTACTTGTGAAAATACTCTCAAAAACAAAATTAAATTCGTGGTGGCGCATGTGCACTTGAAAAAGCAAACGCTAATAGAGGATGAAGCAGCCTTAGGGCGAGCACATATCTCAACCAACTAATAGAGGATGGCGTCAAGCCCCCGTTTCTGCCCGGTCCGTGTATTTTCAAACCCTGTTATGGTCCCGCAATCCCATGTAGATGACGTTTTTTTAAAAACTAATTACAGTAAACTCCCGATTATCCGCGGGTGGATTATCCGCTTTGCGGATTAACCGCGGGCCATTATTCCCCCTCCCGTTTTTCAGTTCAAATATAAATTTAAAAAAAAAAATGGGATAAACGAATTTTATTTGGTTCAAAAAATTTTTTTAGAGAGCATTGAAGAACAACGAAATCCTTTCTACAACGACGAACACATTCAAAGAACGGCGAATACATTTAACAAGAACAACAAATGCATTAAAATAAGAATGATTAGGAAACCTGTTGATGTACCTGGTGAAAGCCAGGTGTACATCACGAACATGTTTTTGTCAAAAAGCATCATTTGTAAATTAAACTATCCACTATTTTAATTGAATTGCTTTATGTGATTTTGATACTGGCGAAATGCGTAAGAAACTAAAAAAAAGTTGTCTTGACAATTCAAGACGAACTACAACTCATTAAAAAGCAGGAAAACGGATCCTCTAAAAATCAAACGTGCATGCAGTATGGCATAGGAGAAACGATAGTAATAGACATTTTGAAGAAAGTAAATTTGTACTTGCTGATTATTGTAATTTACTTAATAAAACCCAGAAGAAATTTTGTTCATAGGCATTTTCTTCATTTTTGCGGATTATCCGCGAATTCGCTTATCCGCGGAAGCCGCGCCACCCAATTCCGCGGATAATCGGGAGTTTTGTTAGGAAAAATACACTTATAAAAATAAATTAAATGCTTAACTTACTGCATTTATTTGTATTAGGTCTTTTTAAATATTTCACCTAAGCAATTACTTCTAATGTTTTTCATTTAGTGCCTGCATGGATAATTCCGCCTCCATAAACAATGCATGCGTTCACTTCATTCTATAAACTTTCAGTGAAAATCATTATTAAGTTGCATTTGTTTTGGTTGGCTTGAAAAACGTGCATCTCTAGTAGCTCTCGTATGACGTTTTTATCATGGAAGTTGAATCCTGACGCAATCGTATTATACGTTATTTTTCTGACTGGTTGGTTGAGTAAATGTGACTTATGCTAATTTATTGTTTTTGCTATGTATTCATGCATACCGGGCACCGTAACCGCGCCCGTTGATTTATGTATATATACTGTGTGATTCTGTTACTCTCTCTCTGCTTCTGACTTGCTTGCTACTCAGATGAGTTAGGCTGATTTGTTTGCCGTAGTGTACGGCGTTTGTTATGTTTTAACTTTAATTTAATTATGAATAAATTTTAGATTGTTTTTTAAAGAAGTCTCCACGATTATTTTGGATTATATGCTTACAATTTTTCCCACTGCGTTTTCTAAGTTATATAAAATTCTCTGCAGTTAAGGTTAATTGAGGACTTTTTGCAATGCCCTTTTTTAACCTACAACAAGGTTATGGGCCCAGGATATTTTTTAAAGTAAGCATATCCTAACTTTGACTTAGAAGATCAAGGAGACGGCGGGGCCATCCGCAACTGCCATCCGCCCTTTTCAAGATGGAAACCTCCCACATCGAAAAGCTGAACTCTAACAACTACAATTCATGGAAAGACGACGTGAAAGTTGTACTGATGGACAGAGGTGCCTGGCAGATAGTAGTTGGTAAAGAAGAACCGCCCCTTCCCAGTCCGTTTAAAGCTGATGATGTCACTGGAGCTGACCCAGCCTTTGACAAAGCTTATCAGAAACAGCTGAAGGACTACAATTTGAGGAAAGACCGTGCCTACAGCACCATTTACCTCAGCCTTGAAAAGGAAATTCGACCGCTGATATCGGAGACCGATGACCCAGTTGAAGCCTTCAAGGTTCTTCAGTTTCACTTCAGGCCAGACTCCAGGGCTCGAATCATTGGACTCACCGATGACTTCTTCAGTTGTCGGATCGACCCGAATGAAGAAGTTGGCCTTTATGCAGCTCGCCTAAAAAGGATAGCCATACAACTGAGCGACGCCGGAAAGCCTATCGACGACTGGTATCAAGCCTTCCAGTTGATCAGGTACCTGCCCCAGGAGTTCAATGGCATCGTACAAGCAATCTACAGGTGGACCGATGACCAATTCAAATCTGACAAAGTCCTGCGAGAACTTCAAGCTGAGGAAGCGCGCCTGAAGCAGTGCAGCAAAGACCAGGAAGTCGTTGCCTACAGAGTAGGAAGAGAACGAACCACTCCTCCCCAAGCGTCAGGCAACAAGCCACAAAGAATCGGGAACAAGAGAACCCCAGCCCCACAGAAGAGGAGACCGAAGAATGCATCAAGACGACAAGAGACCAGCCTCATAGTTGAGGCCAACACATCGGGAAGTGCCAGGACCGAAACCAGGAACTGGGTGTTCGACACAGCCGCGACGTCTCACTTTTGCTGTGACAAGAATCTGATGCAGAACTTCAAGCCTCTAAAAGACACCAACGTCGCAGTCGCCATTGGTGGAGTCACCTGCCCTGTGGAAGGAACTGGGGAAGTCTCACTTCAATTCATCACAGATGGTGAGTGTGAGGACATTTTGCTTTTAAAAGTTTTGTATTCCCCTAAACTACGACAAAACTTAATTTCCGGTAGCGTAATTGATAAAGCTGGCCATAATTTTATCTGTAAAAATAATACTTTAACTGTATTTCATAAAACTGGCCGTAAACTTTTCTATGCCCGGAGACATGAGGGACTTTATATTGTTAAACCCAGGTATCCCAAATGTATAAATTCTAAAATGTCTAAAGCTGTTCCTGTAAACTGTAAAAATGCTAAAGTAAATGCTTTAAACTTGTCTACTTCTGCTGTAAATAATGTTAATGTTTGGCACAGACGTTTTTGTCACATTAATCCTAAGTATGTTGCCAATACTAGCCAAAATAATAGTGTAAGAGGTTTACCCCCATTAAAAAGTGACAACATAAAATGTGACCCGTGTAAAATTGCCAAGTCCCGTGCAAAGTCTTTTAAGCCAATTGGCCAGATAAGATCTACCAAACCTCTAGAGCTTGTCCACATGGATTTGTGCGGGCCTATGCAAACCACGGCCATAGGGGGATATCGTTATTTTTGACAATAACCGATGATTTTTCAAGGAAAGTAACTGTTTATCCTGTAAAGGAAAAAAGTGACGTTTTTCAATGTTTTTCTAGTTACTTAAAAAGAGTAGAAAGGTTTTTAAATAGTAAAATTTTATGTGTTCGTACTGATAACGGGCTCGAGTTTTGTAACTCGCAGTTTGATGCACTTTTTGAGGAGTACGGCATAAAGTCGGAACGTACCAATACTTATAGCCCCCAACAAAACGGCGTTTCTGAGCGCTACAATTATACGGTCGTAGACGGTATAAAAACCCTTCTTAAGGATAGCGGTCTTGGAAACCAGTTTTGGGCGGAAGCTCTATTCTGTTTCACGTATGTATGGAACCGTACCTGCCATGGTAACCAGAAAGTAACCCCTTTTCAACTTTTTGGTGGCAAGCAGCCATCTGTGAAACACTTAAAGTCTTTTGGTACGACTGCATATTTGGGTATTCCCAAGCAGCAAAGACGCAAACTCGACATGCGGGCAAAGAAAGGAATCATGGTCGGCTGTGCTCAAAGGACGAGAGGTTACCGAATTTGGCTTCCAAACGAGAAGAAAATCGTGGAATCTATTAACGTAAATTTTGAGGAGGATATCAATTCTAATTTGTGCAGTGGAGCTGTACTGGACCCCCCAAAACCACCTCAAAATCTTCCTTTAATTTTAATGCCCGATCAAACTATGTCCGATTCCGATTCTGACCCAGAAGTTGACCCAATAAGTGCATCTAAAACTGTTGAAAAACCTAGATCCGACTTGGAGCCTAAGCCAGGTTGTAGTAAAAGTGAGGAAGCACCTCGTACTACCACTGGCGTTTCATTTGTAAGAGAGGCTATTCCAAGAAAGACCGGCTCGAGAATCGATGTTTATTATCGCATCCCAGGTCAAATGACTAGACTCCGATCACACGAAGATGTGCGGAAGTATTGTGATGCTAATAACATCCCGTATGTACGTGACAATTTTAATTTTCAAGGTCAAAGCACCGATTTCGGTGATGTAAATATTGAGGAAGTAAATTTAATTGACATTTGACTAGAAATCCCTGTCCCTACCACTTATAAAAATGCTCTAAGTACGCCACAGGCTGATTGTTGGCATAAAGCCATGAAAGAGGAACTCTCCGTAATGTATGAAAGAAATGTCTGGGATCTTGTTCCAAGAACCCCTAACAGTAAGGTAATTGGTTGCCGTTGGGTTTTTGCTATCAAACACGATGACCAAGGCAAAATTGCTCGATACAAAGCACGTCTTGTTGCTTTAGGTTTTCGGCAAATTCAAGGCATACATTACGATGAAGTTTTCAGCCCTGTGGTGAACTTTTCAATAATCAGATTGTGTTTTTGTATATTTGTGTGCAAACTTAAATGGGCTCACTGCCAAATTGATATAAAATGTGCATACTTATATGCCAATTTAAGTGAAACCATTTTCATGACGCAACCACCTGGTTTTGAAGACCCAAACAAGCCAGAGTTTGTTTGTAAACTAAATAGAGCTATCTACGGGTTACATCAATCCGGAAGGGAGTGGTTTCTAGAGGTTCATAATGTTTTAATTAATTTAAATTTTCATAAAATAGAATGGGCTAATTGTATATATACTTATAATGACAGTGTTATTTTATTATTATATGTTGATGATATCGTAATTTTTGCTCGAAGTAAAGTTTTGCTTAATGAAATAATTGATAAAATTAGTAATAATTTTGATATCAAAATATTAGGTGAAACGCGTAAACTTTTAGGAGTTGAATTTATTCAAAGTGAAGATAAATTGTATATTCATCAAGCTAGTTATATAGATAAAATTTGTGAAATGTATAAAAAGTATAAATACCCAGCTTCATCTTTACCAATCGCTGTTGGGACTGTGTTATCAAAATTACAATCCCCAAAATCTAATGAAGAAGTATCTCAAATGTCTAAATTACCCTACAGAAACGTATTGGGTTGTCTTGCATTTCTAGCAAACAGGACTCGTCCTGATATATGCTATGCAGTCAATGTCTTGTCCCAATTTCAAGCAAACCCAGGGTTAATCCATTGGAATACTTTACTCAAGCTGCTGGGTTATGTCCAATTAACCAGAAACTATAAAATGGATATTTCAAATGTAAATAACATAAATTTAAGTTGTTTCAGTGATTCTGATTTTGCAGCGAACCGCGATGATCGCATTTCGATTGGAGGACTGATTTTATTTGTTGGTGATTCACCAATAATGTGGCGTACATTCAAACAAAAAAGTGTCAGCCTATCAACTTTAGAGGCTGAGTATGTTTCTTTAACAGAAGCATCTAAAGAGTTAATTTGGTTCGTAAGGATTCTAAATGAATTAAAGGACTTAAATTTGTTGAATGTAAATTTTGAAAGCAAATTATTGTGTGACAACCAGGCGGCAATAAATTTCTCGAAATCCTCTATCGAAAATCATCGAACTAAACACATTGATGTTAAATTTCATTTTTTAAGAAATTTGGTATTAGAAAATCTATTTATATTAAAATATGTTAATACAAAGTCTAATTTAGCCGATTTGTTCACCAAACCTTTACCTAAAGTTGGTCTAAAATCGTTAGTAGATAAGATTTTTGTAATGTAAATTAATGTATGTTCTAATATGTGTTTTTTTTCAATTTTTCATGTCTGACCTTCTGCTTGTTGGTGGTTTTAATGATTCCCGCCGAGGTGTTGTGCTGCAACTTCGGGGATGCTGTCGAAGCGTACGAGCAGCCTTTCGTTCCGTCTCGGGAAAGGTGCCCATGTAAATGCCAGAGTACGGGGAGACTTCATCTTCCGAAGAAGTGGTCATCACCGGAGCCTTTTTGGAGCAAGTTGTTATTTTTAAGTTTTAGCCCCAGTTTTGAAGAAGCTCCTTTATGCCCAACCATCCAACAAGCAATTGGACACGCATACTGTGTTGTGTTAAGAAAAAGTGTTTTTCCCTTTCAGAGACTTTTTTAAGACTGTAATTTTGAAGAGTGTTTTTCTATTGCTAAGTAAGCTGAAATGTAATTATTTGTTATATATAAAAGTCACTCAACAATTAGTTTGAAAAATACCTTTATTGATTTTTAGTAATTAGTAGTTAAGTTAAATTCTTAGAAATTTAGTCTGTTATTCTGCTTAGTGAGAAATAGGCGGGCCATTGTTAGGAAAAATACACTTATAAAAATAAATTAAATGCTTAACTTACTGCATTTATTTGTATTAGGTCTTTTTAAATATTTCACCTAAGCAATTACTTCTAATGTTTTTCATTTAGTGCCTGCATGGATAATTCCGCCTCCATAAACAATGCATGCGTTCACTTCATTCTATAAACTTTCAGTGAAAATCATTATTAAGTTGCATTTGTTTTGGTTGGCTTGAAAAACGTGCATCTCTAGTAGCTCTCGTATGACGTTTTTATCATGGAAGTTGAATCCTGACGCAATCGTATTATACGTTATTTTTCTGACTGGTTGGTTGAGTAAATGTGACTTATGCTAATTTATTGTTTTTGCTATGTATTCATGCATACCGGGCACCGTAACCGCGCCCGTTGATTTATGTATATATACTGTGTGATTCTGTTACTCTCTCTCTGCTTCTGACTTGCTTGCTACTCAGATGAGTTAGGCTGATTTGTTTGCCGTAGTGTACGGCGTTTGTTATGTTTTAACTTTAATTTAATTATGAATAAATTTTAGATTGTTTTTTAAAGAAGTCTCCACGATTATTTTGGATTATATGCTTACAATTTTTCCCACTGCGTTTTCTAAGTTATATAAAATTCTCTGCAGTTAAGGTTAATTGAGGACTTTTTGCAATGCCCTTTTTTAACCTACAACAAGTTTACTGTATATTAATTAAAAATCACAATCAAATATGAAAAAACTTAAAAGGAATCTATATTAAAAATTTCGAATTTTTTAGAGCAGTCTAAGTAGGTCTTTTGCGATCCGCAGACATACACACAGACAGACTCTTTCTTTTATTATTATAGATGATGCATATTTTTTAGACGTTCTATGCATTTGATATTTAGATAATAATAGTAATTCAGTTATAATATTTAATAATACCTAGACCTACAATTATTTATAATATTCAGGCCTCCCAACTGGTCCCTTTATTCCCTAAAAGTCCTTTGTTACATCCCAAGTCCCTAAAACTAATTATTTCATGAACCTGGTCCTATTTTCCCTTTTTCACTATAAACCGACAGATGTTTTCTCTTTTTCCCTGCTTATTAGAAAGAAGAAAAAATTTAATTATTTCTTCTTTTGATAGTACTAAATATATTCGACTACTTTTTAAAAAGTTCTAAATGGGCAGACGATTTTTTCCTCATTTTACAATAAATGATTTCGTTGTTACCAAGATATAATTTTCATTAAATATTTTCTGCGAAATGCACTTTCTTATGCAAATTAAATTTACTTTAAGGATGAAATACTTCAAAATTATTTCAATTACATTAAGTTGTTAAGTTAAAATAAATTCGTCATAAACAATACACATGCCTTAATTTACGTAATATTAAGTACTCTGCTTTTAATAGCTAAATTTTAGGTTATTTTTGCATCATTATTATAAACTGAATCATTAACTACCCGCTCGATTTGTTTGTCCGCGCAGGCTTTTCTATCTATCAAAAGAAATAAAAAGCATCCGGTGTCTTGCATATCAATACTTCGCTGTGGATAGTGACTAAAAGCATCAATAACTTAAGATCCAATAATATTATGTCTATTACGTGTAACACAGCGACAAGAACAGGTGCAGCAAAAGAGTTTTAAAATAAAGATCAATTAAAATGAACAGCAAATACGATCAGCTGTAAGGAAGTTTTAATTCGTTTCATACTACAAAAAGAAAAATTTGCCTGTGTTATGTGTCTTAGAAATTATGATTAAGAGCAATGATCATAATAATTGTAGACTCGGACAATTTTTAAAAAAATGCGATATGATTGAAAATTCCTCTGTTTAATCAAAAATTCAATAATATGTGACCCACGATTGTTGATAGTTATGCATAAGTGCCATGTCATCTAAAATTCTGCATATGTCAAGCAACAATCAAAACTTTTATGTCGTACTAGCAGTATGGTCCCGCCTTACTGGGAACCCGTTAACTTCGCATTGCTTCCTTTTAGAGGCATGCTTACTTACTCAAAATCAAAACAAAATTTAATTCGTGTTGGCAAATGCGCACTTAAAAATGCAAACACTAATAGAGAATGAAGCAGCCTTAGGGCGAGAGCATATCTCAACCAAACTCAATCAATCAAACTAATAGAGGATGGCGTCAAGCCCCCGTTTTGGCCCGATCCATGTATTTTCAAGCCCTGCTATGGTCCCGCAATCCCACGTGGATGACGTTTTTTTTAAAAAACTTATTATATTAATTAAAAATCACAATCAATTATGAAAAAACTAAGCCTCGGGTGCACACGTAGGTATAAAAAGGAATCTATATTAAAAATTTCGAATTTTTTAGAGCATTCTATATAGGTCTTTTGCGATCCACAGACAGACTCTTTCTTTTATTATTATAGATTAGTTCGTAGTTAAGAATTGGGGGCACTGCGCTCATCAAAGAGTTAGCTTCTTTTCCTGCGGTAACAGAGTGGACAATTTAAACTTTAACATCGCTTTTTGCCATGAATTTCGGTAGTTGTAGGACGTATGTGCAAAAATGACAATTTCTGTAGCAATTATAAAATTCCTTTCATTATACAGAACTCATATAAATGTATTAGTGAATGTTAGAAATTTGTAAAATGTAGTGTGTCGACATCCATCGGATTATGGACATTTAACGAAATGCAGATAGATTTAGTATAGCCAACATTAATTTTAGATATTTGCAACTTGCGTTCCTAAACGTGTAATATGATCAAATATTCATGATATCAGAATTCAATTATGTGGTTTCCTGTTTCAGTTTCCCTGTCAAGCGACCAGAAGTACTCAAGAAATGGTTAGAAGCGGTAGATGTAAACGGTTTCCGGGTTGCTCAATCGTCTAGAATTTGCAGCGATCATTTTGAGGACAAGGACTACCAGTCTGGACGTGGAGTTGGGAGAAAATATCTGAAAGAAGATGCTTTTCCCACCCGTTTCTTGTGTCGCGAAGACGGGCTTTTTTTGAAAAGCCAGAAAAAGAGCGATTTAAATCCAGAAATCCCCCACAAAAGTGCAGAAGAGGTACTTATGAGTATTACATAGTTGAAAAATTATGTTAGACACGTGTTGTATGATAAGGTTATCTAATGACATTGTTTTTTGTTTGTTTAAAAAACAGAAACAGCCAAATGTAAAACCAACCAAGGAAACAACAGATTCACTCTATGAGGCTGGTATTTTCGATAATTCCCGAAGTAACTTTTTCCTTCAAATAAAAAATTAAAGTTTTATATTAAGTGACCCAAGAAAATATTGTAGTGTAAGAAACTTCGGTTAATTGTTGTTTCTGACACACTCATAAAAACTTTTTCCTCAATATCATAATTTATTCTAGTAAATTGATGTTTTTTTTCTTAATTTCAGAACTTGCAATATCCATTATTTAATAATAATCCCTTTTTTGTTTTGGTGGCAAAATAAACTTTATCACTAGCACAAATTCGTAAATAAAAAATAATTACTTTTAACTAACTATAATTATTGAATAGCTCAAGTGCAAAACAAGTTAAATCACTTTTTGGAAAAAATTGACTATATGTGTTCACCACACCTCCCTCCAAATAAAAGAGAGTAGAAATCAATACAATCGAGGCTTCATTTTTCATTTTTCTAAAGTATTTTGGTCCATCTAGTAACATTTATAGATCGATGAAATCGTTGGAAGAATTGGTGACAAATTTGAAAAGAAGCCAGATAGTTCTCTTCCTAGCTGTTGTCGAAGGCCGCGTTTTCTTAACATTCAGTAGTACATTCATTATCATACATCGTTGATTACTATTTATAATTTCAGTTATAATGATATTCTTATTGAAAAAAAATTATTTTAAACTAAAAACTTGATCACCTAACATTAAACAAAAAATTCCAAAAAAAAATTTATATAACCTACTTTCTTCAATTTAGATAATTATATAAATCCTCACAGTAGAGAACAGATTTCACCTGTTTGTCACTTAGCATGTTATTCCACTGAGCTCTTCCATTCTAATTTGTGTTTTATTTTATAGCAACAGAAAAGTGAGAAAATAGTGCATGCTTGTGTTCTGTGTCAACGAAATTCACGGACATTTAAAAAGATAAGTTTTCATCGGTGAGTGTATTAATTGATAAAGTAAATAATATATTTATTATTATTTGGTGATAGATTAACATTTTGTACACATCCTATACATTTGATATTTACATAATAATTCCAGTTACAATATTTAATAGTACCTACAATTATTTATAATGTCCTATGTCTTGCTTGTTTTGTAAAAACTAATACTTTTTTACAAGGCTCCTCCATAAAATATTCAACTAATATATATATATATATATATATATATATATATATATATATATATATATATATATATATATTATATATATATATATATATATATATATATTATATATATATATAAAATATAGTATACTGGGTTATCTTGAAAATGGCCGGATCTGACAACCCAGTATAAGAAAATTAAAATAAAGAAATAATTAGAAATCCAAATAAACAAACAAGAAAATTGCCAAACTAAATATTTATTTAAAAAGAAAAGAAAATATTAATATGAATTACAAATATTATCGATATGTTTTGGACAGCAGTGAAATATGCACATTAATAAGTTTCATGAAATACAAGCAATTAAGATTATAAATCAAACATGTATCAAATAATCAATAAATTTGAAAGTGGACATAATATAAGGTGAGAAATCAATTAAGTAAATAATTAAGCAATTTAAAATTGAGTACAAGATGCAATAAATATCTAACACAGAGACCACCTGGAGTTTTCGACTACCCAAATTAAATTAATGACAAAATGTTAAACCATCATAAAAATTTAAGATAATAAAAATTAATTCCTAACGTTAAATTTAAATAAAATAATAAAAAATTAAAGTTACATGACTCGGAACAATTTAAATAAAAATAATTGAAACTGGCTCACTCGATTTGGGAGGGTGCTCAATAAGAACGAATCGATTTAATCCATGGGCCGGTAAGTTCATATCGCACAAAGACGTAGAGGATCCATAGCTTGTAGCACTGGCCGGAGGTACTCGGGCAGGACATGGCCAGGGGACTCCCGGTGAAGGTGTTTAGTGTCCTGGAAAACACTGGATGAGCGTAGAGGGACGTCTATGGGCCCGGCTCCGGCTGGTATTTGCCGGGTTGAACAGTGGTGGAGGAGAACCCCACATGGCTAGGGGACTCCCGGTTGGGATTTGCACTAGGCACGTAAGTTCATTGGCTTGGCGACGACAATCTCGGAACTAGTGGTTGAGGCCGATTGTCGGTTTTCTTCCATCGGACGATCCACGAAATTACATGTCTTCCAAGCAGTGAGTTTTAGCAAAAGACGTCGAATTCTGCCCGCTCGAAGTATATAAGCACCCTCCAAAACCGGTAACGAAAACGATTAAAAGGCTAATATATCGATATAAACGTTAAGAAAAAAACCTACGTCACGCCGAAAAACCCCATGACTGGGATGCGAACGAAACTTCTGACCAATCACGGAGTTCTCCAGGGACGCCAGGAAAAGGCGCGGAAATTTCGAGGAGGCCGGATGTAATGGCTACCGAAAAAATGGCCGGGAACGAGACATGGCGATCAAGAAAGGGCGAAAGATATAAAAGACTAAACGGGGCATAACTAACTCAAAACGGAGTGAAAATCCAGGTACTCGCTACTGCTAGATAGGGAATTTTTTGTAGAATAACACAATATGGAAATAAAAATACAATAAATTGATTTTGATACTGAAAATTACAAAATTAGCTGTAAAATTGTTAGTTTACACAAATCAGTAATCGCTAAAAGAACAGGAAATTATTAAATGCTAGCGAAGTTAATGCTGGAATTTATGTTGTAAAGTATTTAGGTTGTAATTATAAAACTATTTAACACCAATTAAGACACATATAGTCAGTAATTAAGTAAATATTGCATGTAAATTGTAAAACCATTATGTAAACATACTAAAGATAATTATAAGTTGCGATGATCAAATGATTAAAATTATATCTTATGGAGAATAGATAGAAATTGTTTACTATTATGTAAAAAGCATTTCAATAAATGATAAATAGTATTAATGATCAACAAATAGCTTATGCAATCAAAACAAATAACTCAGATCAAATATGTAGGATGTATTAAACAAATGGGACAAAAATTAACCTAAAAATATTACTGTAATTAAGGGAATAATTACTAATTTAAATAAAATGCAATTCCAAGATGAAGAATGTATTAAAAACAAGATAAATAATGTATGTTATTAAAGTTATAGAAAATATTTTATTGGGCTGTCAAAAAGATAGCACAATATATTGTTAATTTGGTGTGTGCGTACTTCATTTTATGATGAGGAAATAATCGATAACTATACAGTAGATTCCCTCTTAATCGGCTTAAACGGGACCGAGGGTAAGCCGGTTAAATGAAAATCCGGTTAAGCCGGAGAAATTAAATAAATTGAAGTTTAGATGCTTATTTGAATGCACTTTTGTTTATTGATGATAATTGCCTTATGAAATACATGTACAATTGACATAAGACGTCATTTTGCAGGTTATTTTATGAATTATTATTATTTTACATTTTTGATTACATACCTTAAAAAAAAATGTGACCTTTTTTTGTCGGAGTTTGTACTAACCTCTCACCAACACCAAAAGACAAAGCAATTAATTTCAAACTTTCTCCCTTATCAATCCTTTTTAGGGCATCTAATCACGATACTACACAGACTACTACTCGCTTTATTTTCTCGCTTTTCGCCATTTTGGGAAAAAAATCCTTTTAAACTCTGGCTGAGAACATAAAACAACCACTTAAAAATTTTTGACACATGCTCAGTTAAATCACCTTCCTTTCCACCCCTCGCTAATAGATGGGGAAGATCCGACCAATCGCCACAATCCTACAAGGACAACAATATAAGCTAACTTGTCACGGGTCCCTTTAAAATCCCCCCTTTCAACCCCTTGCTAATTCATTAGGAATGTCCGGTCGATCCCCACAGCCTTCCAAGGTCAACAAGTCCTCCCCCCCCATTCTTCCCAACAAACCACTTGTAACATGTGTGACGCCGAAAACTGATTGAATAAACAAAAATTTGTATTTTTAGCTATTTTTCACATTTTAACACTTTAAAGACGGGCGTCGACTGACCCATAGACTAAAACCACTCTAAGTTTAAAACTCTCATTGGAGAATTTCTACATTGAAATTGACATAGAAACTAGCGTGCCCGTTGTGTCTAAGGGAACTAATGTAATGGTTTCTAGCTGCCAATTCGCAGCCACCTTTAGGAGCTTTAACAGAGCCAATTACACCTCGTAATTTAGAACCCTTACCAAGTGACGATAGGGATCTATTTTTGACAGACAAATTATTTTCGATCTATTTTTGAATATGTACAGCTTCTCATTGACTTTTATATCCCTCGTAGGCCCATCTTCAAGATATTTGACCTTGTGCTCTCTTCTTGCTACAGACTGACTACGCTTGTCATTTTAGACATGGTCCCCCAAAGGTCCACAAGTGATTCGATTGAATAACTCGTCAAATATTCATCCAAATGTAACAAAAACTTAGATTTAGGGGTTTTCGAAGGTTTTTCACATTTCTAAGTAATTAAAATTGGGTGTTGCTATTGAAAATTTTAAAGTTTGTAACATTTTTAATACTAAGACGCCCCTTATGCAAATTCTGTGTCCTGCAATTAACTCAAAATGTTATTTGTTCCCATAGTCAAAAAAGTCCAATGTAAAAGGATGACTAACGGTTGAAATAATCACTAGTGGGTAACTTTTTTTTCCACAGCTGTACATTCCGAAGAAACAGTAGCCCTACAGTCGGAAAGTACAATTATGCCAATCAACAAATCAATCTTTTATAGTGTTTTAGTTCCTTTCGACACGTTAGAAGAGCTAGGCAATAGATTAAGTTGCTGGTCTAGAAGATTCTCTGTCTATGGGTCAGTCGACGCCCGTCTTTAAAGTGTTATGGGTTTAACATTTTCAGCCCGGTTAAAGCGGAGATCCGGTTAAACGGAGGCCGGTTAAGAGGGAGTCTACTGTAATTGAAAATACTGAGACTTTAAATAAAGTGAAACTAAACAGCTGGTGCCAACTACTGGGAACCATTATTATGGTGAAACCAGGCTAACGGGGCAAAGCAATTGCCACGTTAGCCCCTTTTCCCCAGAAATGGGAATCAACATAACATCAAAATGAAGCAAATTTGAAATGAAAATTTTATCTAGTTATTTAATCATCATATGTTTTTGAAGTTTTAAAATGTCAAAAATATACAGCAGTTGGTGATACTATTTTAAAACTTTATCAATTAATAATTAAATAACTGGATATTATTTTCTTTTCTATTTTGTTTGAAATTGATGTTATGATGATTCCAATACTTGGTAAAAATGTGATAACATTTCAAAGCAGTTCTTTTGCAAAAGTTGTGATTTCAAAATTAATGCATTAGCTCTATGAGACTGACAGTCCCTCTTAAAATATTTAAGTTGAGCATGATATCACAATGCAAAGATGTGGTTTTGTGTTTCAGTTTCCCACTTTTGCGACCAAAAGTTCTCCAGAAATGGGTAGAAGTGGTAGAAGTAGAAGGTTTCCGGGCTACTCCAACGCATAGAATTTGCAGCGCCCATTTTGTAGACGAGGACTTCTACTTTGGACCTGGAGGGGTGCAAAAACATCTGAAAGAACATGCTTTTCCCACCCGTTTTCTGCGTCGAGAAGAACCAACCAAGGAAACAACTGATTCGTTTATCGAAGAAGCAGCAGATTCGTCCACAGAAGAAACAGCAGATTTGCCGGATTTGGAGGCTGATATTTCTGATGATTCTGATATTTCTGATGAAGGTTTAAATCAAGTGTCCCAAGAAAATATTATGCAGGTAAGAACCTTTTGGTTAATTGTCGATTTCCATAAAAACTTTTTCCTCACTATCAAAAATTATTCTGATGAATTGATACTTTTTTCACGGTTTTGGACCTTGTAATATCCGTTAATTGATAATATTCTCGTGTTGTTGTTTTTTGTTTTGGAGGAAAAATAAACTTGTTCACCAGCACAAATCCGTAAAATAAAAATAATTACTAATGGGCTCCCAACGCTCCTATATATTTCTTATAATTCTTATTTTTTTCCTATATTTTGGACCTTTCTTTTCATTCTCCCCCTCTTCCTTCATCGTTATGATCTTTAGATTCAACTGTTACTGTAATCACTACTCACGGACCCACAGCAGAAAATATTCCGGTTGGTTTGACTTGTCCTGAATCAGAGCTACAGAAGTAAAACGAGAACCCCTCCGATCACCCGGAGGCAAAAATATGCTAATCATTATAAGGCGATGTGATGTCATCGCTGGTTTTCATGAAAATTACTAGGCAGCAGAATAAGTAAATCAAGAAGTATTATTGGACTTCATATTTTTGGTCGTATGAAGATGATCATTTCCTAATGGGGTTTGCCGGTGGCGGATATTTTAAGATATTTTGAGATATTTGATTTATTCGTGGAAATTTTGAGACTTCGTGTAAAAGCGCCAAACCAAACATGCGCTAGTTCTGTGTTCTAAATTTCTCGACCGAGACATACGAGTATAAAAATGTGCGGTATTTATTGACTGTATAAAACGAAAGGCTGGTTAAAGAATTTTGCAATTGTTAAAATCAATTCAATATTTTATCTCAAAATGTCCTCAAATGAATAAAATTTCCATACGATCTAGGATCGGCGAATCAGACATATTCTGCACTTGTGTGATTGTCTATTTTTCCTTTTATATGATTCTCAGAGGTTTCCTGATTTTGGGATATCCAAAGTTTTTCAGTATTTAAATGGTCAGATTTTAGGATAGCCACAGAGTTTTAGGATTTTAGGAACGTTAGAGTTTCCGGTGGGGTCGCAATGTCTCAAAAAAATTTACGGTTTTTGCCTTTGTGTGATTGGAAGATCGTCTCCTTACTTTTGTAGCTCCAGTTCAAGCCTATCATGCCAACCAGAATAATTCCTATTGATCAAGTGTTCGTCACCTTATTTCAGGTCCTCTGTAGGGCTGCAACCCAAATCGGATTGATAGAGTTATATATCGGATATTATTTTTGATCCCTATTTGATATTGGGTAAAACAAAGCTAAAAAAATCTTGTATTGTGTTTTTATGTATAATTTTCTATCATGGTTAAAATAATTGGCTCATTGTCATTCATTTTATCATGTATTTACACCAAAATATTAATATATTGAATTGAAAATATTCCTTTAAATCCCTATATTTTCGTTAAAAATTCCTAGAAAAATGACACATGTTAACCCTTTCAGTCCCAATGACAGTTAGGCATCATCATTTTCGATTTTGTTTTTCTTTTCTGTCTGTCTATAGCCATTTATGATATCAAAAAGCAAATCATTCAATTTGTCGAACTTTTTCTATTAAAATTTTTTTTATTAGTCCCAATAGATGTCAGCCTTATTTTTTATGAAATTATGATCGGAAACATAATGGTGCCAAATGGCATCACTGGGCCTGAAAGGGTTAATTATATTTCCTACTATATTTTTGATAAAAGTCACTGCGAGGCCTGTTACTAAACTCACTACAATTATTTGTGAAAAATAATTGCCTTTCATTTAGAAGCAGCGGCTTTTAGTAATGTATAATTTACTGTGAAAAGTCTAGTTTTTTTTTGTATGATGTACTTGATGAATAAGTGATATGTTATAATGATCCTTAACTATTTTTTAACAGGGGGTGAATATGGAAACTACATCTTGCTCAGAAAACATTAAAATCACTGCCAATTCCACTAAGAAGCAATTAAGAAAAAAAATCAAAAACCTGCATGCGCAATTGCGTAGAAGAGACAAGAAAATTGCCCATATGAAAAAGATTATTTTTTTTCTAAGAAGAAGACACGAAAAGCTTTTACGGGGTTATGGAAAATCACTTCAGTGTATTTTTTAACATAGTGTCAGGACATTGAAAGAAACTCTCAAAAGTTATATCATAAACTGTATTTTGAAAAGGAAAAAAAAACATTTGAAATAAAATGGGCAAGTTGTAGGTAATTGTTGTTTATCCGAGAAAGCATATTTATTGGAACCCTGTGTGACTAAAACTAAAAACCCTTTGAGTAACCAAGGTGGTTCTCCTCCCTGAAAGAGTAAGCCACAATTTTTCCCCCCACTCCTTCAATCATGGTGTTGGTTCATGTGAGAAGCCCTGGCCCCTTGATAGTGGAAAATGTATTGCGTTAAGTCTAGGATATTTTTATATTTTGGTGTATGTGTATTTGATATGGTTATCCTAAATATTTTTTTTTATAATAACGTACAAAAAAAGTTAACTTTTTTATATCATATTCATTCATAAATCGTTGCGAAAATGACACTTTACGTGCTTACTTCACAGACGGTGCCAAAAGTAGTACTTTCAGCACTAGTGGGGTAAAGTAAATAAGAGTATCTGATTGTTAGAAAAACAAAATGATGTCATGAAAATCACTCATTGGTAGAAATACTTTTTTGCACTTTATTATAAAATATAGTGTTAATTTAATATTATATAACGTTAATATAATATATACATGTTATTATATATTGTAAGCAAGCACGTGCCAAATAATACTTTATTAAGCTCTTGTCATTATTTCACTCAACCTACGGTCTTGTGAAATAGTGGCTTTTGTTTCACTTGACCTACGGTCTCGTGAAATAAAAGCCACTCGCTTAATAAAGTATTATTTCCGGCACTAGTTGCTTAAATAACTATTCTGTTTGTTGTAAGATATAAAAGACCATCAGATGCAAGTGTAAGGATTTGGATTGGATTGATATGTTGCACAATACGAATAATCATTTAGGAGGCACTGTCAGTCTCATAGAGCGAATGCATTAGTTTTGAAATCATAACTTTTGCGAAAGAATTGCTAAAGCCATGTTATCCCATGTTCACCAGGTATGGGAATCATCATTACATCAATGTAAAACAAAATTGAAAAGAAAATAACATCCTGTTATTTAATTATTAATTGATTGATAACGCTTTAAAATAGCGTCGCCATCTGCTGTATATTTTTGGTATTTAAAAATAAATAAATAACTATCTAACATTTTCGTTTTAAATTGGTTTCTTTTCAATGTTATGTTGATTCTCATACCTGGGGGGAAGTGCTAACATGGCAAAGCAATACTTCTGTGGAAGTTGTGATTCCAAGACTAATGCATTAGCTCTATGAGACTGACAATCCCTCTTAAGTTAACTAGTAAACTAGTTTTCTTTAACAATGTCTATAAATATGATTTTTGACCTTAAAAACTCGCTTTCAGCAAACTTTGAATTTTGGGAAAACTCGACTTACATTGTTGCAAAAAATGTGTTATATTAACAGAATTTGCCCATGCATCTAATTTTTTTCTACTTTTCTGTGTGCATTACCAAATAAACAAAAAGGTGTGAAGACGATTTTGAGTTTTTCGAATAAAATTGTTTGAATTAATAAGGGAATTAGAAATATCTGAAGTGTATATTAATATAAACACATTTAGTGTTAAAATTATGCACTGTGTTGGTACCTCTGTTTTTTTTTTTTCTTTTTTACTTCCTTCATTACCTACAAATCCAAACTTCAACTGTGTTTGCCTTTTAAAGAACGAGTATTACGAGAATTAAAAACGTTACTGTATGTTTAAAGTTATAGTTTACTTGAAAGAATGTGTGATTAATTTCAAAATATTTTGCAAATGTTTAACATTTCTTTTAATCACTAATGTGTTGGAATTCGGTGTGTTAACTAAGATTTATAGTTCTCTATTTAAAGCATATATATGTATTATTTTGTATTATGAAGCTTATGGACATGAAAAATGATTGTCTTTTTTACTATTGTAAATAAAATTTTATTTAAAAATATTCATTTCATTTTTCATTTAAAACAAAATGTTTATCCTTATCAAAACACCTTCGACTACAGAATAATTACTAATAATGAATACACATTTTCAAAAGGAAAGTACAAAATTGTGCACAAAATTACATTTTTAGCTCTGCAATTTGTACTTAAATTTTCATATTGTTTACATTCGATTACTATATTAGAAATAAACGAAAGATCCCAATGAATGAATAACCAAATACTATAGAAACCAAAACAATTGCTATCAGAGATCTGACAGTGGCCTAATTCTTTAATTTTTTTTTTTCTACCCAGGAACATTTATAAATTGCAGGAAGCAGGGCCAGAGTAAACAGTGCTAAGGGCCTTTAGGCAGTGGATTTTGACTCATAACTTTTCGTTTCCCAATTTTTTTTTAAATTTGTCTTTTAGTTTATTAATTTTTAATTCAAACAAAGGTAATTTATGTGGAATAGCCCTTAATCATTCCTTTGAAAGTCCTTTATTTTCAAAATATTTGGATAAAATAATTCTGCTGATCTCTAAACAGAGACATAACATAGAGTGGACTGCGCATTCATAGTAAAGCAACTTAGGGATGGAAAACCAAAACCGGTTTTCAAAAAACCGGTGGTCCCGGTTTTGATTGAAAACCGGTTTTTTTGTATGAGGCCCTACGGTACCGAAAACCGGTTTTTTAGTGAAAAACCGATGGAAAATGGAAAACCAGTTTTTTTTTAAAAACCGCTATCCCTTGCAGATTAGCATTATGTCCTAAACATCACAAATCGCCAAGAGGGGAAAGGTTGCTACATATGGCAACTTAACGCTACCGTTTCGTTACGAACTATTATAAATTGTCGCAAGACCTGAATATCAGCTAGCAAACCGAAGTGGAGACTATCATCACTATCCATGTCACGTGGGTTTCTACCAATCACGGCAGCTTGAATTTTTTTTTTATGTTTTTGCAGACGATTTTTTGAGCATTGTTGGAATTTTTCTCTTTTGGCTTAAATAATAAATATTTAATTACATTCTTTTAATCTCTGAGCATGTTAACAATCGTGAATGTTGTATTCTTAATTCAGTAACGTTTTGTGCAAGATGCCAAATGCTTGTGAATTCCTATTTGTAAAGAGGGGTATAAAAAAGGATTAGTCACACTTTCACGGGTAAAATTTATTTAGTTCTGCATACTTTTAGTAATTGTGTGTTCGTCATAAACTATAATTTCTATCGAGGGAATTTATTCTAAAAGCTCTTTTATACTGAAGAATCATATTCATGATTAAATCAACGTTGTTAGAACTCTAATTATAATAAATATTTTGGGCCAAGTCAATTAAATTAATGGTCTGAACATTGACAGCTTAGAAGTAGAATATTTTTTTTTTACAATTTGGTCAAAACGAAACCTGTTTTTGCAATCGTAGTTTTTGAGTTATTTATATTTAAAAAGTAGAGCATTTGTTGAATTTGGAATATGTTGATGTGTTTTAGAAAGTTGATTTATTCCAGGTGAAATAAAGGAAGAAGCAATATTTCAAAATATATATATATATTTGATTTTTTTAAATAAAGGAAGAAGCCAGGAGTCCACATTCAATTGTTCAAGTAATCTTAAATAGACGCACAAAATCAAAGAAATAATCTTAAGAGGATCTTAAAATACTAGCGATTCATCCTTGCTCCTTTCCAAGCTTCTTTATCATAACATTAGATTGTCGGCCTCTGTGTTCAGGTCGTTGTGGAAAAACACGCCAAATGGTAAACTCGCCATAGATGCGAGCCAAACGCGACACAGTCATGTGACTGTGTAAGTTAGATGTTTAGGATACTTTAGGTTTGCCAATGCGCAGTCCACTCTATGTTATGTCTCTAAAGCTAATCTTATTTGTAAGCATTTTTAATCGAAAAATTGTTGTTTTTTAAATATAATTGCCTAAAACGGTGAAACGTCGCTTCCGCGATGCCGGCATTTGCATCTGAACACACAACACAAGTTTAATATTTTTGGAGAACGCTGACGCCGAAGGCGTCAATCTCTCCGGTATGGCAGGGTAAAAAACCTAATCGCGTAGAATAGACCTGTTTGTGAAGTAAGTACATAAAAGGTTCAACCCAGGTAACCCTGGGTTGCAAAGACAAACGTACATATACAAGGCAAGACAAAACTAATTACAAAACAAAGCAAGAGAAAAGATCAAAACAAGACAAGACGATGATTCTGATTGCAAAACAAGACAAACAGAACGAAAAAATTTAAGAGACAAAAAATAACAAATTTTTTTTTTTTTTTCACTTTTAAAATTTTTTATTTGGTTTTCAAAATATATGATTTTTATGTGGTTTTTAAAATTTTTCAAGTTTTTTTTTTTTTTTTTTTTCAAATTTTCTAAATGAGTTTCAGCTGAACTTCAGGTGAAACAGGTCAAGGAGATGTGGCCCAAATGAGAATGCAAACATCAGACAGAAGTGAGAGAAGTACAGGCCCGTAAGTTAACGAAGGTTAAGTGGCCGCCAAAAGGAGAGAGGCTCTAGGCCTCCGCTTGTTGCGAGAGTCAGTGTGGTCGTAGGGTTGAATAGCAATAATCTCAGAATTATAGTGATTGTCAACGTTATCGTAGAACTTCGTGGAGATTTTGCCAATGAAATCGGTAAGTTTAGGAATATTAAGGTCATTACGGAGATCAGCTGTCCGCCAAAACCACCGAGCCCTGGTAATATGCCGACGAATGATCTTATTTTGCAAGATCTCAAAGAAGTTAAGGGTGGTGGGACAAGTACTACCCCAAATGGGGGACGCGTAAGTGATTATTGGCCTCAGGAGAGTCTTGTAGAGAAGAGCTTTGTTAGCAGTGCTCAGGGGGGATTTTCCCCACATTAGCCATTTTAGGTTGTGAGTAGCCTTCCTGATTTTATCCTTGATGTAGAGAAAGTGCGCGGACCAAGTTAGTCTCGCGTCAAGGACAACACCCAAATATTTGGTGGTCCTGGCCCAGGGCACACTCTGGTTGTAGAGTGTAATGTGTGCAGGGGGTTGCCGGTTTGATTTGTTAAACATGACCGCCGCACTCTTGCCGACGTTAACATCAATTTGCCAGCAGTCCATCCATTTTTCAATGGCATGGACGTATGTTTGTAGAATTCGGACAGCCGAAGCTGGCTTCCGCTCCCTGCACATAATGACCGTATCGTCCGCGAACAAGGCCGTAAGGCACTCGCCACTCAGCGGCACGTCGTTCATATAGATGTTGAATAATAACGGTCCGAGGACCGAACCCTGGGCCGTACCTGCCATGATGGATCGTCTGGATGAGTAAGCGTTGCCGACCTTGACAGCGAACGCACGATCGGTCAGGTAGTTGTAAACGATTTTTATCAGGAAGGAAGGAGTGTGAAGGGCAATGAGTTTGTAAATTAGTCCCTTAATCCAGACGCGGTCGAAAGCTTTCGCCACGTCCAGAAAAAGGGCTGCTGTGCTCTGTTTATTTTGAAATCCTTGGTGAATGAACTCACAGACCCTGAGCAATTGGTGATTCGTAGATAGATCTTTCCTGAAGCCAAACTGATGGGGAATAATTTTATCGTTTGCCTCCAAATATCCCCTAAGGCGATTTCTAAGAACGACTTCCGCCACCTTAGCAACCACCGGCAAGAGTGATATGGGGCGGTAGGAAGTAGGATCTTTTGGATCCTTTCCTGGTTTTAGAATAGGAATAATAGACGCCAGTTTCCAGGGCTTAGGGAAGAAGGCCAGCCTCAGCATAATATTAAGCGCAATGACCAGGAAATTAATAATATTTGGAGGGACATTTTTAAGCATTTTATTTGTGACACCGTCCAGTCCCGGTGCTTTCTTAATTTTAGTGGACTTGATATAGTCTAAGATCTCTTGGGGTTCAACTGGTTCAGGGTCGATATTATCATTTGATGGGCTTTCGAGGGTTTGATCAACAGTTTGAAGAATTTGGATTCTGAAATTATGGTCTTTAATGCGATTTTCAGTGAACTGCTGCTCATAAGCATCAGCTATGCAATTAGCCTTGTCCACATCTGACTCCGCGATAATATTATTTGAGTTTACAAGAGGGGGAATGGGAGCAAAGGTTCTTTTAGTATTTCTAACAGCTTTAAAAAGAGAGCCATCTTCTGGTCCTAGGGAGAGAAGATACTCTTCCCAATTCCGTTGGATGATTTCCCTCATTTTACGTTTTATTAAGGCTTGAAGTCTATTAAACTCCCTCCTGTCAACCGGGGACCTGTACCTCTGCCACTCTTTCCTAACTCGGTTCTTTTGCTTGATTAGCTCCCTTAGCTCAATAGGGGTATAGTTGTTATTGGGGACAATTTTTTGCTTTGAAGCGTTTTTGTGAGCGTTAGTTAACTGGTCGGTAAAACTCGAGACTGCATTCTCAAAATCCTGCGAGTTGTTAATATTCTCAAATTGATTTTGGACATCAGTAAGGGAATCTTTAAATAATTCCCAATTAGTCTGGTGGTAGACACCATGCTTTGGAACTTGGAGGTCAACGAAGAACTCCACAAGGACCGGATTATGGTCCGAGCTTAGCTCGGCCTGAGAGATAATATTGAAATGAAACGGAAAATCCCTGATAAGCATAAGGTCAATGGTTGAATGAGAGCGGCTATCAAACCGAGTGGGCTGGCTAGGAGCCGCAATTTCGTAACCATCCTGCAAGGCGAAATTGAACAGGTGCACACCTGAGAGATTTTCGCTGTTGTTCCAAGAATTGTGTTTAGCATTAAAATCCCCGCATAGAATCTGGGTGGGACAAATGTCAGCGAGGGAGGCCAGCTCTCTCGTATAACTAGATGGAGGGTTATTTCGGACGTAAACAGAGGCGACCAGGATTTCTGGCATGTGAATAGGCTTTATCTTGAGGATTGTAGCCTCAATGTGATTCATTGATGGGGTTTGGATGACGTGACAAGG
The DNA here is from genome assembly GCA_023701765.1 of Hylyphantes graminicola. Classification (NCBI taxonomy): domain Eukaryota; kingdom Metazoa; phylum Arthropoda; class Arachnida; order Araneae; family Linyphiidae; genus Hylyphantes; species Hylyphantes graminicola. The sequence continues at coordinate 38,989,870 of CM043114.1, read as the reverse complement.
TATAGAAGACTTAATGAAAATGGCAGTGCCGTGTTTAGTAAAGGGGACAGCTGGCGCCACCAGTCTGTCATTTCTATACTGCTTAAAGTTGGGGATGGAAACTCGGTTATGGCCGTGAAGTCGGGTTTCCTGAAGGCAGATAACATCCGGATCATGTCGAGAAACAAACTCACGTAGTTCTCCAATTTTGTTGGAGATCCCGTTGCAATTCCAGTAGCAAATTTTGAAGTTATCCACCTTAAACGGCAGTACCATTATCATTAGTCTGGGTCTGGCTCAATTTAGTTTTTTCCCGCTCTTGAGCGAGTTCTTGTCTAAGGAATTTAATTTCTTCCTTTAATTCCCTTATAATTTCAAAGAGGTCATTGACATGGCTATCAGGGGGGCTGGGGCGCAACTAGAAAAAAATCCTGGGGGGGGTTTCAAGTTTTTAATATTATTTTTCAATTATAATTGTTTTTAATTAAATTTAGGTGTAATTAAATGTAATTGTAATAAAAATTAATTTTAATTAAAATTCATTGTTATTTAAATTAATTTTAATTCAAGTTAGTTTTAATTAAAATTACTCTCAAGCAAAATTACTTTTTAAAAAAATTACTTTTTTTCAATCCAAACTATTTGAATTAAAATTGATTTTTAATTTAATTTACTTTTGTTTTAATGCAGTTTTTGTGGTATTAATTTAGTATTACTAGTTACTATTCATGAACATAAGTGTACGAAACTCATATTTGTATTTAATAGTTAATTTTTATTTAAAAAAATAAAACACTAAGTGTAATAAATAACAAATTATTGCATGTCTTTATTTATAATTTAACTAATTAGATAATTTAAATCACCGGATTTGTATTATCAAATTAGTTAAATTATTATTATTAAATTACTATTTTTATTATAAAAAGAGGTAAGAGTACAGATAAATTGAACATTTATTTTAATTTAAAAAATTAAACGTTAAAAATATTCTATAATTACAAAACAAATTGGGACAATTTTTTTTTAGAAATTAGTGTAAATGTTACGGTCACAGCCGAATTCGGCCACTTCGCGAATGAGCCGGGCAAATCGCGAAGTATTTAAAGACGCAGTGAATCGGCTTTTAATAAAACAAAACAATCGGGCAATCTTTATAAGCACGTAGCGTTTTGGCCAACAACTAACTAACAAATTTGATAGAAATCGGACATATTTAAAGAGAGAAAAAAACAATTAAATGATTTAATATTTCAAACTTCAATGAAGCAAAGCAATTCATATTGTTAAGTGTACTTTCGGCGTCATACAGGACAGGCGAATCTCCGATGTAAAATAATTAAAAAAAATTGTATGCATTTATGCCGTAAAAATGGCAATTAATTATTAAAAAACGTGCTTTAAATATGAAACATTCATTTAAATGTAATGAAAACAGAACTGACTGAGCAGCCATTTCTAGATTTTTGTTAAAAGCATTCAGATAAAAACAATAGAAAGATATAAAAAAAACGCGTCCAAGTTAATTACAAACATACTCATCTTCAGGTACTTTAGAGAAGAAATTAGACTTACCGATATTTTGCTCATGACATAAATCCAATCCAGATTTTAGAATAGAATACGATAAAAAGACGCGCAAAAACTCTTTACGTTTAGTACACTGATTTTACTTGTATGTGTATGTATAATAAGTAAACTAAAAATACACGATGAAAGAAAAAGCCAATTTCAAATAAATCAGTCAATATTTATTTTTATGGGGGTTTTTATACTTCCTTTGACTAATATCGTTGTTCATCGCGCCACTCTTTATTCGGAAAAAAAAAAGAAAACTCGAAACGAAAATAGAGAAATTTATTACGCCAGTTGCAAATGTTTAGACTTTTTAAGAACGATTAGAATTATTTATGGGTAATGCAACTCATAATATCAGTCTCGTTGGCACCGCTCAGTCGTCAATAGTAGATTGCTTTTTGAATTCCATTTTCCCCCTTGGCGTTCGTTTGCTTTATTTTCTTGATATTGTTTTTTGATAATAAAAGTTATTATTATAATTTTAATTCAGATTTGAATGGTCGTCGCACTAGAGCAAAACGATGGCAATTGGCGACGGGCGTCGTAATTTAGAATCATAGTCAGGTGACGAGCCGTACCTCTGAGTAGGAACCCAACGCAACCGTTAAGAGCGACATCAGGAGCGTCAGGACTTTGGAGCATATTTAACGTACACTTCCTCTACCATGGATTGCTTTATTAAATATACTAACTATAACTAAGATTTCGGTTAGCCGTTTTTTTCCTTTTTGGTCAAAACATATATTATTTTCGGGCAATGTTCCAAACTTCAACGATGTTACTTATATCTATAACTACATTTAAGACATTGTACAGACGAATCGCCGATGTAAAATAATTAAAAAAAATTATGTTTTTATGTCGCCATATAACAATATCAACAAAATTATATAAAACATGTTTCAAATGTAAAAAAAGCAATTGAAATGCAATGAAAACAGAACTTACAGCCATCCTTAGATTGAAATTAAGCATTCAGACAAAACAGTAAAAAGAGAGAAAAAAAGTGCCTTTCCCTACAAACATACTCATATCTTCAGGTAGCTTCAGCAGCATTGCGTAGTACCGGGACTTTTACTGATTTTTTGAATGCACAATGTTAGAGCAACTCATAAAAAACGACAAAAAATTAATACATTTGGCAAGACAAGTCATTTTATCAGAGCTGGCGCTTTTTTACCCCCCCCCCCCCATTAGAAAATAGTTTCGTTGGAAATATTTTGTTTTACACAGATTTGTACATCCCGCCACCCATATTTGAAACACTTTAGGGATGGAAAACTGAAACCGGTTTTTTTTTGCCCTCGGTTTCGACCAAAAAACCGGTTTTTCATAAGGCCAGTCTTATGGTTCATTAAAACCGAAAAACCGGTTTTTGAAACATCGTTTTTTTTCTGAAAAACCGCTATCCCTACAGTTTCTTATTTTGTTGGCGGCGAGCGAAATAGTGTTTCTCTATGGAATTTTTTTCATCACTTTCGATTTTTTTATTGTTTGCAAAATAAAATTTGACTATAATATGGGTTCTGGGGGGGGTTCTGACCCTAAAAACCCCCCCCGTGGTTGCGCGCCTGCAGGGGGGAGGGAATTTTGAGGCTGAGGCGGGCTTTGATTGTTAATCGGTCGGGACAAGTGCTGATCGTAGCTGGGGGGACCTGTGTTTGAATTGGCATTGACATTGGCAGAGTTAATTTGTTGGCCCCAAACGAAGGTTTTCCTACTAGTTCCTGGTTGGACGTACTCATTTCGGACATTGGTGTGCGACCTGGGAGGGTTTAATCGTTTCAGGGTGGGGTTGGACTGGCGTTTATCCCATTTCGGGAACTTTGGGCAGCCTCTGTATGAGGCGGGATGTTGTCCATTACAATTGGCGCAGGTGGGCGGGGTGTTTCTGTCTTTAGTGCAAGCACGAGACTCATGATCCAACCCACATTTGACGCACCTAGCTTTGAAATGACAATTTTGCGAGCTATGAAAAAAACTCTGGCATTTGAAACATTGATTTACCCTTCCGGTTTTTTCAAACTTTTCTACTGAAACAGTTAGGTACTGAAATCGGGTCAGTGTGTATATATTTCATCCATGTTAGGTCCCTGGGTGATTTGCACTTGAAACATTGGGAGGGGGTAACCATCTTTGAATCTCCTAAGTTGAGCAACCCGTTCAACATTAAAACCCATTTTAATTAGTTCCTCCTTGATCTCATTGGGATCGTGATCGATATGAAGCCCTTTTAACACAACTTTAATTGGCCTAGATTTAAGGGGTGAGACAATATAATAGCCGATATTATTTATTTTCATATCATTAGTCCCCTTTCTATAATCATCGATAGTTTTAAACGTAACTTTTATATGCTCACCTGTGATCTTAAAATCAGGGGCACTTTTCACAAACGACTCAATTTTAGAGCAAATTTCAGCGACATTTCCAATGATTTTTACCATAACAGGATTTATTCTGTCACCAGGAGGAGCACCGGGTGTCTGATTGGTTGGTTCGCCTGAAGGCGTGACTTGGGTAGCCAATGGGGTAAACCTGTTGGAAGTTGTAGAGATAGCTGATGGCGCAACGTATGTGGTGTTTCGAGCAGTTTTTTTGGGGAAAATAAACGGCCTTTTATCCATATCTTTAGTTTGATTTTCCGCGTCGTTCCCATCCATCTCATTCGCAACACTAACAATATCTAAATTATCCGGGGAGAGGGAAACAGTATTATCAACTGCAATAACCTTATCAGCAGGTTTGGAGTCGTTGCCCGAATCTGAGTCACTGGAAGTGGTACGGGTTCGTTTAACAGTGGCATTTCCCTTCGAGGGACTGGCGTGAAATTTGCAGTTATAAATATTACAGGGGGGAAGTTGATTTAATATACTCTCATAGTTAGTAATTTCGTTTGTGGCCTTTAGGATGGCCTTTTTGTGTATAGCGACATTGATGCCCTCTTTTAAATGATCTTTCTCTTGCTCTAAAAAGGCGCCATACGTCTCTCTGGTGTGTTTAGCAACGGCTATGTTAGTCTCGGTATCGCGCCGCTGTTGGCAATTGTCCAATTGGAAGACATCAGGGGAGTGCTGCTCCCAATTTTCGGGAGTAGGAGAATTTAACATATCTTCCGTAGAACTAGACCTAGATAAATCTGATCGGGAGCGGGTCGAGTCGTTCCGGGTCCGGGATGGGGTCGGGGAATGCGTTGGTGCCTGGGGCGCAACTAGAAAAAAATCCTGGGGGGGGTTTCATTTTTTAAAAATTATTTTTCAATTGATTATTTTTAATTAAAATTAATTGTAATTAAAATTAATTGTAATTGAAATTAATTGCAATTAAAATTTATTATAATTAAAATTAATTGTAATTAAAATTAATGATAATTAAATTTAATTGTTATTTAAGTTAGTTTTAATTAAAATTACTCTCAATAAAAATAACTTATATTTTTTATCAATACTATTTGAATTAAAATTGATGTTTAATTTAATTTACTTTTGTTTTCATGCAGTTTTGTAGTATTAATTTAGTATTACTAGTTACTATTTATGTACATCAATTAGTTTTTATTGTACGAAACTCATATTTGTATTTAATAGTTAATTAATGTTTTATTTTTTTTAAATAAAAATTAAGTGTACTAAATAAAAAATCAATTATTGTATGTTTTTATTTATAATTTAACTAATTAGATAATTTAAATCACCGGATTTGTTGTACAGAAATTCAACGATAAGCTTCTAATATTAAATTTTATTATAAAAGGAGGTAAGAGTAAAGATATATTGAAAATTTAAATTTAAAATGTTAAAAATATACTATAATTACAAAATTAATTGGACAATTTTTTTTAAAGAAATTTATGTAAATGTTACGGTCACAGCCCGAATTCGGACACTTCGCGAATTGGCCAGCCAAATCCCGAAGTATCTAAGGACGCAGTGAATTGGCTGGCCAATGTCTAATCTTTTCTTGATTTCGGGAATTGGCTGGTCAGATCGCGAAGTGGCAAAAGAGATCCGTTAACTTTTTAATAAAACAAAACAATCGGGCATTTTTTTAAATAAGCACGTCACGTTTTGGCCGTTAACTAACTAATAAATTTGGTAGGAATAGGACATATTTAAAGGTCAAGCTGATAAAAAAACCAATTAAATTATTTAATATTTCGAACTTCAACAAAGCAAAGAAGTGTACTTTCGACGTCATACAGGACAGGCGAATCTTCGATGTAAAATAATTTAAATATTGATGTATTTATGCCGTAAAAATAGCAGTTATTAAAAAACGTGCTTTAAATATAAAACATCCATTAAAATGTAATGAAAACAGAAGTGACTGAGCAGCCATTTCTAGACTTATGTTTAAAACATTCAGATAAAAACAATAGAAAGGTTTTAAAAAAAAACGCGGCCCAAGTTAATAACAAACATCTCATCGTCAGATACTTTAGAGAAGAAATTAAACTTACCAATATTTTGCTCACATGACATCCATCCAATCTTAAGAATAGAATACGAGAAAAAAAGGCGCGCAAAAACTCCAACGTGTGATGCACCGATTTTACTTGTATGTACTATAATAAGCAAACTAAAAAAAGCGAATTTCAAATAAATCAGTCAATATTTTATTTTTATGGTTTTTTTCTTATACTCCCTTCGACTGTATCATCGGTGATGGCGCCACTCTTTATTAAAAAAAAAAAAGACTCTGAAAGAAAGGAAATGAGAGAAATTTATTACGCCAATAGCAAACGTTTAGACTTTTTTAGAACGATTAGAATTGTTTATGGGTAATGGAATTCATAATATCAGTCTCGTTGGCACCACGTTGGTCAACAGTAGATTGCTTTTTGAATTTCATGTTTTCCCTTGGCGTTCGTTTACATTTATTTTTTGGTTTTTGTGATAATAAAAGTTATTATAAATTTAGTTCAAATTTGAATCATCGCCGCACTAGAGCTATACGATAGCAATTGGCGACGGGCGTCGTAATTTAAAATCATAGTCAGGTGACGAGCCGTCAACACAATGATGACAGTTAACGCAACCGTTAAGGGCGACATCGTACGCAGCTTCAGGACTTTGGAGCATATTTAAAGTGCACTTCCTCTACAAGGGGTTGCTTTATTAAGTATACTATAACTAAGATTTAGGTTAACCGTTTTTATGCCTTTTTGGTCAAAACATGTATTATTTTCGGGCACTTTTTAATTTTAATTGTTGAAATTTTTTTTCAATTGACTACATTAATTTGTGTCTGAAGCGTAACTTTTTAACACGACATATTTAAAAGTTTAAGTTGAACAAAAAAACATTTAACTGATTAATATTCCAAACTTCAACGATGTTACTTGTTTCTATAACTAACACTTAAAACGTCGTACAGACGAATCGCCGATGTGGAATAATTTAAAAATTGTATGCTTTTATGTCGTTATATAACAATATCAACTAATTGATATAAAACATGTTTTAAATGTAAACAGCAATTAAAATGCAATGAAAACGGAACTTAACAGCAATCCTTAGATTTATATTAAGCATTCAGACAAAACTGTAAAAAGAGAGAAAAAAGCGGCTTTCCCTACAAACATACTCATATCTTCAGGAACTTTACAGTAGAAATTGCATAGGAAAAGGCATGAAATGAAAACGTTTTTGAATGTACAATATTAGAGCAACTGCCACAAAAAACGACAAAAAATGAATAAATCGAAAAGATATGTCATTTTATCGACCCCCCCCCCCCTTCACATTACAAAAGTTTCGTTAGAACTATTTTGTTTTACAGAGATTTATACTTCCCACCACCCTTATTTGAAACACTTGAGGGATGGAAAACCGAAACCAGTTTTTTTGCCCTCGGTATTTACCAAAAAACCGGTTTTTTCATAAGGCCGGTCTTAAGATTCAGTAAAACCGAAAAACCGGTTTTTGAAACACCTGCTTTTTTTCTGAAAAACCACCATCCCTACCGTTTCTTATTTGGTTGGCGGCGAGTATAGTAAATGCGAAAAGCGAAATAGTGTTTCTCTTGGAATTTTTTTTATCACTTTCGAATTTTTTTGTTGTTAACAAAATAAAATTTGACTATAATATGGGTTCTGGGGGGGGTTCTGACCCTAAAAACCCCCCCCGTGGTTGCGCGCCTGGTTGGTGCCATGGCACCACGCGACTGAGAAGGAAATAATAAAGGTCACGACCTTGATAAGGGAGAGTCGGTTTCGAACTAGGCAATGGTTAGCACTTACGGGCGCCACGCCGTAAAAAATCCTCCGCCGCTTCTATCCCACGTATCAAAACCGCTAATACTCACGTCCTTATAAACGAGCAGGCGATAGCACGTGGCACTGGTAGAATCCCCGTAGATCCAGTCTTCAACCCGGCGGCAGGTCGCGCGGCGATCTCGTCCGTCTTCAAAATGCACTCGTCGCAAAATGACACGTATTTCTTAGCACATTTGAACGCGCCTAAGGGCCCGTTCTCATGCTGGTCAAAATCCTAACTAGCCTTTCTAACCCAAATGATCATAGTCTGTGGACGAATCCATGGTATGAAACATCAAACCCTCCTTCATATTATGGTTTGCGAAACCCCTTAATGAACCCTGCAATTCTGGTTCTGTCTGGGAGAAAATCCCCAAGAGGGAAAAATTGCTAAGTTTTGCTCTTCAATCCATGGATTCGATGGCTCATGTAAACGCGCCTATTGGTAATCCGGCCCTGGCTGGAAGAATAGCAGAAAGCGCTAAATTAGAAAAGAAGCCAAATAATTGTTGCCCGCCAAGAATCTGGCATTGGTCGTGTTTTCTTAGGAGGGTGTCCTGACTAGGCAATCACTTCATACACCGCAATTTGTACATGCTTGCGTCTGCAAAAACATAGACACACGGTGATTACACCTCATCTGTAACGCACGGTGTATTAGCTTATTAACGCATGCTTCAAATCAAATAGCTACGACAATACTCTAATTCGGTGTGCAAGCAAAAACATATCGCTCGCCAACGGCGTGCCATAATTGCCACCAGATGCAACATGAGATAAATAAATTCGACTAATAAAGAAATAACTTATTATTAACTAATTTCAACGAATTAACCAATTAATTATTAACTAATTTCAATTTTGAACGTTTAACTATTTTTGCTAGCATGCTTTTATCACTGGATATGTTTTGATAATTTCTGGTAATAGTCCAGTGAATAAAGGAGTTTTACCATACAAAAGGTCCGGTATCGCTGATTTTTTTATATGTTGTGTGGGACCCCTAGGCAGTAATAAATGTGAGTTTTCGTCATCCTCGTTCTATTGCTTTTTCCGCCATCTTGAAAAAACGTTCGAAATTTCGCCCATTTTCCAGTTTTTGGCCCATAACTTTTTTCCTAAGCATTTTTAAAATTAACTTTTCGACACAAAGTTGTAGAAAATAAAATTTTCTTCAAAATCAGTAGCAAAAGTGTTTTTCTACGACAAATAGTTAAAGAGCTAAGAAGCAGCAAAAAGGGTGTAAAATCGTGTGTTTCGAAAAAATATTACGTTCCAACGACTTTCTATCACCGTAACTCACATAAGACTTCATTTTAGCAATAAAGTAGTAGTTTACAAGTTGTAGGAAATTTAATTTTCTATAAAATACACATATCAAAAATAAGTTTCTTATAGATTCCATTAAGAAGGGTGAAATGTACAGAAACACAAAAAAAGTCATATTTTCACCCGATAATACAATGTTTTATTTTTAACCTACAGCTCTTTCCCATTGTATTTTTTAGTGTTTTCGTGAATACCAAACTTGTTTAAAATAATTTTTTCTTTAAAATGGCTCTGTTTTGTGTTCCATACGATAAAATGTGACGGAGCTACATTGTTCGAAAAATGACGTAAAATCTTGAATTTCGCTAAAAGAGTTTTTCACCACTTAAAATCCCAATAATTAAAAAAGAAATCATTGTTTTAGGGGATCATAATTATTATGAAACTTGTAGATATAATCGTTTATTATATTTGTAAGGCCTTAAAAGTAATTTTAGGTTCAATATCAAAGAATTTAGGTAATTTTTGGAAAAACATAAGCAGAAGCCATTTCATGTTTTGCTAAAGACACAGAGTTGTCAAATGGATAGCTGTATACTTTCATTTAGATTTACCATAGCAACCATAACACCAACTATGGTAACGAAAATCCTTTTTCGAGAAAATAGTGATCAGTAATGGAATTTGTCAAGATTATTTCCATGGAAAGATAAAGTAAATTTGATTGCCTACAGACAACCGAACTCAAATATGTTGAGTTTTGTATATGGTTTATCAGAAATATATAACTTTTCAAGTTTTTGACTGCTAATATATCGAGTTCATGAAAAGGTAAGATACTTTTTTCGGTCTTAAATTGTGTGAATGCTAGAAATCGTTGTCATCTATTTTCATTATATACTTCTAGTTAAATTCCAAACTTTACAGAGTAAACTTTTCAAGCTAGTAAATGCTGAGTACTAAGAGCGCTGAACGATTAAGGAGGTGTAAGATGAATATCTCAGCTGATGTGATATTTGACCGAGCAACTGTAAATACAATCCCACAGGAGAAGTTTTTATCCAATGAACAAAACAAAAGGCGGTTCGTAACTCAACTTAGAGACGAACTGGAGGCTTCAGACATTATTACAAAACAAGCAGACGAAGATATGCCGACGTTCTAATCATCAAGACTGCCAAGTCAAAAGCATCCCAATATGAGGCTGTTTTGATTGTGGGTGAAGATATTGATCTACTGGTGGTACTAACTGGTGCTCCTCCTGTTGCCAAAAATGTCTTCTTTAAAAAACCAGGGAAAAGTAATTCACCCGACATTGTCTACTCTTCCTCGTCATTTCTGCATGGTTCGACTACATATCTTCTACTGCTTCATGCCATTAGCGGATGTGACACGACTTCCAGCATTTTTGGATATAGAAAAGGCAAATTCTGCAATATTTTCCAAAGGAATCCATATTTGGTAGAAGTGGCAGATGTTTTCAATAACTCTGGATTCTACTGCGGCAGAAATTTCAAGGGCAGGAGAACAAATTTTAGTTTCCTTATATGGTGGAGACAAAGATCAGTGTCTCACAACTCTTCGCTTTTCAAAATTTCTTTCCAGCACCACAAGGCTCAATTTAGCTAAGCTACCACCAACCTCCGACGCAGCGCAATTTCATTCATTGAGAACTTACCATCAAGTCATGGCCTGGAGAGGAATTTTAAAAAAAATCCATTCAATTACGGATGGATGAAAGGGAGTAGAGGTTTAATGCCTATTATGACGAAAAAGGACGCTACGTCTGCGGTTTTATTGAAAACAATTAAATGTAAATGCATCAAAAGTTGTTTGGCTGCATGCAGTTGCAGAAAATCTGGATTGCATTGCTCTTACCTTTGTAAGCACTGCTGTGGGCAGTCCTGCTACAATAGGGCACTCATCGTCGAAGAAGTTGATAATGATCTAGACACAATTTCAATCTATGAAGATGAATCAGCTGAAGGTCTTCTTTATATGCCACCCAAACGAGTCCGATTGATAACGTAATTGATTCACTTGACAGCTATATACTTGTCAAATTTTATTTATACCATTTCAATTCCCCATATAGCTAGTTCTGATATAAACTGTTAGGCATGATAAATGCCGCTCAGAATACTGTTTGGTTTTTTTTGTATGTGTATTACTTTAAGCATAAATTGTTTATTAAAATAACTCATTAAAAAATTGATAATTTTCTATAACATATTTCCTATATTTTTTCCAAAGTTCTATTTGTACGATGTTCCTTCAACGAAAATGACATATAATAGTTTTTATTTTTTATTAAAATTCTTTGTTGAAAGGAAATTTTACTTCAGTCTCATGTAATTTGAAATCATGTAAATCTTTTAAAAATCAAGTCCATTTATTCAAATGAAAAATGCGCATATTCGATTTTTTTTCATGTACTTAAATTCTTTGGTATTGAGCCTAAAATTACTTTTAAGGCCTTACAAATATAATAAATGATAATATCTTCAAGTTTCATAATAATTATATTCCCCTAAAACAATGATTTCATTTTTAATTATTGGGATTTTAAGTGGTGAAAAACTCTTTTAGCGAAATTCAAGATTTTACGCCATTTTTCGAACAATGTAGCTCCGTCACATTTTATCGTATGGAACACAAAACAGAGCCATTTTATAGAAAAAATTATTTTAAACAAGTTTGGTATTCACGAAAACACTAAAAAATACAATGGGAAAGAGCTGTAGGTTAAAAAATAAAACATTGTATTATCGGGTGAAAATATGACTTTTTTTGTGTTTCTGTACATTTCACCCTTCTTAATGGAATCTATAAGAAACTTATTTTTGATATGTGTATTTTATAGAAAATTAAATTTCCTACAACTTGTAAACTACTACTTTATTGCTAAAATGAAGTCTTATGTGAGTTACGGTGATAGAAAGTCGTTGGAACGTAATATTTTTTCGAAACACACGATTTTACACCCTTTTTGCTGCTTCTTAGCTCTTTAACTGTTTGTCGCAGAAAAACACTTTTGCTACTGATTTTGAAGAAAATTTTATTTTCTACAACTTTGTGTCGAAAAGTTAAATTTAAAAATGCTTAGGAAAAAAGTTATGGGCCAAAAACTGGAAAATGGGCGAAATTTCGAACGTTTTTTCAAGATGGCGGAAAGAGCAATAGAACGAGGATGACGAAAACTCACATTTATTACTACCTAGGGGTCCCACACAACATATAAAAAAATCAGCGATACCGGACCTTTTGTATGGAAAACCCCCTTTTTGAGTCTCTATTCACTGGACTATAAATAATTTCTGGTACAAAAGAAGCATTGTTTGGAACTGCTAAAATATGAACACTCTACTTCTTCCTAATATTATCTTTGTTTTTCTAATATTTGGAAACTTTAAATTGGCAACAGTAACTACTTTTGTTTTAGAATAAAAATGTGTTTGTTTTGATTTGACCATGTTTTTTATGTGTGTGTAAATTCTTGAAATTTTAGAAATAGAAATATGAATCCACTGAACCACAATTTGAGCACACCATATTAAACATAATGGTGCATCTATCCGTGAATTAAATAGGACATTTTGAATCGAACTTTTGGAATTGTGAAAACTTTCGTAATCGTCTTTGATGGGACTTTCTATTTGACTTGTGATCGTGAACTTGACGAATTTGGTGAGTTCTTTCCAGTTTTACATTTCATTTCTTCTTGGAAAGTTTCATAAAGCTTTGAAATGACTTTAGAAAAATTGAAAAAGAATCGGTCCAGTTTACGTACCGCGACTACTAAAATCATAACGAAAATTGAAGCGGAACTTTCACAATCACAAATTTCTTTCGAAAATTTAGATGTTCTTATTGAACAATTGAATGATAAAGAAAAATCGTTGGGGTTGATTGATGCAGAAATAGAACCTTTAATTACAGATGATGACATTGAACGAGAAATCGAGGCAAGAGAAAATTATAGAGAACGCATAATTCTTTGGCGTACTCGTGCAAAGCGTGTTTTGGATGGCACTGATAAAACTAGTGTTGAACAACACACTCAGGAACGTGTTATTGTTGAGAATGCATTTGCCCAACAACAGGGCGTACAACTCCCAAAATTGTCCATTCAAAAATTCGACGGACATCCTTCAAAATTTTTGGAATTTTGGCAGTCTTATGAAAATGCAATTCATAAAAATAAATCGTTGTCTGATGTTGATAAATTTAATTATTTGAAATCTTTATTAAGTGGCTCAGCTTTAAACGTAGTTAACGGTTTTCCATTGACAAATGAAAATTACTCGTCGGCAATAGCTTTGTTAAAAGAACGATATGGAAGGACAGATATCCTTCAGAACGTGCACATGCTTAACTTATTGAAAATTCAACCACTGCGTTTTTCTAATGACCTTATTGGTTTGAGAAATTTATATGATAAATGTGAAACAGAAATTCGATGTCTGGAAGCTCTTGGAGTTCCTAAGGAAAACTTTGGAATATTGCTTTGCCCTTTGTTGATGCAAAGAATTCCTCATGACATGGCTCTTGAATACAATCGATCTAGAGACATAGATAATGAAAATTGGTCCTTAGATGATTTAATGAAATTCATTAAGCGTGAACTCCACTGCAGGGAAAGGGTTCAACTTACAAGCAAAGTTGAAAACAGAAATAGAAACTTTCCAGGTAGAAATTATAATGACAATAAATATGAAAATAAAGTAAATTTCAATAGAGGTTTTAATAAACCTAATACATCAGCAGCTGAATTTGTTACATTAAATGAAGACAAATGTATATTTTGCAATGTTGAAGGTGATCATTTGCCCCAAAATTGTGATGTAATAAATATTGATAAGAAAAAAGAAATACTTAAAAAAGAAGGCAGATGCTTCAGGTGCTTAGATAAAAATCATATTTTTAAGCGTTGTCGATCTAACATTAAATGTGGTGTTTGTCAAAAATCACATTCCGAAGCAATTTGCTTTAAAAAGTTTAATGTGTCGAATACTTTAAATGATGCAGAGGGAAATCAGGACCAGGGGGGAAATCGGTCCTTAACATCAACAGTAGTATCTTCCATTACAAATCAGAATAATTGTGGCCAAGCTGTCTCACTCCAAACAGCTTCTATGTTAGTGCACGGAAAACAAAAAGCAGGAAACATCAGATGTCTTTATGATACTGGAGCCCAAAAAACATTTATTTCTCGACAAGTAGTAAAAGATCTAGACTTACCGATCGTAGGGGAGGAAAGTATTCTTGTCCACGCTTTCCAATCATCAAATCCGAATCGACAAAAGTGCAGAAAGGTTAAGTTGGGGATTAAGAGTAAAATAAATGGCAGTATCATTTATATAAACGCTTTAGAAACTGACGAAATAACAAAAGCTACTTTAAGTTATCCAGATAATGATGTCCGTCACCTTTTAAACTTGGAAGGCATAGAACTTGCAGATAAAGAAAACTGTAATAATATGGAAGGTAATAGAATATCACTTTTATTGGGGGCTGACAATTACTTTAAAATTGTTACTGGAAAAATTAAAAGAATTAATTCGTCATTTGTTTGTATGGAAACACATGCTGGTTGGGTGCTTTGCGGCAGTAACGATGATACTACAGTTGACAATGATCATGTTCTTGGAGTGTGCAATGCTGTTGTAATGAAGGCTGTAACAGAGGATGAAACTTCATTAAGAAAATTTTGGGAACTTGATGCAATAGGCATCACTGACGGACTCACTAGTACCAGAACAGTCTCTGACGATGAAGCTATGCACATATTTGATTCGACAACAAAATTTGAAAATTCAAGATATGAGGTTTGTTTGCCATGGAAATTCGCAAACGTAGATTTGCCAAACAACTTCTACAATGCTAAGAAGAGACTTGATAGTTTAAACGAGAGGTTTGAAAGGGATCCAGAACTATATAGTGACTATAAAGCTGTTATTGAAGACTACATAGATGCAGGTATAATTGAGGAAGTTAAGGACACACAAAATGACAATTTGAAAGATCATCCAATTTACTATCTACCACAATCTCCAGTGATAAGAAAGGATAGAGAAACAACAAAATTGAGAATTGTCTACGACGGCTCGTCCCATTCCCCAAACTCGCCATCTTTGAATGATCTTCTGCATCCTGGCCCAAATTTGAATCCAGACTTATTGAATTTGGTTCTGCAATTTCGATTGAACCCAATTGCCTTTGTTTGTGACATAAAGCAAGCCTTTCTGAACATAGGCCTTCAAGAATCCGACAGGGATGCAGTGAGATTCCTTTGGTACGAACAATCAGAAAATGGACAAAACGAACTTAGAGTTTTCAGATTTACACGAGTGTTATTTGGTGTCACGTCTTCACCCTTTTTGCTTGCCGCCGTTATTAAGAAGCACATATACAAATATAAAGACAAATATCCTGATGCCTACAACGCCTTGAATGAATCTTTATATGTTGACGATCTTCTCTCCGGCTCAACATCAGCTGAAGATGCTTTTAAATTGTCAAATGAAGCAAAAGATATTATGCTTGAAGCTAACATGTCCCTAAGAAAGTGGAAGACTAATTCCTCAAATTTGAGAGACTTGTGGAAAACGAAAGACTTTGAAATTTCCTCATCTGATGAAAGTTGTGAAGGGAACATCGAAATAAAAGTTCTGGGACTCAGCTGGAATACGGTAACTGATGTCTTTAAATTTGATGTATCCCACTTGAAGCAATTTGTAGACGCAGCAGTGAAAACAAAACGTACTGTGATCAAAGCCAGTGGACGAATATTCGACCCAACAGGGTTTCTGACTCCTTTCACTGCTCGAATCAAGATCTTGTTCCAAGAACTGTGGGTTAGAAAAATTGATTGGGATCAACAGCTTCCTCCTGACCTCATAAAAGTATGGAACGATTGGTGTGAGGAACTTCCATATCTTAACTCAATTGAAATACCAAGGTATTACTTTTTGGGTACTAGACTCAATTTCCCACCAAAGAAGATCGAGGTACATTGTTTCACAGATGCGAGTGAAAAATGCTACGGAGTTGTAGTCTATGTGAAGTATGAAGAAAACGATAAGCCAAAGATCTCATTTGTTTCATCAAAAAGTAGAATATCTCCTCTTAGAAAATCAGAAACCCAACTGTCAATTCCAAGGTTGGAACTCATGGCAGCCCTCATTGGAGCTCGTTTGACGAAACATTTGTCATCTGTTTTTAAAAACTTTGACACGACATATTACTACTGGACTGATTCAAGCATTACATATTATTGGATTAGAAGCAATTATGATAAGTTTAAACCATTCGTGGGACATCGAATCAAAGAAATACAATCTCTTAGTAATCCAAGTGCTTGGTCCCACTGCCCTGGTAACGAAAATCCAGCCGACTTATTGTCAAGAGGCTTAACAGCATCAAATTTGAAGGACAATAAACTATGGTGGAATGGACCAAAGTGGCTATCCAAACCAAAAGAAGACTGGCCAAAGACATTGCAAGCAAAAGAAGATCCCCAAGAAACACAGGAACCCACCGAGCTAGAACTGAGAAAAAATTGCAGTATTAATTTAACCCAATTTGAATATGATACAGCAGATAATCCGTTTCCTGTCGATAAATTCTCTTCTTTCAACAAGACTTGTAGAGTAATGGCTTGGTGTCTTCGTTTCATCAGTAATTGCAAAGAAACCTTAGATAATAGAAATAAGAAATACTTACAGGCGTCAGAACTTAAAACAGCAACCTTAAAAATAATTGAAATTGTACAAAGTCAAGAGTTCAAGAAGGAAATTAACTGTTTGAAAAATAATAAACCACTGCCAAATAATAGTAAGATATTGTCTTTGAATGCCTTCCTTGATAGTAATAATTTATTGAGAGTTGGTGGACGCATACAGAATTCGAATTTGCCATACGACCAAAAGCATCAGCTTCTACTTCCTAAAAGCCATCATCTCACCAAGTTAGTAATTGAACATTACCACATACTTTCTCTTCATGCTGGTACACAAACAACTCTTTCTCTCATTCGGCAAAAATATTGGATACCATCTGGAAGAGATAGAGTACAACGTGTTTTGTCGAAATGTATGATTTGCTTTAGAACTAAGAGTAAAACATTGAATCAGTTGATGTCGAATCTCCCGAAAAATAGAGTTATTCCATCCAGACCTTTCTCTATAATAGGAGTAGATTTTGCTGGACCTATAATTGCAAAACCCAACCTGAAAAGATCAAGAGTTAAACTGAAACATTATATCGCGCTTTTCATTTGCTTTAGTACAAAAGCTGTACACCTTGAAATTGTAAGCGACTTGACATCCGAAGCATTTCTTGCCAGCCTTAAGAGATTCATAGCTCGAAGATCTGTGCCGTCGGAAATTTACAGTGACAATGCTACAAACTTTGTTGGTGCAAATAACATCTTGAAAGAGCTATACCAATGTTGTCAAGCTCAGCAAGTACAAGAATTTAGTCTCGAAAAAGAAATCAAATGGCACTTTATCCCTCCTTTGGCACCAAATTTCGGTGGATTGTGGGAAGCTAACATCAAAACTATGAAGAAACATTTAGTCAAGGCAACTCAAGCAAACATTCTGAATTATGAAGAGCTAAATACCCTTATTGTACAAATTGAAGCATGTTTGAATTCTAGACCTTTGACACCTATCTCTACAGATCCAACAGATCTACTACCTTTGACGCCGGGACATTTCCTTGTTGGTGGTCCACTGTTGTCCGCTCCTGAAGAAGATACTTCAGAAAAGATCACTTTGACGTCAAGGTGGACTCTTTTACAAGACTTAAAAAATCGATTTTGGAGACGTTGGAGTCAAGACTATCTGACAGAACTGCAACAACGTTTGAAATGGGGTCGTAAAACTGCTAATTTGGAGCCTGGACAATTGGTTGTCATCAAGGAAAAGGACCTTCCTCCCCAAAAATGGAAACTTGGACGCGTGTTGCAGACTTTCCCAGGAAACGATGGACTAGTACGTGTTGCTCAACTGAAGACCTCAACAGGCAACATAAAGAGGGCAATTTCCAGCCTTTGTCCTCTGCCATTCAACGACTTTGAACTCCGTTCAACTGGGGGCGGCGTGTTTGGAACTGCTAAAATATGAACACTCTACTTCTTCCTAATATTATCTTTGTTTTTCTAATATTTGGAAACTTTAAATTGGCAACAGTAACTACTTTTGTTTTAGAATAAAAATGTGTTTGTTTTGATTTGACCATGTTTTTTATGTGTGTGTAAATTCTTGAAATTTTAGAAATAGAAATATGAATCAACTGAACCACAATTTGAGCACACCATATTAAACAAGCATTTTAAAAACAAATCTTTGGCACAAGCAGTTTTTTGCCAACCAGTATCCCATGATGTATTGCGAAAGCGGCTAAAAATACAAAACCTACTATAAAAGCTTTTTATCTTTTGGGTCATTATTTCACTCTAATACCTACGTTCGTGAAATAAAAGCCACTCGCTTAATAAAGTGTGATTTTCGGCAGTAGTTGCATAACTATTTCCTACAACCAAGTTTAAGGCAATAAAAAATGCATTTTTAATATGCTTCTTTTATGAATATGTACCAGTTTTAATTATTAGGGCTTGCGAACTGCCTTATGGGACACTGGTTCACAAAGGGCTTCACATTTCCCCCTAGGGGCAGATCTGTTACTTTCTAAATCTATGTTTTCCTACTTTAGAATTTTTAGTTTTTAAATTGACTGGTTGGTTGGTTGCTAGAGATAATCAGGATTGTGTGCTGACCAAGCACACTAACCTGAACATTGGTCGTGCTTCTAAAGTTTCTAAAAAAAAAAAAAGGAAAACAAGAACGCGAAGTTGTTGCCAGATTCTCAATCAAAAGTTGAAATCAAGGTTTCGTGATAAAGCAAGCGATGAAATCAAACCGCGAGATTGTCTGATGAATCTACATTTCGCCGTTTTTACAATGCATCATGGGATAATGGTTCACAAAAAATGCTTTTGCCGAAGAGCTTCATGCTATAAAAACTGCATTTTTAATATGCTTCTTTTATGAATATAAACCACATGTCTGCCAGAAATTATCAATACATATCCAGCTATAAATTTATGTTAGCAAAACTGATAAAAAGTTTTTATTAGTTAATATTAAATATACAGATCTGCTGCTTTCTAAAGCCCATTTCACACCTTGTCACAACTACTTGCAACTCCCGTAGGACACCGTGCATTAAAAAGTTGCACTCAGTTCGTGAGATTTTTTCCTGCAAGCACGAAAAAATCGCAGTTGCATGTACCCTTAGCCAATCAGAACTCAGGATTTCCTTGGCTGCATTGTGGCGAACTAGACTTCGCCAACTGGTTGTTTATTTACTTTTTAGACGCCAACTTTCCCCGTTTGCAAAAATCTGCGCAATTAAAAATGGATATTAAATGGATGGCAAAGATGAAAATTGATCTAATTAAGGAAGTTCGGAAACATAAATTTCTGTTTGATGCAAACAATGCCCATAGTTTGATTAAAGTTTGCTTTCAAAAAGATGAAACTTGCCAAATTTTGAGATGAATAATTTTTTGTGGAAGCCCGAAAATCCAGGTTACCACAAGTTGCGAGTTGCAGTTGCAAGTAGCTGTGCAGGTGTGAAATGGGCTTAAATCTATGTAGTCTGCTGGTAGTTGCCGAGCATCTGCTCTGGACCGAAGTAGCAAGAACTGGTAAGGAAACGTAGGAAGCACGTCATTTTGCATTTGGGAACTAACCAAATCTTTTTTGTCTGCCATTTTGGCGCGGTTATCTCTAGGAATACATTTTGCTAACTGCCGTTTATTCTTTGCATTGACAATGATGAAACTATGTATTTTTAAAAATAACCTCTTACTAAAAAGTCATTCAACGTGGACTTGTTACGATTCAAACGTGTACTTTAAAGTTAACTAACGATAAATAAAAATATCTTTTATTATTTGAGTCCCAAAATATAAAAGTTATACATTGACTGACAACCATCAATATAGTATGCTTTTTTAAAAAAAATATTCTTTAAAAAAAAACCCGTCATGCTAAAATAATGTTTCTTAGATTCTTGTTCATGGGGAAAGAGGATATAATTATGTTTTAAAAAATATTTTTAGATAAAATTTAAAACTGTGTGAAAAGTTATTTGTTGCTACTTTATACGCATAATAATGAAAAAATTAATAATTTGTTTTTTATGTATAGAAAAGTTAATCACAATAAAGTAGTTATTAAAATTTAAAAGGAACCAATATTTATTTACCATTATTTGTTAGTAAAATATTTATATTAATAATAACCTTTGCATTTAATGGAAAATATTTTGATACATATGCAGTGCATCGAGCATATTTTTCTAAATAAATGCACTTTGAAATGATATCCAATAATAAGGTACAAGTCTGACTGTATATTTTATGCATAATTATTTCCTTCCATTATTGATTTGAAAAAATTATATCAGTACAGAAAAATAAAACTTTATTAGTCTTGAAACCATCAAATATATTTTACATGCTTCAATTAAAACTAGGATAAATTAGGAAATATTTCAAAAATGCAAAAAGGAGTTAGTTGAGGGTGAAAAAAAATGCTATCAATGAATGTTTGCAACTTTGAAACGAAACATTTTTTTAACATAAGAAAGGAAACCCACTGTATCTATGCAACCATTATAAGAAACTAACCACAGGAAAACTCTAACTGCATCGAGTCAATAACGTACTTCCGTATATTCGTTTTACCAGTTTTTCATACGGTACAGAGCATTACTCTCGATTTACCTCGTTTTGTTTTGTTTTTACTTTGGCTGAAGTGCTTTTATGGAATAGTACTAAGTTTCAGCTTGGAATTTGGACTAGTATCTGGTCTTTAAAATATCAGGGAAATATTTTTACAAAATATGGAAGAGTGTTCTCATCCAAACATAAAGTAAGATTCTGTTTTATCTCGTTCAAAATGTTTATCAGTAATTTTACTAAAAGGAACGTTCTAGAAAAGCATATTTCTTGCACTGCCAAAACCTTATGTTTCGAATAATTTTACCATGCATAATTAAAGTAGAGGAAATATATGCTCTTTCAATAATATATATATTAACTTTCCATGGATCTGTGTCAAAAGTCATGGAATTAAAACATAACATTAAAATACTTGTCCAAACCAGCATGCTTGGCAAAAAAAACAATCAATGCTGCCTGAATTATTTTAAGAATGCAACGATTTTTTTTCATAATTTCCTCTTTAAAACAATTAAAGTTAAAAAAAAAAACCATTTTTGGTGCTGGAAAGACAATGCTACTTATGAATGGAATTTTTGCTAAATAAAATTAGCTCTAACCTTATAAATTTCTCCCAATAGGTATGATTGGTATCAAAGTGAATCTCATGTAGTTATAAACATTTTAGTGAAAAAAGTAAAACCTGAAAATGTGAGGCTTGATATTGTAGACACTAAGGTATGTTTATGTATTTGGTTTTTCATTATATTATGTTAATATTCATTTACAATAATACCATTTTAATATTCCTATAATACAATCCTTATATTAGTAGAAATAGGAAACTTAACTTGAATTGCAGGTTGTTCTTACATTGACTAACTTTATTGCACAAAATAGTGGGGAGAGTATTTATCTGTTAGGGGCTAATTAATAGTAGGGTGCCAAAAAGGGCATTTGTCAAACATTATTACTTGTAACAAAGATCCTTTTACTGAAGCTAGGTATTTTATTTTTAGTGATACCTTTTGAAACAAGTTTGGTCAACTAATGATGTTACAGCCAGCCAGTAATCGGAATTCGATTCAGAAATTTCAGAACCAGCTAAAAAAAAACTAGTCGCAAATAAATGCACATTACCTAGGAACATTTGTTAAAAATATTTTTTTTAAATATATTTATATAAGTTTTGCAGTTTTAGGATAACTGGAGTTCTAAAATTTAAGATATCCAACTTATTAGACCCTGAGTGTGTTTGGATATTATGGTTGCCTGAGTTTCTATATTTAACAATCACCCCCATTTGGAAATTTTACACCACCAAAATTTTGACATTTTGCAAATTTAGATTAAATTAGATGTGCAATTTTAGGACTGCCTAACTTTGGCGATTATATGATCACAGCTTTAGTTGGACAAATTTAGGATCGGTTAAGATTTGTAATTTTCAAGATAATTATTTTTAGTGAGATTAATGTAAACTATGATAAAAGTTAGTATTAGTTATTTTAGGAAACTAGTTGCTATAACTGCAACTAAATTTATTTTGTCACAGAATGGAAAGATCTGGTCGCATTTTGCAACTAGCAACCATTAATTTCAAACCCTGGTTACAACAGGTAACAAACATGCTAAAATAGTCACTGAAGCAATAAATATTTAAACAAAACTAGTCAATGAAACAAAATTTATATATTATTCAACCATTATTTTTTTAATACCTTCTTCAATATTCTCACTTAACTCTTTCTCTTATTAGCTCAGCTGTACAGCGAAGCTGGAAGATGGCTCAGATTTTACTCTTGACCTTCACTTAGCCCACAGTGTTATCGCCAACCAAATCACGCACAAAGTATTTCCTTCAAAGGTACTTTTTCTTTACTAAGCAAGTATAAAGAGTTAGGAGTGGGTTTGTGAGTTGCATGAATCATATGCTTTCTTTTTTTATTTTGTACATTTATTGTAAACTAGCAGTATGGTCTCGCCTTGCTGGAAACACATTAACTTAATAGAAAATTTGTCTTAAAGAATATTGGAATGGGGTTTTCTGCTTAAATATGATTGATTACCTAAGATTTGCCTAAAACAAAGATTGTCATCCTCTAAAAGATTCGAACATTAATGTAAAACTTCTGGAAATGTTTGCAATCGCCATGGCCTAGTACCCCAGAGCTCTTTGTCAAGTAAGCTGGAATCGGGATGGCAGGCCTTGGCCCACTAACGGGCTGTTGTGCCGAGGAGTTTAGTTTTCTTACTTAAAAAATAAAAGGCTGAGTCAGCATCTCCCAATCAGGAACGTGATCCCCAGACCTGTGGCATGGTAATCCGAAACTCTACCCATAAGCCACTACAGATTTGTGTATGCATACTAAAATTTTTTTGTATATTTATAAATTTTGCAGAAAAACAATATAGGATTAGACAAAGGTTAAAAAAAATTCTGCCTTAACAAACTCTTTACTAATTTTCTATAAAATTTTTATAAATTAGGATTTAACGTATAAATGTTTCGAGTTTCTTAATTATGAGATTGAAAAATTCAAGAACTATGTTTGTAGTTTTAAAATTATTGCAGTTTTTGGATTTATCTTAAAAACAGCCGCTTAACTTATTTATCTTTCAGATTGAAGTTAAACTGAAAAAATCAGAATGTCTAATGTGGGAAAAATTAGCTAGAAAACCATCAGAAAAAGAAGAACCTATCCTCAAGACTGGTAAAAACAAAATCATACGTTATAATCAAAATCAAATAATTTTTTTCTATAGACATGCTATTTTTCAATATTTAATCTTCAAAACTATTAAAAGAAATTGTAAATATGATAAAATATTATATGTATATAATCTCAAACTTGAAACTGTTTGTATAATTTGTCAATAACATGCAATTTCAAGCTTAAAACTGTTTGAATAGAGTTTGGCCTTCCAGTAAATGGTAGGCAGGCCATTCCTTTTATTCTCTTATGTTGCATAAGTTTCTGCCCTATTTTTGACTGCAAATGTTATTGCATTTTAAATGACATATTTACATTTCTATCATTATTATTATTTTGCTTTTATGTGACAGAAATCAACTCAATGGTATGAACATACCAGAACATTGAAATGTCAATTTAAACTGCTCTGAGGATTTCTTTTTTATCTTCATTTTCTCTAGACCTTAAAAATGTTATGAACAGATCAAAACTCTTAAATTCTTATTCAAACAGGTCAAGTTGTTACTTTTGCGAGCTCCATTTTATTTAGATCTTAAAAATGGTATCAACATATCCATTTTAACAGCTGTTCCTTTTCTGATTACCAGACTTACTAGACATTGAAGTAGTGTTTAAATCTTCATTGATTGAGTTAAGAAAAACACAGCAGTGCTTTTGGGCAAAAACGTGAAGAACAAAGTGAAGCCATACATCACTTTGTAGTAAACTTAAACAAATGCTCTCATTGAATTGCTCGAATTTTTATCTACTATCTCTACAATGTGGAATTTTTGTTCATAACTTTTCCGGATTGTTATTTTTACTTTTGTTTTGGTTCTCTTTGAAAAATGGTAAGATGACTATATTTCATTTTTTTTTATAAATTGTCATTCCAAAAGTAACTGTAATTAGTTTTCATACTAAGTAATGTAAAAGAGTTACTTTTTAAATGCAATTTTCCTATCACCGAGTACCTTTTACTCACCCTATTTAGCTGATGTTGTCAAGACCTACCCTTCCTCCAAGCCCCAAAAGAAAGACTGGGACAAAATTGCAGAGGAGATCAAGAAAGAGGAGGCAGATGAGAAGTTGGAAGGGGAGGCGGCCCTCAACCAGCTTTTCCAAAAAATATACTCCGATGGGTCAGATGAGACGAGAAAGGCCATGAACAAGTCATTTGTAAGTAGTGTTTGGTTGTGTCAAAACTATAATTTATCCTCTGGGCAATACATTAAACGATTGGCCCAATTGTTAACTTGTTATCACTTCAGCAGTAGAATCAAATTTTCAATTCATTTGTTATTTTTTCATATTTTAAAATTTTGCGGTTGATGTAGATCAAGATGGTTAGAATATACCCTGTGAGGGATACATTAAACAATTTAGCCCAAACGTTAATTTGTAATCACTTTTTTTTATTAGAATTAAATTTCCAAATAATTTTATTATTTTTTCAAATTTATAAATTTGTACTTGTAGTAGATTGTAGTTTAGACTTGTAGTAGGGTAGACTAAACGCTTAAGCACAATTTGTTTTAAGAAAATTCATACATTTAAAGAAAATATAGCTTGTAGGTTTATGACAATGTGAACACATCTGTCATTATATGTGAATTCTACAAAAAAATAGAGGTGACTTTATATTGCATTACTTTGGGTCTTTGGGGGTCCAAATAAAAAGTGGTACAAAAGCCAAGTGAATGAACAGTACTTTTACCAGTGAATGAACACAAAAATGTCCAGTCAATAAACATGTTGGATTTTAATTGATGACCAGGACAACCAATTAGATGTCAGATAGCTTCCTACTAGATGAGAAGAAGTCAGTGTTGCCAATCTATCCAGTGGAATGACTTTTAATCCTTACTTTTTAAATGCATTTACCAACTGTTCATTCACTGGTCAGTCTTCCCTAGATGGTAACACATTTTCTCATTTCAACAAAATTTTCTTAGCCACACACTAATTGCCGAAGGAACAATTTAAAAACTTTATGCAATCTTCACAATGACCAACATTTATCCAAATTTTTGACATAAGAAGAATTTTGTTTAAAATTTAATACAACTGTATCAATCATATCATTCCAAAAGATTAAGATCTTTAAACTGTAACCAACAGAAGATAAGTATCAAAGCTACTATGAAGACAGTTGTAAGGTATAAAATCTTAAGTCGTTTTTGGTCATTGTAATGTTAAATTTATGTATGATCTTGATTATATCACTCTTTTATACTTTTTGACTATCTGTCTCAACCCTTTCAATTTATCTTCTATCAGTCACATATTTAATATCTTGCCTGTTTATGTTAAACTAATATTTTTAATCTTTTTCTTATTGCTTAGGTAATGTTTTTTAATTAGTAAACTACAATTTCAATCTAATCCTTTTACATAATCGATTTTCAGTTGGAATCGGGGGGCACAGTGTTAAGCACCAGTTGGAATGAAGTTGGCTCGAAAAAGATCGAAGTGAAACCTCCTGATGGTATGGAATTCAAGAAATGGGATTAAACTATCTTAGAATCACTTTCTTGTATTTGTTTTGATGTCTTAACTGTAACTAAATTAAATAAATAATAATATTAATCAACAATTGTTTTAGATGAGTTTTTTTTTAAAATTGAAATGGAAATTTTTATTAATTATTTTCTACTGATCACAGCTTGGATTTCAAGTAAGTTTGATTATAAGAGAGGCTCATAAAATGAGAATAGAATAAGAATGAAAATTGTGCCTATTTATCCTAATGTAATAGTTTGCTAGTTATACTTTTTATTAAAAGTACTTGTTAAGTAAAGGAAAATATTACAATCTTATTTAAACATATAGTTTCAAATATTTAAGTAGTAAAAATAAATTCTTATCATGGCCATTGTCACAGTTGAAGAATCCAGGGGGAAAAATACTCTATCGACAGAATACCTACCATCAGGCCTCTTTGGCAATGTTAGTGAGTCAGCGCCTAAACTGGTGTAAGGAAACATTCTTCTTACTTGGTTCTTCTCTTGTGGCAACCCCGATTCACACAAGACACGAATACGTTTGTAAGGAACTGGTTTTCTGTCACTAATGTCCGCCAAGCAGACCTGAATACAGGAAGGTTCCTATTCAATCGAGAGGTTCTTCTCCTGTACTCTTCAGTTATGATTGACTGTCTGCGGCATGTGGCCTGTAAAACCATTTATAGCACGCACACAGAATAATTCTAGCAACAAATCACTGTCACTTATGTGTAAATTTCTTTTATAAAAGACTGTGGTACCCAGTTGGTTAGGCAAAGGCACTCACCTAGCATGTGATAGGTCCCAAGTCCAGGCATTCGCAAAATAACTGCCGACCTATAAACGGTCTGTGCAGCCAAAAATGTAATTTAATATTGCTATTTTAAGTGCTAGTGGATGAATAAAAAAAAATCAATAACAAAACAATGTTTTATCAAAATACATACACATTTAGATACTTACAATTTTATCTATTCTTAAATAATCATTATTTAGATTTCAACTTTATTTTATACATCATATATCAACCTTTGAATAAACTTGACTTAATGGAATAAAGTCAGTGTTATTTTAGTCAAAAAGGAATTTATAGTTTTTAGTTTAGGAATAAGTAAATTTGATCAATAAAGTTTAAACTTTTTTAATCCCTTAACGACCAGATACTTTTAAGGAAACGGTCAAAAAAATTCATGTATTTTAAACTTGAAAATTATATAAAAATATGTGAATGAACATTATATCGATTCATTTAAATTTGTTTTTAGCTTGAAATTCAGAAAAAGTTTATTCTTATTGGCGTTTGAATTGGTGGGTTTAAGTTAGTTTTAATTTTATTGTACTGAACAAGCCATTAGCATTTTAATTGGTTGTTTAAAGGCAGTTTTAACCTCATTGGAGCATTGCTACTGAACACTTGAGGCAGGAAATATCACCGGAACAAGAAGGAAGGGTATTAAGAAGATTACAATGTGCCAATTTGCTTATTACAACAATAGAAAAGTATATTTTTAAAGTTCAATTATTATTTGTTTTTTTAAGAGCTACTGTTAGTTCCATAGAGCTAAAACCTTAGTTTTGAAATCACAGCTTTTGCAAAAGAATTGCTTTGCCATGTTATCCCATTTACACCAAGTAAGCGAATCATCATGACATCAATTTAAAATAAAAAAAAAATGAAATAACATCCGGTTATTTAATTATTAATTGATAACATTTTAAAATAGCGTCGCTATCTACTGAACATTTTGAGGCATTGTAAAACTTTAAAAATATTTAATTAAATAGCTAGATAAAATGAAACAAATTTGTTACGAAAATGTTAATGTTATGTTGATTCCCATACCTGGGGAAAAAGGGCTAACACATGACAAAGCAATACTACTATGGAAGTTGTGATTTCAAAACTAATGCATTAGCTCTTTAGGACTGACAATCCCTCTTAAGGGGGAATGGGCGCGCTGGATCGCGGGTCTCCAAAGCAAAGAATACAATGGAAGAAAAAATCTATGCCACATTTCTCCGGCTATATTTAATATTTTTTTAAACGGATTTTTTATGTGATAAATGTAGCTGATTTACAGATCCCGACAATCCCAGTTTTGGAAATTGGTTCGAAGTTTTTTTTTTAAATTTTGAATAAATAGTTTTTCAAAAAGTATTCGAAGCCATTTTAAAAAGTGGGATTATAGAAACCTGTAAGTTATGTGCATTTATTATTTTAAAAAAAACTTGTCATAATATTCAATACAGCCGGAGAAATGTGGCAGAGAAATAGTTTTTTTCCCCCATTGGATTAACATCCCCCATTGGATTAACAGTGAGGCACTTTAGTTTGGGGCCCCGTGCGCCCTTTCAAATGGAACTCTGACACATTTTGCTCGTTATTCTTCATTAGTCCAACTCATGGGGCTTCCCATATCTTCTGTAACAAATTCCAAGAGTAAGGTGTTGAAGTCCTTCTGATTCTTTTCCATGAGAAATGAGTCCTTTTATTCTTCACGTTCCCGGGTCTGGGCTTTCCCGATCGACTAAAACCGATAAAAAGTTTTCGAATATTTCTTTTCCTGTAGAAGGCCAGGTAATTGTACGGCCGCTTGTGTAAGATAAACCGGCAATTCTTTTCATATGTAGCCTGAAAAGTATTAAAATATATTAAGGTAATTATTTAAATTTTATAAACTGCACTGTAAAAATTTGGGTTGGGCATTACTCTGTTCTTTGATTAGCCTTCAAGCTTTCAAGTGGTATGACGTTACAATAAGTGTCTAAAGTACACCATAAATTTGGGGGAGCGTTTTATGCGTAAAAACTGTGGCACGTCTCGATTGCCGAAACTAACTGGTTAGATTCGCTGCATATTGTCATGCTTCGTCAGTTTCTTTCTTCTTGGATTACTACTAGAGTTGATATTTAGCATTTAACAATAAAGCTTTTATCTTAGCACTTCAATTTAATCTACCGGTTTTGGCAGCAGATATTTTGTAACATGTCATTCTTGTTATATTATAATTGGTCTCCAGTGAATAGATATGTTATTCAAATTTGGAGAAAATTAAGTTTTAAATATATTTCGGTGGCAAATCACTTTAAAAAACACCTTTAGCTTACCACCACAGTGTGAGGGTTTAAGCACCGCTATCATCCTGTGCTGTGAATTAACGCGATGTAAAATTTGTCGGCGAAAAGTTTGCTTCACTGGCAGTGAATGGATACACACAATTTCTATGTTTAACACTATCGGAATAAATTTTTCATATGCCTTACAACGTCGTGAAAATATCACTTAGCTGTAAAACAAACATTTTTCGACACTGCGATTTAAAAAATAATGTCCTTTAATTTTACCGAATTTTTTTTATAGTTGAGTAACCTAGTATAATATTCATATTGTCATATTACCTACTACATTTTAATCACAAGTAATAAGGTGCCTCTTTTGTCTACTAGAAGAGGCAGTCAAAAGTTAAGCAATCCTTTTGTTTCTTATCACTATTAAAACTTTCAGTAACAATGACAATTTAGCATCATCATTTTAGAATTTTTTTTCTGATCGCTTATAGCCATTTATGATATAAAAAAGCACATCATTCGATTCTTCAAACTTTTTTCCATTAGAAAATATTTTTTGTTAATCCTAATAGACGTGAGCAATATTGTTATTTTTTTAATAATGATCAGATACATAATGGTGCCAAATGGCATCACGGACTGAAAGGTTTAATTAAAAATTCCTATATATCCTACTAAATTTTTGATAAAAGTCACTGCGAGGCCTGTTACTATAAAGTTGCTATAATTATTTTTGAAAAATAATTGTCGTTAATTTAGCAGGCATACAACGTCACTTAATCGTAATTGTGAATTATACTTCAATATAAACACTTGATCTTAAGCCCTAACAATAACTTGGTAATTATATATTTGATTGTAAATCCCAATCTTTAAGAAAACTAACATCATCGAAGTTTTCTTGTATTTGGCTTCTCTGCGTTTAATGCCGCACTGCAGTGAAAGTATATTTACAGAGCAATATTCGAACAAATCCTTTATTTTCCATTCTGTCTATGGCCCTGGTATATTCCTACATTTCTGACTTTCCTTTTAGATTTTTTTTGTCTTTCTATTTTTTTTTATGAAATTCTGAATATGTTTTATGAAAATTATTGCTGAATGTTAACCAAAAGCACAATTTTTACGGGTCTAGATTTTGTTCTTCGTTATCTCACAAGAGGGCACCACGGAAAACATTATGAGTACTTTTTTTTTATTGCTTAAATTAACTTTTATTGACTGCTATTTTTTTTTTTAATAAAGTTTGCCAACATGAAGTAATGGACGATTAATTGGGAAAACACATTTCGGTCATTTCTCGAAGAATTACTCTGCTTATTACCAACCATGAAATAAATATATTGATCTTTTTGAAATTACCCTAACTAGTTATGAATCTATTTAACTAGATGTTTTTGCTTTTTTTCGTAATTTAATCAGATTCTTTTGACCGCAATCCTATCAGGAAATTAAAAATTAAAGCTCACGTGTTCGCTGGACAGGGAAAGTGATCCGTACATCAGTCACCTTTCCTGTTGTGAGTATTTTCGTACCTCTTCCTGCAAAAACTGGGCGAAATCAGGTCGATGAGTAAATAAATCATCATTTGAATACATTATCCACTGGTTATTTTTGCAGATTGTTTTTAATTGTTTATGTGAAGCATATTACATTTTATTCCAATTATATTTTATGTAATAAATTTATAAATATTTATATTGCAAGACCGATTTCGTCATTAGTTAGTGCGGTGTCTGCTTTTGATTACGAGATGAGACGGTCGGATATCGAAACCCAACTGACAAGCGCGAAGTGAAGCGTCCTTTTTGGTTTGTTCCTTCATCGAAGATGTCCCAAAAGCAACACTAACTTAGAACAGGCATGTTATAAAAAGAGAAGACGATTCAACTTAGAGATACTCATATTGCAAACAGTTAAGACAAACTTAATTGTTAGTTAATTTTATGATTTTCAATTTATAATCAACTAGCAATTTAGTACTCGCCCTTCTTAAGGGACAACATATAGAGCTCAGTTTGAAGTTAAGTACATGGATTTGAAGTTGATTGGTTGATATACATATATATTTTCAGGCTTGTGTGCTTGCTCAGAGAGCCGCTTGTAAACCTTCGTCAAGGATTTGAAGTAAAAGCATCAGTTTTGAGCACAAAAAAAAAAAAAAAAAAAACCATGGTAGCCCCTTTGACGCGTTATTTGGCGACTTTGGTAAGTTGACTACGCTACAATCAAATTTTGAAGTTCAAAAGTTGATTTTTTATTAATTAAAATGTTGAGAAAAAAGAAATAAAAATTGGAAATTATTACTTGACAGCGATACATCAGAATACTTGATATAACTAAGTATACACAAATAGCGAAAGAGGGTACTGCAATAATATTTTAATACTAAATTTAAAGAATTAATTTTGCTGTCTCATTTTGCTTCATTAATTAAATCATTGTTTCAACTTGTTTTATTTTATTAATTCTGATAACTTTAGCCAAATATTTTACCCCTCTCCACAAAAAAAAAAAAAAAAAAAACGGTTATGCACGGTGAGATTACATTGTGGAATCTCTGAGATAATGTTCAGTATTAATTAAGTGGATTAATAATTACAAAAAACTAAATTTAAAATATTTTCTTTTATTATAAAAAAGATTATTATATTCAATTTTTGTATCAAAAAAATTATTTTATCTGATTGACTAATTAACGATGTACAAAATTATTTTAACTAATAAAATCAGAAACAATCATAAAAACTATTCAGTTAATAAGAGTTTAAATAATAATCTTATATGGGTAAGGGTAAAAATTAGAATCAAATCCACAACCAACTTCCAAAAAGTAAACGAAAATACTCCAAATCAAAAAGGAATAATTATTACAAAAATACAAATATTATTTGGTGATTGATGCATTGGTAAAACGCCCATGAACCATGGCAGAGTTTTATGGCATCAATGTCAATCAAAAGCTACATTAAAACTGCATTACAATTACAAGAAAAACCTTGGGATGGTCAATGAAAAGCGAGACGAGGAAAACAGAATAAAGGTGATCGTCATTATTAAAAAAAAAGTTCAGTGTGTTGTGAAGGTCAATATACGGAACGTTCTGGATCCTCGGAACGTCAAGTTAAAAAAAAAAAGACAATCCGTCAGATTTTATAAAAACTTTACATCTAACATATAAAATTTGTAATATATTTTCTCTGCAAAATAGCAGGAAGCTGCAAGTTCCAAGTGGTGTAACGGTACAATGATTGTGAAAAGATATACCTTCAACTTCTAGCTAGATTGTATGTGTATGCAGGGCTTGTTTTTTTCCACAAGGTATGTTAGGCCCGGGCATAGTGCCCCCAAATTTCAGGGTCCCCTAAATTTCAGTTTATATTATGCTAAATGCTGTAAATCCGCAAAATATCTAAAAAAAACTTTAAAAAAAAACTAAACTTAATAAACTATAAATAAACTACAAAAAATTATGATACTCCACTTGTTTTTTGCTCAATTTCGTCTTAGTAAGTTGACCTAACGTGATTGTTTTGATCGACGTTTTTAAGGAAGCCTATAAAATTGTAGCAAAAATTTGATACATAGGTCATACCATCATTACTGAAAATCATACTCAACATTTTCCTTAAAAGGGGGGCCCCCAAAATAGGTTGTGCCTATAGTCTAAGATTTCCTAGAGCAGACCCTGTGTGTATGGCTAATTTCTAAACAAACAAAAAAAAAACATTTTCTCGCAAAACAATAAAATTTATTTTATCACTAAAAATATATATACCACGAATTAAAAAAAAAACAATTTTCTTTTTTACAAAAATTGTAAGGTGAATTTAACGTACTTGGTTGTACAAAGTAAATATAAGTTCACCTTAAAGTTCATTTTAAAGTCATAAAAAGGATTTAGTTCCTTATAGTTAAAGTCAAAACAAAATATTGAAAAAAATACAAGTTGTTCTTTTGTCATAGTTATTAAAATGTTCCACTACTTTACGAAGTATAATAGACGAAAAATCAACAGATACTTGCTATTCTATGCATATTTTTTAATGGAAGTAACAATAGCCTTCTTGGAGACCCTTGATCGCTGATGAGTGTTAGTATTCGGGTCAGTAAATATTCATTTAAAGTGTAAAGTGCGATTAAAATCAGTTGGTTTATTAAGAATGTTTCGCGAAACACAATTTAGAGAACGAATATACCAATATTTATAATTTATATACGGCTATGAGATTTTTAATAAAAAATTCATTTTCACAAAGAGTACTTGCTTTACTTTATCCAATCTTGACCTAAGAGTTAGAAATATACAAATTGGAGTAGGTTCGAAACTGTAAGTCTGTGTCTAATAAGTCTTTGTAATGAAACAAAAATGGTACAATTTGTAATTAAATTTTCCATATACAGAAAATTATATTGCAGTTTTATGTTAAAGCATAAAGTATTTTTTTTTCTTTTAAAATAGCGTTGAGTAGAAAATGTATTTGAATTTTGCTTTGAATGACTTATTTAAAAGCTGATGAAAAGAAAATAAGAATAACTTAGAAATATGCACTAGTATGTACTTCAAAGAATTATAAGAAAATAGATAAACCCTACTAAAAATATGTATGAATAATTCAGTTTTTGTTGATGATTAGCTTTGTTGTAATTTAAAGTTAAAAAATGAATTCAGTGTCATATCGTTCCCAACCCGACATATACTTATTTATTTTAAACATAAATCTATCATAACTATGTACACTCGTTAGTAAGTATATCACAATTTCGAGCTTCTTTCTCTTCAGAAAAACCCTGTGAACCATGAAAGACGCAAAGACGAACTTAGGTATTAAGTAACCTCGGCGGCGCGGAAAGTGTAACGCTATTTAACTTGCGATTTGTAGCATAGAACTCTCTTTGATGCGAGTGTGCGAACAAACTCTCGTCGTATTTTTAAATGAAAAGTACTAAATATACGATAAAAAAATCAAGTTTAATATCGACAATAATTTTTCAAAATTTAATTTCGTCAACGATTTCTCTCTTAGAATTAGGAGTGTACTTCAAAGTTAAATAAAAAAAAAACGATAAACTTTTTTACCAGTATAATCGAATTTCATTCGTCTTAGATGCAAACTTTGAAATTTATACATGGCTGGTACTATATTTTAAAATAGTACAATAGTAATTTTAGAATATTTGTTATATTATAATTGTACATAATTTTAATGTTACGATTTTAAGATTTGCAAAATTTATTTTATTTTTGGAAATGTTATTGCCATAAGCCATTTTAAAATGAACTCAAAATCATCGAAAAATTATGTGCTTACTAACAAATGAAATGTTAGTGTTATTTCTCATTTCAGAAATGTAGCAAACCTAAAGGATATATTTTGCTGTCTCATAATTATATCACATACAATTATAATTTACAAAGTCATCGATAAGAAATTTTTTATAATGCACCCGTTTGAAGGTCAGATACAGCATGTTAAAAAAAAAACATTGGCACGCATTTCGTATTCCAAAAGGTTTTCACTTGCAGACTATTGATAAAATCTTTCTTATTTGCTTTTACTTAATATGATGTATCTATTTATTCATTTTTTTTATTTAAAAATATACCAGAATTTCCTATAACAACCACAAACAAATATCCTGATGTACTCGCAAAACACACACATATATTTAGTATAAAAACGATCGTGTTTCTTAGTTACATTCATTAAAAATATTCATACGTAGTGTAGCTTGGAGTAAATGATCGGCAAAATTTAAATTTTCTGCGTATCGAACCCCAAGCTACCCAATTTGAAGTTGTATTAAAAAATCAAATTTATATAAGAACTTGAAAAAACAAATTTATATAAGATTTCATTACCAGGTATACCATCAAACAAGTTCTCCATAATTCAACTAGGTTAACATGTAACATTATATTTTTTATAATTTTAAATAATTTGAATCTAATACATAAATATTTAACAATTTACAAACTTTTTGTGAACTCCCTTTACTCTTCATTCGACTAAATGATGATCGAATTAAGAGGACGTACGCTGTGTACGTCCTGTTAGTGGTTAATTACAAATTTTAATATTAGGTTGAGGACGAACAAAGTTTTCGTCCTCATTTTTTTTTTTACATTTAACGTTTAAAATTTAAATTATATAGCCTAAACGCATCATCTAATAAACTAGGGTCACATGGGGGAATTATGGATCACTCGCTTTCCGGGGTAAATAATGATCACTAAGTTTTAAGGATTAAAAATGGTTTTTAGAAAAAAAATAAATTATGCCAAGTCATCCTTATACAATCTATTTTCTTATATCAAGTTCAAAAACAATGTAACTCTGCAGCAAATAATAGAAAAAAAATACTTTTTACACTACTATAAAA
This sequence comes from Hylyphantes graminicola, assembly GCA_023701765.1. Taxonomy (NCBI): domain Eukaryota; kingdom Metazoa; phylum Arthropoda; class Arachnida; order Araneae; family Linyphiidae; genus Hylyphantes; species Hylyphantes graminicola. The sequence continues at coordinate 38,954,398 of CM043114.1, read as the reverse complement.
ACATCTTCAAAAAAGATTGTCTTTGAAAAACATGATTTTTTTAAAGATCCATACTGGAGAAATATATTTGAACTAACTATTTTGTTGGTGCTATTTTTCAATAGGAAAAGGTCTAAGCTTTTCATTCCAATATAAATTTTTTCATAATTATTTTTTTTAATGATTTTGAGGGTATATCGATTTATCCCCCAGTTTACTGGGGTAATTCTGGATCACTGGGGTAATTCTGGATCAGTGATATTTTTAAATTTTTCATGTGTTTTTAGCTAAGCGGTATACGTCATTTTGAAGCAAAAAATCAGATTAGGCTGTATTCCAAATTTCATTAAAAAATTCGAATCAAAAGTTTATTTAAAATTTAAATAACAAAAAATTTAATCTCCATTGAAATAACATGCAAATTCCATTTTTATTCAATATTTTGACTGTTTTAATTTCGTTAAACTTACGAGAAACTTTCGAGATACTTCGAACTGTAAATTAATTTAACAAACGATAAATAACCGAATTTTTGAAAGAATGTAAATGGGAAATTGCGGCATAATTTATTAAAAAAGATCATCATTTTTCTTCGAGTTTAAAAAAAAATTAGCAAACGATAAAGTCTAATTTTTTTTTCTGAGAAAGAAGATTAATAAAAAGTTAATTTAGGCGTTTAAAAGTTTGCTTTGAATTATATTTTAACTGCAACCAAAAATTAATTTACTTTTAATATGCATTACTATAAAAAAAAGGGTGATCCATAATTACCCCATGTGTGATCCATAATTGCCCAAACCCGGGGTAATTCCTGATCACTCAATAATTAAAATAAAACTAATAATAATTAAGTTTTAGGTAAAGTGATTATTTAAATAAATTCTAAATTATTTAAGCTTACTCCATGCAAAATTAAATCTTTCTATCTTTCATACTTTAGAAAAAAATTGGATGTTGTGATTTTTTGATCCATAATTCCCCCATATGACCCTAAACGCATCATCTACCGTGAAAATATTAAATTATTTTTACTTTTTCTGGAAAAAAAAGCAATTGTTAAATTTGTGTTTAATGCTATAGTTTTTTCTGAAACACAGCACTGTGAGCATTATAAGCAATTATTACAATAGTCGACCATAAAGGTAGTTTCTACATGTACCAAATTAAGGGTAGTCAAATGATCAATTTAAATCATCTCGTGACATTTCAAGTTCGATGAATGACTCATGTACTCATTATCTAAAATGTAATGTTGCAGAGTAATTGTTTTTGCATTCACGTTTTTCTCATTATAATATTCAGTCATCCGAGAAATATCGTCAGAGTGAGTTTTCAAGATAAGTTTTTCTAAACATAGTTACATGAATATGAAAAATTTAAAGGAAATAACAATCGATAAAAACTACTAATCGATAATACAAGACTCTTAAAGTTTTGCGTTTTTCACATGTGAAAAACACAAAACTTTAAGATTCTTATGTGGAAATCTTCGTAAACATACTAATTGGGAACTGCATCAATATATTTTTACATAATTTTTCAAAAAGAATTAAAAGTATATTTTAATAAATTATTTTGAATTTATAGTTTAATCGTATGCTTTCCCGAATAGCGATGAAATTTATTTTTGAATTAGTTTGAAAAAATTTAATATGCTAAATTGCATAAAACATTATGGTAATTGCATGAACACATAAAAATAATTTATGATTCTTTTGTGGTTTATTTCTCATTAGATGTTATGCATAAGTCATTTGTGCAGTCCATACTTTTCGATTTGTTGCTTTAAAAGTTTTCTTTCTACAAAACTAAAATTTCACATTATACTTATAAAAGAGCGGGCAGCAAGTCTTGTTTCCGTGGTAACAGAAGCACAGCATAGCTGAAATCTTGATATAAGCTCACGTATAATATATGGAATGGACCTTTTTAATTTTATTAAATTAAAGTTTAAATAATTGAAGTATAGATCGATACACCACATGTATATTATTGTAAAGTCAAGAAGGCATTAGAATAAAGAAAAAAAAACCATGGTTACTTCAAAAGTATGGTATGAGTATGGATAAAGCACGAGCTTACATCAATGCCATCTCTACCCAAAGACTGTCGGCGCCGATTTGAATACACCAGGATGCAATGACTAGTTTTATTCACGTGGACAGCACGTGCCTGTGGTTATAACCACGTGCGTTAGCCAATTTGATTTATTTAAGAAAATAAAAATTAGTTCAGATTTTTCAACTAACTACTCATTTTCACTAGCATGAAGAAACATATATATTTTTAAAGACCGTGTTAATGTAATGGGAAAATGTCTTCCATGAATATTTTGAAAATGTTTTTTAATTTCGACTTATTTTTTGTAAATAAGAAGTCTATGTATGAGTTTAGGAATAAAATTCATTTTCTGGATATTCTCGCCACTAAAAGTTCGCGCCACTAAAATTTTAGGAGTTTACTTCCTGATAGTGACAGCTATGCTGTGATTGAAGCCTTAGGATGATGTTTTACCATGTGTTTTAATATGACCAATAAAATATTTTTTGTGATAAGTTTATTGACGACAATATCTGGTAGATTTTAAATGTTCGCCAACAAATGGTTTAATTTTATTAAACCTTTATATTTTAACTGTTAAATTTCTTTACCCACCCTACTTTTGGAAAGTTTAACCGCAGAAATTATAGGCTAAATGCTTTGCCAAATAAAACAAAAGATTTTGAATTAAAACACAAATCAAATAAAAACTGTACATACAAACTGTTTAAGGGGATACGGTACCCACAAATTGGGGGGAAAAAAATCGATTTTTCAGTTTTAACTTTTTATTATTTAAAATATCTTTCTTAACAATTACTGAAAGTTTCATAATGATATCTTCGGTAGAAAAAGTTATTAACCATTTTCTGGAGTCATTCTTTGTAGTTTGAAACATGTATTCCGCGTTTGCTTTCAAAACCTGTTTTCTCTGTTTCGCGTTTTGTAATTCTTCTGCTTAATAAATCCTAAGGCTTATTTTGCTAATTAAGTTAGAATTTTAAAAGTTTTAGCCTGTTTTCTTATATAAGGGGTGCACAAAATATTGCATGGAATAATGTCTACTATGTAGATATTTTTGTTAAAAAAAACTTTGAAGTGAATAATTTTGTAAAAATTGTTGGATTTTTTTGAGATTTTCAGTATAAATACATATTACTTTTTTACTATGGCTTACATTTTAAAATCCATGCGCAGTTCTCAAAAAAAAAATAGTTCTAAAAACAAACTATGAAAGTTTTGTGGAGTTATTCCTAACACTGAAAGGAGTAGCGTTTTAAAAAAGTTTAAAATCTTAAAAAATTTTAATGAAAAACTACTTGATTTTTTGTTGATAGAAAAAGTTTCGTTAGAGTAAATATTATATAAAAACACTATACTCTACAAGTTTATGTTAGAATTGCTAAAAATAGTATTTTGGATATCGTATCTCCTTAAGAGTTAAAAATCTGTTTAACCTGTTTTTAAACCTGTAAGTGTTTAAATCTGTTTTGTCGTTAAAAATCTGTATTTCAGATAACAAATGGAAACTTTATTCAATGCTACAAAAGTTGGGTAAAAAATATATCTTTTTAAAACTATATTTAGACAATTGGACTCGTATAACTATACTTGCCGATTCTTATAAATTCAAATAACAAAATGTTTTGTGCAACAACTAGCAGAAGTTATTTTAAGAATCAAACAATTACTCTGCCATGCATAAATATCGATCTCCAATTTGCATAAACCTTACAAATATACAATAAATTTCAATTAATATCTAATTGTTATTTTTCAATAATTTTTAGACTAACGCAACTTATTGCTTGCATTAATAATTTTCCTACGTTTCACAATTTTTCAACACATTTAATGGGAGCATAAATTTGTTTTATTTTTATAGTATACCTAATTGTTAATATCCAGTTATTCATTATATCTAAAACTCAAATAATAGGTGGTAAATAATGTAAACGTTATACTCACGTTTCCATATATTTTGCCCTTCTCTGTCATACACAAGTACATTTGAGATTCTTCACCCCATATTTGCATATATCTCGCATATCTCGGATCCACGTTGCGAAATCTAAGGACTGCTGAAAAATATAATGAATAAGAATACATATTGTAAAAATCAAGTTTTGGAATCTAAAGTATTTTTTTAAAGAAAAATTTCAGAATTATTATAGTTATTAAGCGCGGAAAAAATTAACGATACATAGGCCACGAATTTGTTAACCGATCAGGCGGTAGAAATATTTGAAGCCACTGTAGGCAGTTAGACGATACGTAAACTGGGTACCATCTATTTTTTTTTAAATTGTTGATACTATATGCTACCAATAAATGAGAACTTAATTAAATATTTTATTAAAAATATTTTCTGATTATTTATAAAACTTAAACTCTTTAGAATTTGCACCAAAATAAAAAATAATTACATAAAATCTATATTTTTTGAGGGCATAAAAAAATAACAATTACCACACATAATTTTTTGAACTATATCCATTCAACTGAGAATACATAAGTAGGTAGCAGTGGTAGATAGAGAGTCATTTTGTTCAATTAGCAATAATTGAACAAAATTAAAAGTAGATTTTTTATTTCCAAAAATATGAAGAAAATTAATTATTTCAGCTTTCATAAACCACTTCTAAAAACAAGTTTTCAAAATGCGTTTAAATATATAATTGCATTAAGCATCAAAGGAAAAGCCTTTAAAAAATCATTCAAGCAATTTTTAAAAAAATAATGAACAATTTCTAAAATTTTAACCCCCAAGTATTACGTAGATCAAGTTTTACAACCAAAAAATTGTAATATTCTTAAATATTCCTAACATCTTAATAATATTCCAAATAAGTTCTGAATCTCCTCTATATACTTCCTATATTGTACTTAAAAGAATTCCTCTTATACTTATTAAAGAAAATGAAGCGCAAAATTATGTTAGGAAATAAAAACTATTAAGAAGATAACTTAATGTTGTATATTTATCCTTAGAGATAAGTTTTAAAAATAAATAAGTGCTAAAATATTTTTCCCTAAGTACTTATGTATTCAATCAAATTAGTCATTAAAATATTTACTTTGACAGTAGTGTGGTAAATAAAAACCTAAAATGATAATTTTGTGAATGAAAAAATCTCTAAAAATCAGTGACATTTTATAGTTGGTGAAATAAAAGTAATTTAAAAAGTTTTACTCTTTATAGATATTTGATTTCTTCTTATGATTTTTTTCTTTTATCCACAAAAAAAAAAATAATACTATTATACTGTAGATTAAAATAACAGTTAGTAACCAATTAATTGAATATTATATAAATTCTCTTACGTTAGACTATTCTCTCATATAGGAATATTATCGAAATATTAGAAAATTCTTTGAATATTAGAAATAAATCATACTACTAAAATTACCTGATTATTGAAAAATTCTCTTTGATTAAAATATTCCACTTAAAAATTATTCGGACACTAGGAAAACCATTAAAACATTTTAAAATTTCAATTAATTTTTATCAACTTTCAGAATTTGCTTGAATTTGCGTAAATCTTACCGAATTTGCTTAATTTTCCATTGGCCTTAACAGTAGCGTTTGGGAAAATTTCCACACAAAGATTTGTCCTCGTAACTAAATATCCTTTGTGCCTCATACCACTAATCGGGTTCATCGAAAGATTTGGTCGCCAAAAAGTGACAAAAACTATTCCGAACAATAACGGCACCAAAAACTCCATCCGAGACTTGCAAACGCAGCCATATGTGACAACCGAAATCAAAAGAACAATCTTTAATCAATTAAAAATATAGAATATCCTGATGGAGCCATAACTTCTGCCATCTCTCCTATCTTGCAACCTCTTGTAGGTTGCTATGGAAAACCAGCCAATAAAAAAAGGGCCGATCCTTTCGGCTTACACAAAGAAATAAAACAAAAAGAATATCAAACGAATGTTGATGAAATATTACAATATCGTTTGATTTGATTTGTTAGGGATTGCAAAGGATTGGGCGGATAATTTACAATAAAATGAGGATACATTTTTTTTTAAATATCTTGATACTGAGCTAATTTTTAAGCTGTTGAAGATCGTTAATAATTATCTTCAATTGTAGCGCCAATTGTTTTTGTGAAGTTTTCTCAAGCTTCTGAGAGATAAGCAAATGAATTGTAAACTTGTTTTCACTGCATAACAATAACATGAAACTATTTTAATTGAAAATTCAAAAAGTTTGAATTCTTTAAATTGTATTTCAGTAGAAGGTAATTATAAATGATTCCTCCATACTTCAAATTTTAAAATTTAGTAAAATTATACAATTTATATATTTTTAAAAATTATGTTTGCTGCTGGAAAACCTGACGTTCAATTAACGAGTTTTATACGACTGTATCCCTCAGAGGGTTTAACGGAAAAGTCAATTGTTTCTGAACGTGCTGTTGTCAACAACACATGCTGCTCAAATTAATATGAACAGATTTAATTTAAATACTTACCATAAGCAAAAATATATTTAGTTTTTCATGTGAGTTCAGTTTATAAGTTTTCATGCTTTTTTAAACATTTCTTAACATTTCAAACAAAAACAGATGGCAACATCAGTCATATGTGTTTGTGTGTGTCTTGTGTTGTCCTACTTGACGATGGTTTATAAGCGGGTCCTCGCGACCAAGCACACAAGCCTGAAAATATATGTAAACAAATCCAATCCAATCAAGCAAAAATTCTGGAATAGAATATTTTTATTTAGGACGGAAAAATATTTGTGAGGATAGTACAATCGAATACTTCCGGATGTTTTTAATTTTTTACTTACATTTATTTTGAGGATAAAAAGGGATATCCTAAAAGTTACTAGTGATGACAATAAGGATATCCTTGTCTTTCTTACTCTTAAATATACGAGCTAGCATTACTACATCCCTGTTAAGTACACCAAAACTTTAATTTAACAAATTCCATTAAAGGTCATTATAATCTGGATCACTATATGAACCTAAACAAATTGAGTAATTTTCCCTATCGTGGAGCCATAGTTTGGTACTCTTTTCTAGAGGTTGCCAAAGTATGAATGGCTTAAGGTTGGAAATATTTCTGAGTTATCATATGTGTATTAAAATTTTGGTGCAACATCACAAGTTTTTTGATGTGCAATCATACACGATATATATGGAAAATTTAACCCTCTAATGCATGAATTTTTATTTTCATCCAAAAAAAAAAATTATATGTATCTTTAGTACTCATACATTTTGGGAAAAATACTAAAAAAAATTTAACTGCATTAGAATTTAAATAATTAGTATTTAGTACTAATATTATTATTCTTTGAATGCTGCCAAAAACGTAATTTCACAACAGTTAATAACCTCACTCCTTAATTTTGAATACACTTTACTACTGTCATCTATGAGGATTATTAGTAACTAAAACTTTAAAATGAAATGCAATTGATGAAAAAGACACAGATTTGTCTGGGAGGAGCTCTAATTTAATAGAATAAAGTGGATTATGTTAGTTGTTACCAAACGGTAACAGTATGCATTAGAGGGTAAAGCATTAAAACGCTTTTCTGATACTACTTCCTTTTCCCGAGAGAGTTATTAAAGCGATTGCTTTTAAAGTGCACTAGATTTCGTCTTTTTTTTGTCAAGACTCAAAATAGATAATTGCTTTTAACATATTTGTAAATCTAATTTATGACATATCCTGACTTAACTCCTGACTTAAACCTCTCAAATACATTAGCCTCAAGAAATCGTTCCCACACAACTTTCCGAATCATCCGCCTACACGTTGACCGTTTAAAACATTTCTTTTACAAATTCCTAATTTCTGATTGGTCAGTCTGGGAGCACTGTACACTTTTCGCCATTTTTGTGGGCATTCCGAGACGATAACTCAACCCTCTTCCTCTCTGGATGCGGAACTAACTCAATAAAAGACTAAATTTTATCTTTGCTTCCCTGTCGACTTATTTTACATTTATATATCTGCTGTTTTTGTAACACGAAATGGCTGCATTTGAAATTTAAGAATTCCGGAGACATTCCCTGAAAAATGCTAAGCATTTTTTCTTTAGTCTATCAAAAACCGGAAACATATAAAAATGAAAAAGATATTGTAACGAATTTAATTTCTAAATGATAGAGGAGTATTTTGTGTTGACCTGTATATTGTTTAAACGGAATAAATAGTTAATTGTTTGAATGTGCGTTTTGTCCCTCCTCTTTCGTTGTTTTTACTATTGTGATTTCTCAGAACGGCAGTAAAAACAAAAAAGAAATATCTGGAATAATGAATACAATAATATTCAAGGTTTATTCCATGCCCCGCCTGACTGGCGCCCAGTATTGTGTTTAAATTATTAACTGACAAATAAAGCATTCATGGGAGAAATACTTCGTGGTATAATTTCACTATCAGGACTAAACTTTACGTGAATCGACGAAAAAATCACTGAAAATCACACGAATCCGTCAGTTGAAGAAACTTTCTCCTCTTTTCTCCGTTACAGTACAATGATGAATAGATAAGGAGAAATACAGGGTGGTTATAAAATAACGCTAGCTATTCGGAGTGGTCTGTAGCTTGAATGAATAAGCCAAATGCAAAAAACTTTGAGACACTTATAAATCAAGAAGGGGGAAAAAGAATGGAATCATTAAAAACAAACTCGTCACTAGACTAGGGTTCTAAATTACGAGGCGTAATTGGATGTGTTGGCCATAATTAGCCCTAATTGGCTATGCCTCGTAATTTGAACCTTGGTCAAGAGAAGAGTTTCTTTTTTGTGATTTCATTCTTTTTCGTAAAAAAGAAACTCGTCTCTTGAACAGGGTTCTAAATTACGAGGCGTAATTAGCTGTGTTGCCGTAATTGGCCATAATTGACGACGCCTCGTAATTTAGAACCCCGCGGTCAAGAGACGAGTTTCTTTTTTATGATTCCATTCTTTTTTCCCTCCTTCTTGATTAGTAAGTTTCTCAATTTTTGATGCATTTGGATTATTCATTCAAGCTACAGATCACTCCGAATAGCGAGCGTTATTTTATAACCACCCTGTACTTTCACATCAAGACTACTTTACGTGAATAGACGAAAAAATCACTGGAAATCACACGAATCCATCAATTGAAGAAACTTTCTCCTTCTCTTTTCCCGTTAGGGTACGCTCTCAGTGAAACTGGTTTCCTGGCACTGAAGAAAACCTGCTCCAATCGGAAGAAGCGCGAAGAAATTTTCTGAACTGGTTTCTTGCGCTTACCCGCTCTTGTTGAAGCAGATTTTCAACTCGTGCCAGCTGATCCGAAAAGAGCTGAGTTGCCTCCGATCTGAGCGCCATCTACTTAATCAAACTCTCTGTTTATTGTGTTCTATTTACCATAATTTTCATTCTCCGATTTCTAATTTTCCTGAATTTTATATACACCACTCAAAACAATTAGAGGATTTTCGTTTCATTCAAAATTATTAAATTTGGAATTATTAGTTTGCTTTTTTTTTCTCACTAAGTAAGCTCGCACTTATTTCAAATAAAATTTATCAAGTTCTCCATACAGTTTTCTATAAAGTTATATTTTCTTTTTTTATAGTTAGATGGAAAAATCGTGTCTTTTTAAAGAGTTAAATAATGCTTGTTTTAATTAAATAAAATATGAAAAACCATAGTGAAATAAAAATTACACTGAAACAATTTTATTAAATAACTCAACCCTTTATTTCGTCATGCTTGCCATTCTAAATGTTTAAAAAATTAGTTTTAACTATTTTTAACAAATAAAGTTTTGAAAACATTGCTATAATTTATTCAAAAGTTATGATTCCATTTCTTTCCTTAAATTTTAGTTTTAGAAAAATACTTTTTTGTTTTTTTGTCCATTTCATTCTGGATGCGCACAATGAATCTATTTCAGAACTTATAGAATAAAAAATAAAAAAGTTATGACTGGGAGGTAACAAAAGTAAGCAATAAAGTAATCCTCAAATTGTTTTGAGCACCGTATTTGTTCCATGGTTTTATACGAAGATGAATAGTTAATTTTGATTTTATCTTGAGAAAACCTACAGCCAAAAATAAAACCAGAAAGAAAGCAGGCTAATCATCCCATAATTAAATGTCGATCTAAACTTGGCAAACATGGGCGTACCCACCATAGGGCAGAGGGGGGCAGCTGCCCCCCTCTAGAAAGGGTGAAGTGGGCCCCGGTCTTATGGGGGCCCCTGTATATAATATATGTAAAAGGAGAGGCATTAAAAAAATCGATGTTGTGTTCCAGTCAGGGGCCCACTTTGCGCCTGGAGGACCTCTTATATAATCTTATATAAAAGGGGCCCACGAATGATGTTCGAATTGAGGCCCATATTTTTGCGATTGGTCCTGATTTGTTAGTAATTGGGCCCACTGAAGCCCCAAATTGATGTATATTCTATGTATAAAAGGGGTTTAAGTACTTTTTTTTTCAAATTGGACCCAATATAATATCAATTGGGCCCACTGCCTTTCTGGGCCCCCTAATCATATCAAGACTTTTTTTGCATGTGAAGTCTTTCCTGAATTTGGGGCCCCCCATACATCGTTTAGTTTAAAACATGGACAACTAATGGGCCAAGAGACTTGTAATGGGCTACCAACTTGCGTAAAATTAAAGGTTACATTTACCATATATTAAACAAGACAACGTAATTGTTATATCAAATTACTATACCCTTGTAATCCACTACCCTTCTTATCCAATCTGGCAAAGCAGCAGGTGATAGCACGGTTTATTTTAAGGGCTGATTTAGAGGGCCCCTTTACATTTTTAAAGGAGAAGCCCTCTGTTCTTCAATTGCCTATTCGGTGATAGGGCCCTGGCGGTAGTTGGGGCTTAAATATACATAAAAGGGGCTCCGAATTTTGTTTTAAACCAAGCCAAATTTTCTGACAGAATTTAGCTTCTCAATATTAAGATACAAGATTTTATAGTCTTAGAAAATGAAAGAAACCTAATCCTAAGAATCTCCGAAAACACATTTGTGAATATATTTGATCACAAAACAATTTTTTTATTGAAAAAAAAAAAAACTACAGGCTTCTGGCAAAAAATAGTTGAATCGGCTGAAACAAAACTCCTCCGAAAAATGTTATTTGGAGGAATTGCAGTTCAAATAAATGTAAGGTAATGGGGTATTAGTTTCACGTCGTGATTGGCAACCGCTCTAACGGGCTCCAACGGTTTGTTGCTTATGTTTTCGCATTCGAAAATGAGTTTTCTAAGAATATTTCACTTAATAAATTTTTTAAATGCCAACTTCTTGTTGTGCTATTGGTTGTTTAAAACATATGTTAAAAAAAGTCTGCATGGAACGAAAACATGTTCATCTGCATCGGTCATTTTGAGAGTGAAAACGAAGCAACGAATATATGAAATCGCACTACGATAAACCGAAGCAACCAATGAAATCCAGTGCTGATGAAAAATGCAAACAAGAGCATTATATGACCTGAAACATTCCCATTGGTTTAATTAGTAATTAAAAATGATTGAACTAGTGATCATTTACCTAGTTTATAATTATAAATGAGAGTGGGATAAATAAATTTTATAATAATTAAAACAAAATCCAATCAATTGGTTACTGCGAATTGTAATAAGTAAACCATACGAGATTATAAACGGGGGGGGGGGGGATTCAAAGGAAAATTCCCGAAAGGGGCCCATCCAACTAAGAAAATGGGGGCCCATAGCATTACCTGCCCCCCTCTAAATCAGATCCTGGGTACGCCCTTGTTGGCAAATATTACCATTTGCTTCCGGAATTGAAAGAAGATCCGTCAAAATTTTAAGAATATTTTCGGATGGAACCCTCTACCGTCAATTACATTTTGAAAATGATTGAAGGCAAATTAATCAAGGATTAGTGCAACTTTCGCAAAACCACATTCTCCGAATCCATTGCAGCCAAATGAAAATAACAACATCAGAATTGCCGCACCACGTGACCAAAATAAGCGCGGAAATCCGAAAACCGGAATGAATATTTCATTCCTGAGAAAACCAGACGCAGATTTTCTGATCGCCAGGTCGGCGCATGCGCACTCACTAGAAAGTAGAAATCTGGTTAGAGCAGGTTTTCGGATTTCAGAAAACCAGTCCCACTGAGAGCGTACCCCAGTAGAATGATGAATAGATAAGGAGAAATATTACGAAATAAAAAGAATAAAATCGTGCGATCTGATCTGAATGACTCGGGATTTCAAATTTTGAATCGCGACTGAAAACCCATAATGTGGTAGTAGGGTCAGATCAGTGGTGATACACACAGGCAAAAAAAAAATAATGATAATAAATTGATTTTGTTAGCACAAGTCTGACTATTCGTAATTATGTGCTCAATTTTAATGATGGGCAAGAATTATAGACAGTGATTTTGTAAGGATACGCAACTACACAGGGTAAACATTTATAATTTTTTAGTAACAAATTATTTTTATTCCTTAGACTGATATTGTTTTAGTTCCTTGTTTATAAATAAATTTTTTTGATTAAAACTGGGATTAAAATTCATTTCGTATTAATTATTGTTTTTATTTATTAATCTGCTTCCGAATTCCGTATTTTGTGAATGCATATGCAATGCGCATATTTTTTGAATTTTTCTTTTATACAGTTGATTTTTTTTCCCAAGGCTAGTAAAGTCTACGAATAGACACATCCGAGAGATTTTTGGACTAAAATCCATTAATAATGGCGCCATTGGAGATACTAAGCATATAACAGCCCAATAACATTTTAACATTGTTGAAACTTTCTGTTTGGTCAAACAAAACTTTTACTTTGTCTATTGATATTGTATATGATTTCTTCTTTTCAACAAAAATCGGAGTAAAACGCAGTGGCGGCCACATAGAGATGCGGCGACACGCCTCTCAAAGAATAAGGAGTGCAAGTATTGCCGAATATCTGACAAATATCAAAAGGCTCGTAACTTTGTTTAGTCTTCTATCTTGGCCTTTCAAAAGCTATGGCTATCTGACAAAATTGACTGCAGCACAAATAAAAGAAGCATATTCTTCGAAAGTAATAACTTATTTTAGTGCAATTATGTAATAACCACTCCACTTTGAATGTAAATGGAGATTTTATATATGTACAAAATATCCTTTTTTATATTTTTATAAATTGGAACAATTGATTTGAATAAAAAGAGAAAAAGTTAGTCTTGTATGAAGCTGGGAGAAAACCTAATAAATTCGAAATCAAATCAAATGCTTCTACTGCAATAACTTAGAGTGCAATTATGCAATACTACTTTCAATAATCCCACATCTGTAGATTCACTAACGTCATGCACTAAAAAATATGATCATCATCCGTTTGGTCCGCTGTCTTAAGACCTTAACCCTTTGCGGAATAAACAAATTGGAAGAAGTGGAAACTTGTTTTCAATGCATGAGTTTAAAATTAAAAATTTTAACAGAATATTTTTTTTTAAATTTTATAAAACCGCATTTGTACAGCAGAGGATAATAAACTAATTTAGTTAAATTAAATATTTTTCTAAAAGTTTTTAAAACTCATGTGTGTTGCTGGAAAACCTTACATTCAGGTGACGGGTATATATCCCTCAGAGAGTTACAAAAAATTTTGGGTACAGAACTTTGTCATTCATAATTTTTCTTGTGAGTAGATTTTGAGAGCCTGTCACAGATTGAAAAGGCTATCTTTTGCTAAATGACCATGGTCTTGGTACTTATTTTTATGCGAAAGATCTTTTATTAAAAACAAATTCTCATGAAAATTAGTTTTTAATTAGTTCATGATTGTATATATCAGCTTATAAGCTATATTTTAGTAGATTTCAATAAAATACATTCATTTTATTTAAATTAAAATTTAAAAAAAAAAAGAGAAAGAGGATGAATTTTTGTACTGACAAAAAAAATTTTGCAACATCGAATTTGCCACAGGTTTCTCATCTTAAACTTAAAAGTAATTTAAATAAAGACAATTGGAGTAGGAATTTTTCCATATAAGTTACATCGCTTAGAACCAAATATTTTTATAATTTATGGGAGGTGAGCATATTATAGATACACGATTTCTCCAGGTAAGCGTGTCTCCCCCACTCATGTATTAAGAACATGTTATTTTGAGATCATAAAATAAATTTTTGAAAAATTATAACAAAAAAAGAAAAGAAAAATTTGACTGCCTAATATAGTCTGTCATTTTAGCACCATTGTGCCAAATAACTACTGTTTAATTGCATTCCTGCATGAACCGTAAAAATTAGACAAAAACAAAATGAGCCTTAAAAATGAGCCACCGTAAAAATTGCCAAAGATCAAAATATAATTCAAAAATATATAATAATAATTTGGAAGTTTTACAAACTTTTAACAAAGTCCTAAACCTTCTCATAAATAGTTTATTTATGCGTTAGGTGCAGTGGTTCTATCAATTGAATTAAGTGTTTATTTGAATACTACTTCGGAATCGCAATGTAATTTTTAAAGATCTAATGCTATATATGTGTTATTGCAATAAGGACCTAGAAAATTCTTTTTTGATTTTTTATGACCTAATTATTAAGTCGTAATATTAGCATTTCAAAAGGTTTAGAATGGTATATGCACGGAGTTTCTCGGGAAGAGTACGTGGAGAGGAACTTCAAATTTTTTCTTTAATATTAATTTTAAGAATCATTATCACTAAAATACCGTCTTAAATGTACTATAATGCATGTTTCTTTAGTTCAGAAATCATATCTTAAGGAAATAGGAAGTCGATAAAACTAAAAGTAAGTCGATAAAACTATTCAAGTACAAAAAGTTTTTTTTAACGTATATTTTATGTGTTTTGAGATGGAAAAAGAGGTTTTAAAGCATATTTTAATCTTTATGTTATATGATTGTTTTGGAATCACCTAGACAACTGCTACTACTCAAATATTTTATAGCTAAAATGTTTCACAATGCAACAAAATAAAAGTTTTATAACTGGTTTAACGCAGGAAAATCTGTTGCTTTGATGTCACGAAAACTATTACTGAGAAATTTCATGCGATTTTGCAATTTGTCAACAACTGGATATGTTGGCTCTCTTTTAGATATTTTATATCACGCGATAATTCGTGATTATTAAGACTGCTTTACTGTTTTCTAACAAGAGCTCATTTGACTTGGACCTATCACCTTGAACCAATTAAAAAACAAAAAAACGAGCATCCATGTCGGAAGTGGGATTCGAGCCCACAGACTTTGGTACCGACCGAGGGAAAAAATACCGGGGATATTTTTATTGAACTTTTATGTTGAGTAAGTGTATATATTTATTTATATATTGATGCTTTTTCAACGAATTATCGTTATAATTTACAGATTTTTGTTCACTTTAAAGGTCTGTAATCTTTTTATAACGGGATAAAAACAAGTTTTCTTACTCCATTATAAAGCGAGCTAGAGATTCTTGCTAACTGCGATTAACTTTTTAGAACTCTGTAGTACATTGCGTGTTCGATTTCTTTTATAATCAGCTAAAACTATACATTTTGTGACGTAACAAGTCAGCTGATTGTATAAGAAAACGATCTTCCGCCGAAGGAAATATTTTGTAACATCCATGTCACATGCGTTCTAAGACGAAAACAACAGGAACCTCCATAGACTTTCTCTTTCACAATTTGATGCCTTTGGGTGGTAAGGCAGATTTTTCCTTGTTCCACTATTTTTAATACCTAATTTTTGTTTTTATGTGTCAGTGAGACAAACGCAAAATACTTTATGATTTCAAGTGAATTTAAGAAGTTTCTTATTCATGTGATTGAATAAGTAATCGAAAAAGGGAATCGGAAATCCGTTGATGCAATCCTGAGTAATTAAACCTGTTTTGTAGGTTTTAAGAGTTGGGGCTCTTATCGAAGGGATGGCGAAAGGGATGACTTGAATATAAAATGGGATTGTCAGACGTATGGCGCAATGTAGTTTCTCGGTACGTACTTAT
>CM043114.1:38694182-38937895 GCA_023701765.1 Hylyphantes graminicola | reverse complement strand
TTTAATTAAAAACAAATTCTCATGAAAATTAGTTTTTAATTAGTTCATGATTGTATATATCAGCTTATAAGCTATTTTAGTAGATTTCAATAAAATACATTCATTTTATTTAAATTAAAATTTAAAAAAAAAGAGAAAGAGGATGAATTTTTGTACTGACAAAAAAATAAATAAATTTTGCAACATCGAATTTGCCACGGGTTTCTCATCTTAAACTTAAAAGTAATTTAAATAAAGACAATTGGAGTAGGAATTTTTCCATGTAAGTTACAAACGCTTGAACCAAATAGTTTTATAATTTATGGGAGTAAGCCCATAGATACACGGTTTCTTAAGGTAAGCGTATCTCTCCCACTCATGTATTAAGAGCATGTTATTTTAAGCTCCGAAAATTATTAAAAAAATTATTAAAAATTATAAAAAAAATTATAAAAATTTGACTGCCTAATAGTCTAGTCATTTTAGCACCATTGTACCAAATAACTGCCTTTTAGTTGCATTCCTGCATGAACCGTAAAAATGAGCTGAAGGTTCAGATATAATTAAAAAATATATAATAATAATTTGGAAGTTTTAGAAACTGTTAACAAACAAAGTCCTAAACATTCTCATAAATAGTGTATTTATGTGTTAGGTGCAGTGGTTATCTGTCAATTGATTTAAGTGGTTATTAGAATACTTCGGAATCGCAATGTTATTTTAAAAGATCTAATGCTGTATGTGTTATTGCAATGAAAACCTAGAAAATTATTATTTTTTATTTTTTATGACCTAATTATTAAGTCGAAATATTAACATTTCATGGTTTAGACTTTAGAATGGTATTTGCACGGAAGTTTCTCGGGAAGAGTACGTGGAGAGGAACTTCAAATTTTTTCTTTAATATTAATTTTAAGAATCATTATCTCTAAAATACCGTCTTAAATGTACTATATAATGCATGTTTCTTTAGTTCAGAAAAAAAAATCTCAGAAATCATATCTTAAGGAATGGGAAATCGATAAAACTAAAGTACAAAAAGTTTTTTTTTTTAAACAAATATTTTATGTGTTTTGAGGGGGGGAAAAGAGGTTTCAAAGCATATTTTAATCTTTATGTTAGATGAGTGTTTTGGAATCACCTAGACAACAACTATTACTAAACTATTTTATAGCTAAAATGTTTCACAATGCAACAAAATAAAAGTTTTATAAACTGATTTAACGCAGGAAAATCTGTTGCTTTGATGTCACGAAAACTATTACTGAGAAATTTCATGCGATTTTGCAATTTGTCAACAACTGGATATGTTGGCTCTCTTTTAGATATTTTATATCACGCGATAATTCGTGATTGTTAAGACTGCTTGCTTTACTGTTTTCTAACAAGAGCTCATTTGACTGGGACCTATCACCTTGAACCAATTCCAAAAAAAACAACGAGCATCCATGTCGGAAGTGGGATTCGAGCCCACAGACTTTGGTACCGACCGAGGGAAAAAATACCGGGGATATTTTTATTGAACTTTTATGTTGAGTAAGTGTTTCTATTTATTTATATATTGATGCTTGTTCAACGAATTATCGTTATAATTTATAGATTTTTGGTCACTTTAAAGGTCCGTAATCTTTTTATAACGGGATAAAAACAAGTTTTCTTACTCCATTACAACGCGAGCTAGAGATTTTTGCTAACTGCGATTAACTTTTTAGAACTCTGTAGTACATTGCGTGTTCGATTTCTTTTATAATCAGCTAAAACTATACATTTTGTGACGTAACAAGTCAGCTGACTGTATAAGAAAACGATCTTCCGCCGAAGGAAATATTTTGTAACATCCATGTCACATGCGTTCTAAGACGAAAACAACAGGAACCTCCATAGACTTTCTCTTTCACAATTTGATGCCTTTGGGTGGTAAGGCAGATTTTTCCTTGTTCCACTATTTTTAATACCTAATTTTTGTTTTTATGTGTCAGTGAGACAAACGCAAAATACTTTATGATTTCAAGTGAATTTAGTTAGTTTCTTATTCATGTGATTGAATAAGTAATCAAGAAGGGAATCGGAAATCCGTTGATGCAATCCTGAGCAATTAAACCTGTTTAGTAGGTTTTAAGAGTTGGGGCTCTTATCGAAGGGATGGGGAAAGGGATGACTTGACTATAAAATGGGATTGTCAGACGTATGGCGCAATAGCTTCTCGGTACGAAATTATACGACGTATCGGTCAACTGTTGTACACATTAGTATATGAAACTTGTTACAAATCTGTTTTAGTTATAGTGTTACTGTACTTTCCTTAATTGATGCTTTTTATCATATAAAATAAGTTTGTTTTTAAATTTTAATATTTTTATATAGTTTCCACGGTTTGCGATTGACGTTCAACGAATAATTTTTAGCCAAATAAAAGAAATGCTTATTAATATTTGCACTTGGAATGCCCATAACTGGGTAATGAATCTGTACCAGAGAAATTACTAGAAACTAAAAACATTTTCAATATAAATGAATGAATGAATGAATGAATGAATGAATGAATGAATGAATGAATGAAATAAATAAATAAATAAATAAATAAATAAATAAATAAATAAATAAATAAATAAATAAATAAATAAATAAATAAATAAATAAATAAATAAATAAATAAATAAATAAATAAATAAATAAATAAATAAATAAATAAATAAATAAATAAATAAATAAATAAATAAATAAATAAATAAATAAATAAATAAATAAATAAATAAATAAATAAATAAATAAATAAATATTTTTTTCATGGCTAGACCAGCAAATCGACAAACCGGCCGAAAAAAAATCTTGCGTGACCAAACCAAGTCAATATCAATTTTCATAAAATTCGACACAAAAAAAAATCTCCCCTCCCATTAGAAAGTAGAATTATCCCTTCGACTTCAGATGTGAAAGTAAGAACGTTTTTATAGCAGCGATTTCGAACAGGCAACTAGTATTCGTTTAGATCGGTTTCCCACTCTATAACCTGCTGACACACATCGCTGAACGGCAAAAACTAAAACTTGACAACTCAACCTTTACGTATTTTTTCGAAGACTGCTACTGCTTGTTGGTTTGCAGCAGCGAGGGCGGGCGGAGCTTCGGATAGAGGTGCTAAAACATTACACACGGAAAATTTAGTTAAATATATATTTTCAAGTTCATGTATTGCGAATATTATATTGGTTTTGATTAAATTATAAGCCTTTCTAATGGTTGCTGAAAGGTAAGGGTTAGCTTTGGTCGTCTATTGAAATGTCGCACTAATTGAAGTGTGTTGTTGATACTTAGTTTTAAATTAAGTTAGACAGCTGTTTACGGTGGTATGTGTAAAATATAGTTTAAAAAAAAAAACCATCGGTTACTTGTGTGATGAATTAACTAAGTGAATGTGTTGTTGATACTTAGCCAATTGTTCAATTGAGTAAAACAGCTAGTTTAAAGGGCGTGTGTAAGATATGGTTTTAAGAAAAAAATATTGAATGTTGCGTGATGATAAGAAATATGTGATTCATTTTAAAACAGTTTTATGAGTACATATTAGCCATATGGAACTGATCGACTTTCTTTAGTACTATATTTATATATTAACTTAAATGCTTTAATTACAGATAGTGATTTTTATAAAAGTCTGTTTTTTATTGTTTAAACATGAAATAAACTGTATTTTTCTTTGGCAAATTGGCCATGTAATATCCTCTATTTATGTAATCAGCAGATTTATTTGGTACAGCAATGATATATAATGGGTGGTTTGTTCATTGGCGACTTTTGGCAAGCTTGATAAAAAGGTGTAAAGTTGCCATATCTATCAAGTTGTGAGAATATTTTCCACATTCGGGCATTTTCATTGCTTGCTATGTAACACAAATCACCAAATTAAGACAGGACAGTGATTTATAGCTGTTTCCTTTATTTACTCGATAAATTATTGCTAAATTTTATTAAGTTTTTATTATATGCTCGGCACAATCTACCAAAAGTATTTTGTGAAGTAGAAATACGTCTACATTTCTATAATTCATCCTCATAGCAATACTCATATTTTCTTTTATATATAACTAATTACATAATCTAAAACTATTAATAATTGCAGTCAAATACATTTGGTAACATATTTACTTTAGGTGTACTTTTCCTGATAGCTTGAAAAGATGTATAGTAGTAGAATTATTCAAACACACAAAATAGTATGGTTACAATTTATGATCCCAAATTTTGCTTCATTTATTTCTGCGTCATATCTAATCATCTAATGATTTTGTGGTTTTATTCTGTTGACAAGTCATGTTTAGCTGTCTTTAATCCAACTTTTCCCCCTTTTTGTGTAGGGATGAGGAAGCTTTCTTAAAAATCGAATCGATGCAGAAATTGCGGTATTGTTCAAGGACAGGGGGAACAGGTTCTGCTACAGGGCCTTTTCATTGCTCAGTATTAAGGGATGCTTTCTGCTTATGAATCTGTCCCTTGTAGTTAGATAATGTTTACTCATAGAAAACTGGGTAAGTTTTTTAATGGTAAATTGGTATTATAAATATTACATTTTATTTATTTGTGGGATTTGATGTTCGAAAATTGAATTGTTTTGCTTTTAATGTATCTCATTTATATTTATCTGTTTATTCAATGTATCCCTTTTATTTGTCTATTTAACGAATTAAAAATTATATGTATTAGCTTTTTCTATAATGTCATTGCCCACAATTAATGTATGATTAAAAACCAATCAATATATTTTCTCCCCTGTCATAAATTAATGCATATACTAAACCTTAATATAACTATTTTTTCATTCCAATCTCAAATTTCTTTGTAAAAACAAAAGGAAATTGGACTACATCCTTACAAATTTACCACTCGTATCCAAATTACAAGTATAAATTTCTGTTAAGGGTGAGCACTAGTATTTGCCTTGTAAGGTCAATATTAGGAAACTGGTAAATTTGTGTCACAACCAAGTTTTTAGTATTTAAAAAAAATCTCTTAAACTTTATTTTTTACTTGGTAACTACATATTAATATTTTGCTTTGAATACAAACAAAATCTTTACATTTGTGTTTATTTCTTATTGGGGAATGATTTAAAGTGTTCAAAGTCATATTGATAACATGTCGCTACTAGCGATGCCTATTTTGCCAAGACATCTTATTCGCCGTAACAAATATATTTTGGAATGAAAACTTCTTTATGTCTTTTATGAATATTGTATTTTAATAATTATTATGTCTTTTATGAATATTGTATCTTATTTTTATAAAAACTTGACCCAAAATACTCAATAAGATATAGTTTTTAAAAAGTTGAATGAGGAAAATTGATAACCAGAAGCCTTTTTAAAATTTTTTTTAACCATTTACAACAGTATGACTTTTACTGCCCCCGGTAAATACCATGGTAAACGTAAAAAATTTTATTAACCATTCTGGGAAATAGTTTTCCCGCCCGGTATAAACTTTTATTTAATTCAAACAATTCATTGTTATTCAACAGGATAAATTAAAATTATTTAAATTTTTAACTCATAATTATTTATCATTGACAATATTTGATTAGTTATTTGTGTTTATGCAGGTATGAATATGCAACTTTAATAATATCCAAAACAAAAGTACACGCTTATTATGACACTATTGGTGTAAAGTAATTATGGAAGAATTGTCAATTTAGAAAAATTTAAATGTTGCAGTCAGTTTTTCCATCAAAAAATTATTATAGCATTTTGTTGTTGTTGTTAATTTGATGTTCAAAGTGCCTTTTGTTAACTTCCTATGCAATTGAACAAGGAGGTACAATTTGACAATTATTCAAATTTGGAAACTCTTTGTGTTCATTTTCTATTGAGTTATGTGTGTTTTAAATTAATTTTCAGGTTAAGAGAGTAAAAAAGTTTTCAGGTATTTCTCAGTTTTTTCTGCTAAGATGGGAATTATTAAGTTTGGACATTAGAAAAACCCAACCCTGATTTAGATTGTTAAATGTGACTTTCAGTTATAGTTTTTTTACTATGTGAATTTTAATCTCCTGTTAGGGGGAAAAACTACTCACACTTTATAGGCTCGCCTACAATTACCTGTGATTGTCACATGTTCTATTAAACTGTTTACCTACATATGTTATTCGATTGAGATTTTTAATACAACCTTTTCCCCCCTTTTTCAGTAATCTGCTTAGCAGCAGGTGCCTTTATAGCCATAGTAGGAATTGTAGCTTTCTTATGCTTCCCTGTGATATTTAACTTGCTTCTAACAAAGGTATGTTTCACTCATTTAAATTTATTATGTTTTATATCGATCTGAATTAACTGCTTTGGTTTAATGGTCCAAACACATTTAATTATTATTTTTAGAAAAAATTCCATATATATATTTAAAGCTCAAAGCACTTTACATCAAGGTAAAAAAATACGCATTTCAACTTTTCTTAACCTAGATATATTTTTCTATACTATCTTCTTGTAGTATTTTGGTTTTTAAAAACTAGGGATGCACCGAATTCCGAATTTGGCCGAATAACGAATATTCGGCCAAAGTCTTGGCCGAATATTCGGCCTACCTAAACCAATTATTATTTTTTAAGATCTAAATAAGTTGTATCTATTATTCATCAATTTCAATTTAACATTGTGTGTTTAAGTATAAAATCACACAATAATTTTAATAAAATATAGCCATTAAATTTTTAATTAAAGTAACACACAAGAAAGTAGTACTCGTTTGTTATTAAAACAAGCATTTTAGAACCTGGTTTTAACTGGTAAAATCACAACATGAAAACAGAAGTATGAAAACAGAAGTAGGAGGATCCGATGTAGAATAAAAATTAGAAAAAAAAAAGAAAGCAAGTTCTGTTGGGGAATTTTTTGATGTTTCAGCCGATGATAACATGAAGAAATTAGAAAAAAAATTAATTCCAATATTCGGCCGAATAGTAAAGCTATTCGGCCAAACCAAATATTCGGCTAAAGTGGCCGAATATGCCGAATACCGAATAGTAACCGAATATTCGGTGCATCCCTATTAAAAACCATAAAATGCACAACAATTTTATCTTTTTGATTAGAATTAGCATTTTCAATTTAAGTTTCACAAAGTATGGCTAAAAATACAGGTAGATAATAATACTTGTATTATACAAATTTATTTTATGTGTTAACATTGTATGAATTTCTTTTTAAATTTAATTTTTTTTAATAGCAAATAGCTCTACAAAATGGTACTATTGGGTATAATGTCTGGCAAGACATCCCACTTCCAATATATCAGCGATTATATTTCTTTAACATTACAAATTCAGAAGAATTTATGAGAAAAAAAGAAAAGCCTAAAGTTGTAGAAGTTGGCCCCTATACATTCAAGTAAGATATCAATCGCACTTGCTGTTGAAAGTGAAAACACTATTTAGTTTGCTAAGATTTAGAAAATGTACTGTTTGTGATTGAAGATATTGTAGATATTTGAATAAGAAATTACTCCATCGAATTTTCCTTTATTTATATTCAGATTAGGTAACAAATCTATTTATATCTGGTAAAAACATGTTTTTGTAATGCAAAGAAAGGGAAACGTTAATTTTTAAATATAAATGCATATTATGTGTTAGTTCTTTGGCTTTATGCATTCATTTTAAAGTACTTATTTCAACTGAACTTATTGTTAAACTTAGTTTTGTCGTTTAACTAATATAATTTCATTATTAGTTACTTATATATTGTTTCCTGTAAGTAAGTAGGTTTGGTGTGGCAAATTTTGATCAGAGGGAAACTGTAGCAAATGTCATAAGTTCAAACGTCTAGGGTGATAATTAAAATTTTATAATTCTTGTTTAATGCTTTTAGAATATATTTAAGGAACCTTTTAAAAAATAGTTTGATTAATAATGACACTTGTCACAATTTAAGAGCTTAGTGAAAAACCATGTTATGCGACAAAAAATTAAAAAAAATTGTTTGTACTTTGATCTGTTAATAAAGGGCATTTGCAATTGGTAAAAAGCACATGTAACTTCAAGTTTATAGAAAAGGAGAAATTTCTTATCTTTGATGGAGAGAATAACATTCAATGATAAAAAAAAATGTAATTTTTTTCTTTCAAAAATCAACCTCAACATAGCACGATTTTTTGCTAATTTGTTCATTTATTTGTGGTCAAAATATTCTCGACTGACTCTATCACATTATTGACCTTATTTTAAGTAATAAAAACAATCTCAAAATAATTTAGGTCTCGCTGGGTCAAACATAATATAGAATGGCATGAAAATGGAACTGTGTCTTTTGAAGAAAAGCGAACTTTCATCTTTCTCCGAAATCAATCTGTTGGGAGTCAAGATGATAAAATTGTTACATTGAATGCTCCTCTATTGGTGAGTGAATTTTTTTAATTGTAATTTATATTTTTTGTTATAAAACTGCAAAATTAAATACATTCTTCATAAGAAAATATATTAAGTTCTAGCAATTTTTAGACTGTGGTTAAAATAAATAAATTGCATTTTTCACTTTTGGATTGGCAACAATTCCAGCATTTTTGTTTTTATTCTTTTCTTTCTTGAACTATTTTTGTTTTGGACAATACAATATTTTTGTTCTTTTCTGAAAATGTTGTGTATATTTTTTTCTTTAGTAGAAGTAAAGCATCTCATCTGCTTTTGTTTAATGTTAAATTGATATTCCATAATTTCACTTAATTTCTCTGCATTAGACAAAATATAATCTAAGCCAATGTTCTCTAACACCATCGAAGTTTTGGATTTGCTTTGCATACTTGAAATTTGATCGAATTGAAACTGATCAAGTTTAATAAATAGCAGGAGCAAAAACAAGTTGCACGTAACGAAGTCTAAAATAGATAGCAGACGAAAAAACAAACAAACATAATTTTAAGAGTGAAATCAAAACATTTAATGAAATTGCAGGAGCTCAAAAATGTAAACAGGATAGTTACATATATGAAACAACTCCATTATGTAAAATATTTTTTTTATTTTCGATTGAATTGTAAATTTTCTACATCAACATTAAAATTTGTTTAATTATTGGCATTTGTTATTACATTTTTAACACAATTAAAATTTTTAATCTACTAAAACAGCTAATAAGGTTGAAGAGCTCAATGGAAGAACGTGCTAAGCGACGAAAAGGTGAAAATTAGAAAATGAGCTTTAAAGTATTCCGTTTACCTTAAGATACTTTAAAACCAGCACTTACAGAAAGTAAAAAGTATGCTTAATTTAAAATTTATGAATGATGGGACAATCTATACATTATCACGAAAATCTAAATTTTTTCTAAAGTGTCGTTTAGCACGTTCTTCCATTAAGCTCTTCAGTTGTTTTGTCCTGGTAAAATTAAGTTCATACTTAAGTTTATATTCTAACTATGCCTTATGATGTGTGTACAACTGCACTAACTTCTTTTATTGTTATTTATCTATTTAATAAAGCTTGCTGCCAATTTCCTGAAAGAATATGATCTACCAATCCGATTAGCTGCCTCTTTAGCTTTTGGAATCGCAGGGGAACGGCTGATCGTGAAAAAGTCTATCAAGCAACTGGCTTTTGACGGATATCGGGATATCATAATTTTGCTTTCGCCTATACTTAAAAAAGACATACCTTTCAAAAATGGGTTATTTTCTTGGCTGTATGGGGTGAGTATGGATGCAGTTTTATGTTTGCAAATTTAATTGCTTTGTGCTTTTTCTAAAGTTGTATTAAACTTTAAATAACAAGCTAAACTTAAAATAATAAGTAACTTTTTATTGTCTACTGTATTAAAGCAGTTTTGTAGTTGTAAAATAATAAGTAACATTTTTGATGTTTACTGTATTAAAGCAGTTTTGTGTTTTAAAAATAATAAGTAATATTTTTGTTGTTTACTGTATGAAAGCAGTTTTGTGGTTTTAAAATAAGTAGCATTTTTGTTGTTTACTGTATTAAAGCAGTTTTGTGGTTTTAAAATAATAAGTAAATTTTTTTTACTGTATTAAGGCAGTTTTTGTGGTTTCACAATGAATTAATTCATTCCTGCTTCCTAATTTAATATTTTCCTAACTTTACATAAGTATTAAATATACAGAGGAGAGATTCAATATTGCACTCTTTAAAAAAGGTTTTCAGAAACCACTGTATTTATACGACAAATGTTTTTTTCTGTATAAAAAAAAAGAAAAAGGAAGTTTAAAAAAATAAAATATATTTGTATTTCATTTTTCAAAAACATTAGTATAGTATTTATAAAAAACTATTTTTCTTATTTTTTTAATAGAAAAATGATACTAATGATGGAGTTTACAATGTATTTACCGGAACTAATGGACTTGATAAATTGAATATCATTGACATGTGGAATGGAAAAGAGTATGTTTTCTTTATTCTATTAATAGTAAATACCTTAATTATTTTGTAACCAGTTTGCCTGTTTTATCTCCATCACTGAAATTTTTATATGTTTTGACTTGTTCTCCTTTTACATTTTGTCCTTGTTTAGACATTTACAAATTTTAGAGTATTGCTCCTTAGTCTGTAGCTTTTCAATACAAATGAATCAAACTATCTCAAAATTAACTTTCACATTTATTTTATCAGGATATTAATTTAGTTTTTAAATGGTTATATGTTGATTGATATTGTATATTCAATTTTATAGGATTTGTTTACTATTCGTCTATGTTATAGTATAAGGTTATATTACATTATTATGTTATATTCATCTATGTTATAGTATATAGAATTTTATATTCGGCTCAAATAATTCTAAACTAATTTTGACTTGTAAAAAAAGTAACGAGATTGTTTAAATTAGAATTTAATAATGTCTTGTGCTTTTTTAATTAATCAATGTTTTTTTATTGCTTTCTAGATCTTTGAATTTTTGGAGTAATGAATCTTGTAACAAGTTAGATGTAGCTAGTAAGTTTAATATAGATTTTATTAATTGAAGTTACTTATCTATACAAATACAATACTATTTAATTAATAAAATATTTTTTTTTTACATTTACGATTACATTTCAAACATAATATACTCTAAAAGACCAAATTAAAACAATTTTACCCATGATGCTGATTAATGAAAACAGCTCAATAATTAACATTTTAGAGGACCTTCAGCTGAGGTGACCAGGCCACATTTCATTGTACTGTACTGCATTTTGCAGTACTCAATGAGCCAAAAAATTGAGTAAAATGTCCCCCTTTTTTTATATCTGTCAAGCAAAATTTTCTGCATTTCAAGCACACATAAATATTTGGTGAACTGGGAATTTTATACATTTTTCTATAACAGTTGAAACAGCTTCAATTTATGCATTTTAGATTGAGGATATGCAACCAAGTTTTTAAGTATATTTTTTCTTATTCTTACTATATGCACTTTGCATGCATTAACTTTTAATTAAAATTTTTTTAACCGGGCAGAGTGGAGACAGTTTCTTCATGGATCTACTTCATTAAAAAATATTTAAAAATTCAGATCAACCTACCAAAAGCCTATAATTTTATTAATTCGTAAAAAAATAATCAACTTGGTTTTCTATAATGATAGATACATTAATTATATGTTAAAATGGCTTAAGAAAGTCTCTAAATTAGGGCTTTCCGCACATCATTTTAATACTTTTATTTGTTCCAAATGAATTACTAAGTTGTAGGGAAAAACTCCACAAATTATCTTATGTTTAAAAGACCACGAGGCACAATGTTAGCATATATCAACACAAATAGTTTGAATATTATGTAGGGAGTAAATATAATAAATTGTTATAAAATAAGGTATGTTATTTTTCAACTGTTAATTCTCAATTTAGTATTTATCTGATTCAAAATGGCTATATTTTTTGTGGTTGTTTCAACCTTGCTTATACATGTTCTGCTTAATATATTCAATATTAAAAATTTCTCTATCCATTTAGATGCTGAGATAGCTCCCCCTCTAACGTCATATCAAGACACCTACAGTTTCTTTCAGTCCATTTTCTGTAGGCAAGTTAACCAGATTATTATTATTGTTATTCATATTAACCCTCTAATGCATACTGTTACCGTTTGGTAACAAGTAACATAATCCACTTTATTCTATTAAATTAGAGCTCCTCCTAGACAAATTCGTGTTTTTTCATCTATTACATTTCATTTTAAAGTTTTAGTTACTAATAATCCTCATAGATGACGGTAGTAAAAGTGTATTCAAAATTAAAGAGTGAGGTTATTAACTTTTGTGAAATTACGTTTTGGGCAGCATTCAAAGAATAATAATATTAGTACTAAATACTAATAAATTGTTTTGAAAAATTAATCATAGTTAAAAAAGGTTATTTTGAGATATTTTTAGTAGTTTTCTAGTCATTATTATCAAAATTGGAATTTTGCAGAAGGTTTTTGTCATATGGAAATTTTTTAAAAAATTGAAGTTATTTAAATTCTAATGCAGTTAAATTTTTTTTAGTATTTTTTCCATAATGGGTGAGTATTAAAGATACATATATATTTTTTTGGGATGAAAATAAAAATTCATGCATTAGAGTATTAATACTCTTTGTGAGAAGACATTTTTAATCTGGCTCCATATTTACAGGACTTTAACTTTAAGTTATACAGAAGACGTTGAACATTTAGGGGTGTTATCCAAAAGATTTGAAACCACTAATATGACTTTTGCCAATGGAACTGATAATCCTGCAAATGCCTGCTATGCAACTAAAATGAAACTTCCATCTGGTGCTCAAGACATTAGTACTTGTCAATATGGTAAGATATTTTTTCAGTAAACATATGAAGTACAGTAACCCCTCGTTATATCGCACTTCCCAGGAGACAAGCAAAAAACCGAGGTCTAACCAAATGCACGATATAACGAGCGACTTGATATTATATCTACTTTTGATGAATTTATACTAAAAAACAAAGTTTTTTAACTAAAGCACAGTATGTATTTGAAAGATAAAACTAAATCTCAAAAAAATAGAAGCAAAAATTTAGAAAGGACTTATTATTAATTATCACACTAAATTGCACCAAAATATTTCTCTCATTTTCTAGTAAAAATCATCTAAAATTAGCTGCTTTAAACTTTCTTGTAAAACCTGCTTCCCTGCAAATATCAACAAACTAAAGTTTATTATCTGCATCTCATCAATATTAGATGAATTTATCTACCAATATTAGAATCGATTTTAAATAAAGTATATCTTGATTTAAAAAAAAAAAATGGTTAGAAAATTGGGAGGCATGATACAAGGTGGGATATATTGGAATGCGCGATGTAATGAGGCACGATAATGCTAATGGTTACTGTATAATTGCACAACTCGTAGAGGAAGAAGTTGCCAGAGCTTGAGACAATGCACTTCGGCCTGTTGGTGGGCGGTGTTTTATTTCTCTTACGTTCCAAAGAATAAACTTCTGGAGGCATTTTCTGATCCGTCACTTAGGGGATGCATTTTATAGTTGTTACAAGCTCTTGAAGATTTTGGATAGGAGAAAATCAATTAACTTGTTAAGTAGGCCTTAATTCTCCTCAGCTATCTAACTGCCTAACACTTGTCGACACTAATGCATAGGCCAGCCGAAGACTAATGGTTCAACAAGTTAATAGAAACTCTATCCTGGAATTAAACTATGACAGACCATATAGACTATTATACCAGACTTAGAACAAATCACTTAAACAGGCTGAGGATTTCTGCACACTGATAGCATAAAGCATCTCTCTGTCTTCACAAAACTTCTATAGCTGCCCAGCAAACCAAGCCAAATTATTTTAACATCAGCATTGAAGACCCAGTGAACCTACTTTATACCGATAGACTTCTCAAGGTTGCAAAAGCCTTCGACAACTTGGGAACCATGTTAATACAAATTATTATAGACGGGCAACATCATCATTATCATGGAGCTTGAAAGTTAACTTAAATGTGCTTGGTTAAATGTGATTTATTCGATCTATAAATTGGTGACATTCTAAATTGATTTTCACAATGGCATTTTTGAAATAAGTGGATGCTTCACTACTTCAGTTGGGAGATTAATGCAGTGGAGAATAAATTTTTTACAAGTTTTTCCTAAAACCCATACTTTAGTGATTGACATTTGTGTATTGTATTTTATAAGCTCTGTTTTAACAACATAATTAGGGTGCTGAACTTTTGGCTTTGACAATGGAGGCAAAATTAAGATATGTATGTAAAAATAGGCATATGGACTAATACTTGTTTTCCATTCAGGTGCGCCGGTTGTTCTCTCATTTCCTCATTTTTACTTTGGGGATCCTAGTTATCTGAAGAAAATTGACGGATTACATCCCAATTCATCCTTGCATGGCTTCCATATGGATATTGAACCTGTGAGTTAATTGTTTTTACCTGCTTCTTCAAAATATAAAGGTTTTATAATACTCAAATAGTTTTATATTGTTTTAGTTATTACAATTTTTGTTTTAAAGACTGTTAAAAAAACTTGTCCTACTAAAAAACTACTTCTTAAAAAGACTTTAATTTTGAAAATATAAATAGTAATGCAGGATCCATAATATATGTTTTTAAACTCTTCATTGCAGATAGATTATTACATATTGATTATATATGTACTCTGCAGATTGAATACAGTCGAACCCCGTTATTGCGAACACTCAACGGACTTACTCAGGGGGTCGTTATAACCGAGGGATCGCTACATCCAAATTTGAAAAAATTTATAATTTACAAGCATGTTACGTTTTTTTTTTACCTAAGCAATCACATATCATGAAATTTCCATCAATTATAATAATTTAATTAGCTTAATATAATAAAGGCATATTAGAATTAAAAATAACATTTTAGACATTTACTCAAAAACATTAAAAATTCAACTTACTTATAAATTTATTTATCAATTATTCCGAAAATAGGACGTAATCTTAGGTTGGAAAGATTTTGATTTTAAATACATTTCTGCAATTTTCTTATCCACAATTTCAAATGAATCCAATACACATTTATCTATATTTTCTGTAGCAAAAAAGTTGTTTAAAACGTTAACAGCTGCCTTTGCGTCAGCAATTGAAGGACCTGGAGTTACATCATCTTCTTGTTCTTCGATGTCCGAAGAAGGATCTACAATAATGGAGTTGCCCTGTTCTTTGATAGATGTTACGATATCTTCTTCACTTATTTCAACGGATGTCGCAACTTCGTCATCGCAGCATTCAAAGTGTTCAATCTCGCTTTCGGAAAAGGCATTCACTCCGTGTTTATCCAGCCATTTGGAGAGGGGCAGATTGTCATCATCATCGTCGCTTTCATCTCCTTCATGTGGGGTTTTCTCAAGGCCTGCTCGACGGAAGCAATTTCTGATGGTAGAGTCGGTTACCATCCTCCAAGATTTCTCTAGTAAAACAATTGCATCAAAGAGGGAAATGTTGCAATCAGTGTTATTGTCGTAACATTCTAAAATGCGCAAGATAAGCTGCTTCCGGTAGATGCATTTTAGACTCCGGATCACTCCCTGGTCCATCGGTTGCAAAACGGACGTCGTATTTGGAGGAAGAAAGACTAACTTAATCCATTGAATGTTCTTGGGCTCAATGTGGGCAGTACAATTGTCTATCAACAACACAATTTTCCGTTTCTTTTGCGACAGTTCTTTATCCCATTGTCGAAGGAATTCCTGGAAGAGTTCCGATGTCATCCAAGCCTTTTCGTTGGCCTTGTAAACTACAGGGAGTTTTTTTGCATTCTTGAAGCATCTTGGCTTTTGGGATTTTCCAATCACTGTCAATTTTCGTTTATCCGAGCCATTCATATTTGCACACACAAGAACTGTAATTCTTACTTTGGACAGTTTCCCACCAACACATTTTTCTCCTTTCAGCTTCAAGGTTTGGTTTGGTGTCATCTTATAAAACAAACCTGCTTCATCCGCGTTGAATATATCCTTCTCTTCATAATTGCGGATGATGTCAGGCCAGACATTTTCCATCCAGTAGGTAACGTCAGAAGTGCAGACACCAGCGGCTTCACCCACAATTTTGCCGCAGTTGATATTGTTACGCTTTTTAAACCTGTCCAACCATCCATTTGAACACACAAAGCCTTTTTCATCAAAAAGTTCAGCAAATTCATTGGCCTTAGCTTGGAGAATGGCCCCCGTTATGGGTAAATTCCTATTTCTCTGCATGGTAAACCACTTAAACAGAGCATCATCCACGTTTTCTCGTTCAGCTTTCCGTAATTTTTTAGATCCATTTCTATTCTTCTCGTATGCTGAGTTAATAGACTAGCGATTCTTCCAAATCGTTGCTACAGTTGATTTTTTGAGTGAAAATTCTTTGCAAATTGAAGATTGGCTCTCCCCGCTTTCTAATTTTCGAATAAATTTAATTTTGTCTTCGATAGAAAAAGCTTTTCGCTTGCCTGTACTAGCCATGGTGATTTCGTTATTGCTTGACACAGAATTCAGTCAATTGAAGCCAAAAATGCTAAGGACACCATGTGACTACGTCGTTTGTCCAGAACCAGTTGAACCACACCTTCCCATAAATATCTCCCCCCTTCCTTTTCGAAGAATAAGCTATTCTTTTGGCAATAGAGCAGAAGTATGAAAGTGGTCTAGCATGTGTACTTTGTCCAGTTATCCAGAAACATTTGTTGAATAGCGACTTCAGACATAGATGCCCCAATAAAGGGGCTACCACTTCCCTTTACCTTCTTATGAGGGCGATTTGACAAAGGGACAAAAGACGTGAATTGTATCTATGCTAGCGTATTTCGGAGAAAAAAAAGGTGCGTATGTATGGTTGGTCGGTTTGCTTAGGATCAAGGGGAAATGAATGTCACTGGGAAAAAAATTGGTACCGATAATGAGAAATTTTTGAAAATTTGGGATCGCTATACCCGATTCTCCTACTTTCGATGATCGTTATAAGCGTTTCAGAATGCATTAATGGTATAGGGTTTTGGTTGGGATCATGTGAAAGGATCGCTAAAACCGGGGGATCGTTATATCCCGGGATCGCTATAGCGGGGTTCGACTGTAGTATGCAATAATAATTATTTGTCGTTCTTCTACTACGGTATTTAAAAAAAAAAAACACACATTTTATTTATAATTTAGTTACAGTTTCCTTTTATTTTTTATTAGTCATGTCAGCTACTTGATAATTTATATTTTGCTTTTAGAATACTGGTTTTAGTATTGATGCCTTTGTGAGATTCCAAGTTAATTTGCACATAGAAAGAATACTTGGAATATCGTAAGTTTTGTTCTTAGAATATTAGCTTAAATTATTGTGCATTTAATATCAACATGCGAGATAAAACAACCCCATACATCCAAAGAATACAGATTTTCAAAGATTTGGAATAATTATGCAAATGATTTGCTTTTATTAGACTTCAAGTTATGACAAGTAATTTATCTGATAGCATAATTACTATTATGTAAGAGGTTTGCCATATATATTGTTTAACTTTTACTTATTTTGCAGACAATTGCAGAACATCCCCAAAATGACATTTCCTGTATTTTGGGTCGAAATCGTAAGTTATTCTTTAAAATGGTTAAATATTATAAAATTAATGAAATTTATCAGTGACAGGATAAACTTTAAAAAAAAATGTAGTGTAATATAGTTTATAAATAGTTTATTTTGATAATTTATTTATTGAAATCTGAAACCCATTTTGTAATTTTAAATATTCATAACTCCATTGATTAGATATATACAATTTAATGTACTCAGGGATGATGTAATATTATGTCCAGTTTTGCTGTTATCTTAAACTGCCAATTAAGCGGTCTTATCAAGTATACATAAATGGATTTACTATGCTCAGAAGCCTTTTTCTTAAATCCACTTCAGATCTACCATAGCACTTTATGTCTATGGTACGATTTATATTATATACTTAAGAAAAGGTTAAACGAACCAACCTTATTTTTTATGTGTTACTTTAAACAGGCATTTACACTAACTGATGACTTGGCTGATGTATTTAAGACCAAGATCTACACACCAAAAACAATTGCA
Organism: Hylyphantes graminicola; assembly: GCA_023701765.1. Taxonomy (NCBI): domain Eukaryota; kingdom Metazoa; phylum Arthropoda; class Arachnida; order Araneae; family Linyphiidae; genus Hylyphantes; species Hylyphantes graminicola. The sequence continues at coordinate 38,919,887 of CM043114.1, read as the reverse complement.
TTTACATTCATTTTTGGATTGATGGGACTAGGGTGTCTCATGTGGATCACTGCCTTAGGTTTTATGTACTACACAAAACGACAAGAGAAACAGGTGAGTTTAAATGCAATAACTTTTTATATATTACTTAATATTTTAATATATATTTTTTATAATAATTAGTTGATAATTAAACTGATTATTAGATAATTTATTTTGTTATCTAATAACGTTTGATAATTCACACATGAAGACACCTATCTTTGAACATCTTTGTAATTTGTCATAGCATTGTAAGGCAAGTTACAAGTCTGTTGTACTAAGCATGTTTAGTCTAACTAGATTTGTTTCTGTGATTAAATTTCTAACTAAGGAATCATTATAATATTGTCAAAAGTCATGCTTTTTCAAATTTTTTTGGTTTGTAAAAAACACTAACCAATAAATCGATAGCTATTAGGTAATTTTTATTGCTAAATAGTTGAATAACAAAATAAACTTAAACTGTCAAACGCAGTATATCCCGTCACACTAAGAATGCTAGCAGTTGAATTTAAATCAATATTTCTTTGTGTGGAGTTTTAAGTTAATTGTGTCTGTCGAATAGCCTAATTCATCTGTCAATGTTACTAAATAAACTTGCTATTAATAATACACATGCTTGGTAAAGTTAATCTTATTATTTCATAGCTTTTGTGCAAGATATATCTTAATTACGTTTTAATGTGTTGCAAAATGCTGCTAATAAAATTACCATTTTTGCATCTTGTGATGTGCCTGCTTGTATTAAAAACATATTTATAGCTAAAAGTTTTACAAGATAGCATTTTTAGATAATTCAGGTTAGTTAAGTAATTGTCACTAAAACTTTTATATGAATAGTAATTTGAGTAAAAAATACTTTTAGATTAAATGCAATTTCAAATGGGGTGCAATTTCCAGGGTTCATTTAGATAATTTTTCATGTTATCAACTTATTTTTTTCCAGATCTCTTGACGATTCGGTTAAATAAACTGCCAATACAAAATTAAGTTAAAATCCTTTTGTAGTCGGGAGTATGTTTGGTCTAATACCTTTCATCTAAGGGTACATTCAGTTTAGCAGCTAGAACAATTGTTGTGATTTTCTTCAGATCTCTCCACCCGCCAAGTAGATACTTAATCCAGAGAAATTGATGATTTGGAGTTGCTGCGTATCCTGGTATGTAGTTCGAACAGGATTATCGAGGGCACTTTCTTTAACACAGGCCTCCTGGTTCTTGCACTTAACTATACTCCCAACCCCTTCTTTGGTTTGATAGGATTGCAGGGTTCATAGGCAAAGTACTTGTTGCTAAGGGAACATCCATATTATGTCGCCAATAGCCCTTGTGTAGCTCTAGTGCGACAATAATTCTAATCTATTCTAAGGGAACGTCCAATAATCATGTCATGCGATTGTGAGGATTTTTTAACCCCACCCACCCATGTGACATGATATTTGGCTCAAATCCCTCTCCCTGAATCTTGCGTGCGATTTCTTAAAATTCTCATATTTTTTATTTGGTTTTTTTAAATGTTAATTTTAAATAAATTTTTTTTTAGTTCCAACATTTTGAAATATGGTTCGTAAAGCCACGATAATGTAATATTTTTCAAATTTAAGTAGATAAACATATATTACTGGAATTTAACCATATTTTCCTGCTATTTTACGTTTTTTTTTGCGGGGAAATTTTTGAGAAAACTCGAGGAGACTTTCCTTGCCCCCTGTAGGAGATTTGGTGATATTCAGTTCTACCCTTCCCCCTAAATGCATCATGTAATTTATGGACACCCCATAAGTGGCTGAGTACAACTAATACAACAAATTTTAATGGTTCCGGGTCTTTCCCTTTAACCTTTGCGCTGTTGTTAGTAGGATTGTAAATAACTTATTTTGTGCAGTCATCTTTTGAAAGTGGTTAAATACAGTTTGCTTTGTAAAATTTAAGAGTAATTCTCCTTGAATAACTTATTGGAAAAACCCAATGCATCGTGTTCTATTTATATTTGGAATGGGAGATATTTGCTGTGAACCCTGTTGAGGTGAATGGTCCATTTCAGTCACTTTAACACTAATAACTTGGTACAAATTATAACAAAACTAACAACTACCTTATTTTCACTTAATTACTAAAACAAGTAGGTAAAGAATTTTAAATTTTGTTAAGTTAACAATGTTTATTAAAAATAAGTTAAATAGAATTAATAAAATTATTTGTACTCATGCTAGCATTTTTAGCAAGTACCTTAAGAAATTTATAAAGCATATAATTAAAAATGTAAAGTAAATGAAATATAATTTTCTTTTCAGGAATCATCTCATCCAACTGAGCATACTCCGTTGTTGAATTGAATCTCTCATAAAATTTTTAAGACTATCACATAGAAAATCTTGTTCTTCCATAATGTTAGTCATCATTTGTAAAAATCATGCATTTTTATTTTGTACAATGTTTGACTTTTCTTGTTAATAAAATTTACAATAATGATCTTTTCTTTCACTTGTTCAGAATTAAGCTTATTTTGAAATGCATTAATGAAGGCATTGTAGTAACGTGTTACTTGTAACAGTTATTTTGTTTTAGGTAATGCTGTTAGATGTTTCAGAAAGTGATTGTAACTTGGTTACTAAAAGGAGTAAGAAAGTTTTCAAATCTTTAGTTCTCCAGCCACTCATCAGATTTTCATCAGTTTCTTTAGTCTTAATTTTCTTTGAAAATCGCTAAGATGGTTAAATTTGAATTTTTCTTACAACTTAAAATTTCTAAAAGTAACTGACATCATTGCTTTTTAAAATTAGCTTTCCAATCCCTGCAAGGATATTGATATGTTCAAATAAATATTCTGCTTTTGAACCCTTTTTATTGTAATAATGAAAAGGAACACTTCCTCATTTTCGACAAAGTAAAAATCTTTCTTAGTTTTCAAGTTGTAAAGCCTTTCAAGCGGAGAAGGCCAGGAACACTCAAGATCTAAGGTTAAAGTATGTACTCAATTATAAAGATGGATACTGGTTTTAAATCCATTAATATTATATATTTCGTCGGATATTTAAACAAACAACTTTGAAACTAAACTTTTAAAGTGACAAAATAATATATTTTTAAAGGGATAAGGATAACCACAAGGAAAGCTTTTAAAAAGTCTTGGAACATTTTTTATGTTAGTTTTTTTTAAAGTTGTACTGCTTATGCACATATTAGGGGAAAAAAAATTCAAGGAATAGACTGAAATTACTTAAACCATACATCTAAATAGATAAATTGTTATTAAAAAAATAAAACCTGTACAAAATCCCTAAGTAGAAAATATGATCAACAAAAAAAAAGTGTTGCCTACATTTTGTTAATTCATTTCAGCTATCTATTAAAGAAAGATATGCTGAGCAATAACATTTAAAGGTAATACAAAGATTAGGATACCTTCGAATTATACTCAATTAAAAAGTTCAGGATTACAAGGAAATTTAGATATGGCTGGGAAACAAAAAAGCTATTAGGTTAAGTGTGAATTATATGTTGCTCGTTAAACCTTATTTCACCTAAAAACCTCAAAAGAAAGTTAAAATTTTCAAACAAAACTTAAAACAATTTTTCACTTATTCTGTTAAATTCTCTAAGGGTTGTAGGAATCTTAAATTCTATAAGTATACACTACTTTAGTTAGCTCTTCATTTACAAATTACATTTTAATTTGCAATAACTAAAAAAAAAAAACTAAAGTCCTAATCAATGAACTCATCGCAATACTGTTTCCAGTTTAAAAAAAATTATAAAGGTAATGGTGATTAAAATACAAAAACTAGCCAAAGAGAAACAAAATACATCTATTTTTATATTTTATTTTACATTAAAGCTGACAAAATTAAAATTTTGTAAACTGCTTTTTAGAGCCAGCAGACTTGGTGACTTTTAGAACATTGAATCTGACAGTCTTGCTCAGGGGCCTGTTCTCTCCAACAGTGACCACATCTCCGATAGAGACATCTCTGAAGCAGGGCGACAAGTGGACAGACATGTTCTTGTGCCTCTTCTCGAATCGGTTGTACTTCTTGATGTAGTGGAGGTAATCTCTCCTGATGACGATGGTGCGGTTCATCTTCATTTTCATAACAACCCCACGGAGGATTCGCCCACGGATGCTGATGTTGCCAGTGAAGGGGCATTTCTTGTCGATGTAGTTTCCCTCTGTGGCCTCTCTGGGGGTCTTGAAACCGAGGCCTACATTCTTGGTGTATCTGCCCTTCTTTAGCTTTTGCTTGCCGAGACCGGGCTTCTTGTTGAGGAATACGGTCGGTTGCTTTTGGAAGGATCGCTCGTTCTGCTCAGCTAATTTTTCCATGATGACCTGGAAATAGAAAATACAAAGCTTAACAACTGAAAAATAGTACATTAGTATAGTAGGAAGCGAGTAGCATCAGAGCTACAAGCGAGCTACTAAGCCGCATGAAGAAAATTAATTACGAAATATTTGACAAAAATTCTGAAGTTTCTAAAAAAAATAAGCACTCACTTAGGGCTTTGGTTTAAAATTAAAAATAAGAATAAAGTAAAAAAATAAGTACTTTCTAAGGTTTTTAAGCACCGTACGAACTATGGCGACATAGGATAAGCTAAAACAATGTAATGGCGGGATGCAAGGCAAAAAATCATTAGGAATGTAAAAGGTAATTATAGTGTGGAACACAGAAGTGAAAAGAGCCAAGAGCACATAAAACTAATATCCAACAAAAAACATGGTCAAGAAAATTTGAAATATTTTACATCACAATCTTTTTGCAGTAGTTTTGAACAATATTTGAATTTTTTTATATACTAGGCAATTTTGAGCAAAAATATCTTATCTCCAGCAATTTTTAGGCCAAATCTGTCAACACTGCCAAAAACAGGCCATGGCAACAATTTAAACCATAAATTAAATATAACGCTGGTAATCTAAGGAAATCTATACATAAAGACTCACAAGCCCGAAATAAGGACAATTATGTATAGATACTATTTCAGCTTCACTTTGACACTAATTTTGATAAATAAAAATGGTTTTATAAAGCAGAGAAACAGCATTATTGCTTAATAAAAAAAATTGTTGTCTAAATTAAATATAAAATCTATTAAATAATAAAATACCCATACAATTTCACTTATGAGCAACCATTAAGCAAATTAATTATGTATATGAAGATTATACATCCGTTTTTAACAATTATAAATAACATGCAGTATGATTTGACTATATTATACTTGTACGATTGCCAGTAAGTTTCGGTTTTTCAATGATTTTACATCACTACCAGCAACACTTCACTGTGAAGTGAGTGTTGTTAAGGATAGGGGATATTTAAGAGGAAGGATATTTAAGTGTGTCGCTCAGGACAGGTCAGCAGAAATGTCTTGGTGTGCCATAAAAAAATGTGGTGCCTGGTTTTAAGATAACCTAAGGCTCCCACAGAGCATGTTTAACACATTCACACCAGGACTGATTTGAATTTGTGTTTCTGTGAGACAGCGCACAAATTTTGTCTGTTCTCACCTGCATACGCATTAATGTTTAAAGTACAAGTAGTGATATCGAAAGATGGGAATACAACACAGTAGCATATAAATTTATGCCCGGAAAAATTAAAAAACACATTATCATGATGTAGAAATGAGATTAACATAACATAACAAGTATTAGCGCCCAATGAGGGAGGAGTGTAGGCCAGACATGTGATTTGTCAAACAAAAAATCGGCTGAAAAAAATATAGCCGAAATTTGCTCATTACGACAGCTAACTAGGGATCGACCGATGCCGACTGTTCAAAAGTCACATCGGCCGATGTTGCCCGTCTTCCATCGGCCGAAGGAAAAATCCAAACTCAGTAAATTCATGTGTTATCCATAAAAAAATAGGAATAACGCGATCCCTCAGATTTCCATATTTTAGAAGAATTGTATGTCTGTGTTTGATTTAGTATTTTTTTCAAAATAAATACAATTAAAATTTTAAGGTATATAGAGTTCCGAAAGTCGCATATGACAGAAATATGTAAGTGAATCAATTACTCAACAAAATAGTCGGGAAAAGGTGTTGATGATAAGGAGGGTATCATAAGTTTCCATGACACCCTCCTGTGTGTTTGGTATAACGGAGCATAGAAATGAGATTACTGCATTACACAATCTAGTACATAGTACAAAGCGAACTCTAATTTAATGATTTTTTGATAGTATGAATTGTTCAAGCTAAATGTAGAAACTATAATTTAATCAGCCCCCCAAAATACATTTATCAGGCTTCATTCACAAAAGAGAATTTTTCAATAATCACCAATTGAAGGAAGGAATGAGTACAAGTTGACCCACTACAATCTAAGTAATCGGGCGTAGAAAGATTATTGTTACATCGAACATTTAAACAAGTGCAAACATACCTATAATCAGGTAAGGCTATTATACAGTTTTCCGAAACACTAACATCTATATGATGTTAACAAACGTAAACACATTGTATGAGCTCGCACCTACTGAGTTATCATTATATTAGCGTTTGTTGACATCGAGGCATAGACAGAAATTCTACGATAATTAATTTTTTTCAAGGTTTAAATAGCGTTTATTAATATTTAATAACAATATATAAACACTTGAAGTAATGAAATAAATAACGCGAGTGTTAAGCCTATCCACCTTCTTAATCGTCTAACGACAAGTATTTTACTACATTACCCAAAACTTTTACACATTTATTATTAAAAAGAAAAAACATGTTTCATAAGATTTCATAAAAAGTTTTACATACCTATATAATTTTAATTCCTAGTTTAATATGAAATAGGCGCCCGCAAGCAAAAAACCGACAAAAACGTGTTACATTAACTAAAGTTGCCAGATGCAATGAAGGACATTTCTATTGGGAATAAATATCGCAAGTGGCATGTTGGCATTTTAGATAATTTTTCTTAATAAACCTTTAAACGTATTTTTATCAATTTTAGAACAGTTTAGTATAATCAATTCAGCATTGAAATTATCTTTAAATTTAAAATCAATATTAAAAAAAAAATAAGAATATTATTATGTGTATGGGAAGGGCAACGACTTACTTTAGCAGACGATGCTTTTGAAAGTTTGTTGATCACGCTTATCTGTTTACTTTGTGTTTATCCATGTTTATTTATGTTTTAAAATTAAATATTGTTTCTGTTTGCACAAAACACATGGTAACATTTTAAAATATTCGTTAAATTTTTTTGATTAAATATTTTATTCCCATTGTTGTTTTGGATATACATTCAAGTAAATTATAACTAATGATTTGTTTCGATCTTTCCACATTCCTTAATTTATAACTTTAAAACAGAGTAGTTTTTGATAATTAACTGAACTGGTTCTTGAAATGCTCAAAAATTATATATTCAGAAAAAAAATAAAATGAATGCAATTTGTTTTTGTCGAAGAATATTCATTTCTTTAACAATATTCAAATATTCTGTTTTAATCACTATTTTTAATGACCATAGTGCCACCAAAACTTTTGTTGTCACTCCCAAATTCTTTTGTGCATTCAATAAAATTCATTGGGTTATGCCAAAGGATTTTGTTGGTTCATCAAAAGCTCAGTCGTTTAAGATTTTTGTCAAAAGTCTATCTCAGCGTATTTAGGGACTCCTAAGATTTTTTAGGAATATTCTTTCAAACACAAATGCATTTGTAGTACGGCTGTGATACAAACGAGGATATTTCTTGGTGAAAAGTTGGCTGATTATACACTTGGCGAGGAAGGCCCTAACAAAATGACAGTTAGAAACAGCCCACAGCAGGCAGAACTCACTTTTCTTGGTACATTTAAAATATTGTTAAAGTAGCAAAAATTAGTCTATAAAACATGTACATAAAATGAAGTTATCAGAATTTAAAAAAAAATACTGTGTGAGAGCAAATTTTGTTAAAGGGGAAAAGAGGTCATATTTAGATTTAAAAGGATTACAAATTTAATTCCAAATTGCAAATATTTCAAGTTTCACATTTCAATGCAAATTATCCATATTCATATTGTGTAAAAATTTAATCATAGCAAAGGTTTTAAACAATCATTATTTTACTCATAGATTTCAAAATTTATTTATTGAACTGATTTCTTTTCTTTATTACTTACAATCCCTACAAACTTTAATGATATTGCTTTACACTTTTTTAATAAATTATTTTTTGCATGAAAAGATCGGTACACCTATGATATAATGGCCGGTTGGTCCACTGTAGAGTTTGAAAATTTAATGTAGGGTTAAATCTAAAAGAAGAGTTTCATAAAATCAAGTTGTATGAAGTTGAATGTTTACCACATTTTGGCATGTAAATTTTTTGGCAATTCAACGTAAATCGCCAAATTTAGAACCGCCATTATATCATAGTTGTTCCCTCATGGGAATATTTGGTAATCACTATAGTTGAACATCTTGGAAAACATTGGTTTAAATATTGTAGTACTTTAAAAGCTGCTTAACATTTCTAAGCAAAAAAGTTTTTGGATTTATCATTGAATTTAAAAATTGATTATGATTTTTATTTAAAAAATATAAAATACTATTTTAAAGATTCCGTTTTTGTGTTGAGTAAATATTTACTATTCTTTCAGATCAAAGAGCTATGCATAGGCATACAGGAATATTAAAGCAGTCCTATAGATGTTTTTTCTCAAAGTCGTCGAAGATAGGACCTTCAGGTAAAAAAAAAATTATAACAATCTAGAAATAAATATGATGTGTATTTATCTGTTAATATAGAATAGTTGATCCCATATGCTTGATTTTAATTTATTAAAACTTTTACTTATTTGTGATATTTTTTAAAATAAAAATAGTAGTAGTACTCCTAACAAAATCAATATATACTTGTATCGTACAATTTTTAAGAGTGAAGATTGGATTTATTATTTCAATTTTTGAAAAATTGTTATTTAGATTTTTTCAAAATCTCAGAAGAAGTGTCTGAAAACTTATCAAAAGGAAATCCTGTGGTAGCATTGGAAAGTACTTTAATTACACATGGATTGCCTTACCCAGAAAATTTACGGTAACTGTTTTAGTGAATTTTATGCCTTGATATTGAACTATAATATATAATATTTTTTGGCACTTTTTTTAAAAACATTCTTTTAAAAAAAGATTGTTTCTATACCATGCTGTAAAAATGTTGTTTGTTTAAAATAATTACTAATAAGAATGGAAAATTATTGTGTTAACAAATTTGCACCGATAATGCATTTGATGACGGCAACCAAAATTTTCATCAATGAAGTTTTTGTGTGTTACACCTTGCCTGTTCCGCTCTGCTTTACATTTTCGCATGTACAACTGATTTTTGTTTTAATTTCATACTAATTTATTTATTTTTAATTTGTATTTAATATGTTTGAATATTCTAACTATTTAAAGATTAATATCTATCAAAGATACCACATCTAATTAAATACAAATAGATATACAAAATGTATCAACCAACAACAAGTCGGGGGCCCAACAATGTTGGTCCAAAATGTTTTTTTTAATGACTATCCTTAATTTTAAAATAATTTTAATATATTGTGGGAAATAGGCTTAATTTATAATTAAATAATTTTTTAAAGATGTTGTGCAGGAATTAATTTATCGAATAACACCAGGTCATGGGCCCAACAATGTTGGTTCAATTTTTTTTTTTTGAGAGTATCCTTAATTTTAAAACAATTTTTATAAATGTGAAAATAGGGTAAATTTATAAATAAATTATATATTAAAGATGTTATACAGGAATTATTTTTACATAAATATCATTATTCTTTTTACAGTACAGCTTGCCGTTTGGAAGCTATTGTACGGGAAAACAAAGCGACTCCTGCTACAATTGGAATTATTGGAGGAAAAGTTCATATTGGTATCATAGGAGTTACTTATTATCATCTACCATGAAAATAAATTTAAAAAAAAGTTTCAGTTAAAAATAAAATTATAAAATCATACAGGAAAAACAATTTTAAAATTTAGTCAATTTGCTTATCTATCAGAGGGTTAAATAATAATTTTATTTTAATGTTTTTATTTTTTTAAATATCTGTATGACGGGAATGTGTATATTCATTTTTTATGCCTTACAGTTGATTTTAATCATAGTTTTTCTATATATATTTTTTATAGGTATGAATTTAAATGAACTAGGGGCCATATCTTTAAAGAATAAAAATTTGATAAAAATTTCAAGAAGAGATTTACCATTTGTTTTAAGCAAGGTTTGTAGTATTTGCCTGTAAATAGAATATTCATGACAATTAAGTAATTTAATTTTGTAAAATAAGTTATGTTTTGGATCCCCAATATTTGAAAAAATTATGTGTATAATATTATACATGCTTATCTTAGTATATTGCAATTTGATTACTATTTGATTAGGTTTGCAATTTGAAAAACTAAAATTTATGAGTAAATATGTACCTACAATTAGTAGTTTTTTTTTGGGATTTCTTAAAGCTACAACTTATTAAGTACTATCGTCCATCATCCCTAGTGATAAATAACCTGAACTTTGAAAACTAAAAAAAAAAAAAATCAAAAGTATATATAAAGATATATTCATATATCTAAATAAAATTATAAAGATATTTGCATTCATGATCTTTATGGCAAAATGCAAATACAGTAGAACCCCGTTAACACGAACTCACTTAACATGAAATTTCATTACGATGAACTGAAAGCACTTCCCCGGCTCAAAAAGCTGTGAGCTAATATTTAAAAAAAAATTCTTAAAGCAAAGTCGTTTGGCCAGAATCCCTCTTAATACGAACAAACATTCAGAATTTGTACTTTTTTATTAGTATTTCAAAGTTTTGGAGAACAAATGAAACAAAACATTAAAAAAATTGGTTTTTAAAATTAAACCTAATGTCTGTTCTATTCCAAGTGAATTTTCTAAATTGAATTAGTAATTGTATACATGTACATTACTAGTAAATAACATTTGGAAATTAGAATACTTTTTAAAAGTTTTTTTTAAAAAAAATATTCACTGGTTCGGTGTAAAACAATTCCTGACAGTTAACATGAAATTGGGTTAACAAGAAATGATTGGGTGCTTCTTTCTAATTCATGTCAACTTTACTTTAAAGGAACACTTTGTATTTTACAAAATGAACAAATGGAGACTTACCCTTAATTTGCTTGAAATAAAATTACACTGAGCTGTATTTTTTAAGAATTTAAATTTACAAATGATTACAATAAATGATTAAATGAGCAAGAAGGATGTATATTGTATGAGTTAACAGAACTTATGCTTTTTATGCAAAATCTTAAAATATACATTTCTTTTAGATTTTCTTACTGTGGTCCAAGTTAGGCCATTTAATAAATTTTCCAAAGTACTTTTATTGGATGAAGTTTTTTTTTTTGATCTTTTGTACATTCATTAATTGAAGGATTTGTATGTGTAAATTATGTATATGCTTTCAATGAGGAAAAGTCATTAATTTTCATGTTTTTCAGGGTTTGAGTGGTGGAACTACAGTTGCTGCTACAATGGCTTTAGCTTATAGAGCAGGAATTAAGATTTTTGTGACTGGGGGCATTGGAGGTGTTCACAGGGGTGCCGAAACAAGTATGTTCTTCATAATAATGTTAAATTAATTCAAATTTTATTGTTTTTAAGTCCTAAATGCATAAGCACTAATGACGTATGTTGTATATTTATTATTGTTCAAATAATTACAGTCTGCCAATGGATGTCAGATAAGTTTGAATTTTTTATTATGTGGCTGTGGTTTTAAACAGTTAAATATCATTATTTAATACCATTTAATAAATTTAGTTTTTTTGTGTCTCTTTTGTGCATTCATTATTTAGAAAAAATAACACATATTTTAATAAAAAAATTATTTTACATTATTTTGATACTTTTTTTAAAAAACATTTTTTACTAGCGCTAACAGCCAGGTTTGTCACAGTTACTTTGTTGCAACAAGACTTTTTTTGTCACTCTAGGTCACAGTCGCAATGTGACAAGTATGTAACATCACAGTGATATAGCTTAAGTTGCCGTCGCAATGTGACTGGTTTGCAATATCAAAGGGATGTCACTATGTGATCTTGCAGTGACATCATATTGTGAATTGTATGTCATATCGTAGTGTTGTCATATCGTAGTATTGTAGCAGTGATGTCACATTGCTACAATATTATATTCATCACTAAATCACATACAACTCTATTGTGTCATTGCTGTAATATTATCAATATCTATGTTACATAGAAGATACGTAACAAAAGCGGATATTCAACTTCTATGTGACAAAAAAGTGACTTGATGTGACATCACAGAGATCCTCAGTGACTTGTATGTGATATCGCTTTTCGTCATATACTAGTCACATGGTTGTTAGGGAGACTATGAAAGTATTAAGCAGTATTTTTTTTTTTATCTCAGAGGATTTAAAGTTTTTTCCCCCCTGATTAGTGGTTAGGCTTTGATGTCACAATGTTTAAAAACCATACATTAGAATACAGAAATACTTGGTTAATTTTTTGTGTATTGTGTTTTTAGGTCTCATTCAATGTTAATTTTTTTAATTAATATTTTATGCTGGAATTATTCCATTTACATTATCCTCAAATTAGATTAGAAAAAAATTTATGTATTCATTAGAATTTCAGTAATGTAAATATTATTTTCTGTGTTTTATTCAAAAGGATAACTTTATATTACAGGCATGGATATTAGTGCTGATCTGTATGAATTGTCTCGTACACCATTGACTGTTATATCAGCGGGAGTGAAATCTATTTTGGATATTGGGAGAACATTAGAATATCTGGTGTGTATAAATTTTTATATGGTTATTTATGAAATAAGTGTATGTGTTGTTGAGTTTACTTTTAATATGAAAAGGGAATTAGTTATGCTTATTCAAGACAACACCATTGCAAAATACCCTAATATTTAACATATTGTTTCAATAATATTTAAAAAATGATAATCTGTATATATTTGGAATATTTTAATGTAAATATTTGTACTTGCATTGTGAGATGTTATTTTTTTTACATAGTTTTAAGCTTTTATATTAAACTTTCCTATGGAAAAATATCGGATTTGTAAATATACTAAAAATACTTCAAATTTTGCAAATTTTTCCTTTGCTGAATAGACTGATTACTTTTTTAAAGTTTTTTTTTAATTAAAAAACACCACACAATTAAGCTTACATGGGGGGGGGGGGTAGTCGCTTCTATAACAGCCAAATTTTCCCCAATTGCCAATGTATGAAATATAGTAAAAAGGAAAAGTTTGCAGCCTTCCGAATTTTTTCCCCTGTGTGCAGCATTTTCTTTTAAACTCTTTTGCATTTGTAATAAGAAATAAATCCTATGTATTTTGAAGTATTAAAATAAAATATTAGATTTTATGGATCAAATTTTTTTTTAATTTTAAATTTTTTTTCATTTAAATCTAAAATATACTTTTAGAAAGATCTGTAAGCTAAAACAAAAACCCTGATATTAGATATTAATCATATCTTATATATGTCTATTTTAAGGAAACACTTGGTGTTTGTGTTGCTACATTTGGCGAGACGAGAGAATTTCCTTCTTTCTTTACTCCTCGTAGTAAATATTCAACAGCTTGCAATGTCACAACACATGCTGAGGCTGCAAGTCTAATAGGTAGGAAAACATTATTCATTATTTGTCCTTAGTAATTGGCTTGTTTCAGGTGGTGTAGTTCTTTCCAGCTCTCATTCTTGCAATTCCTTTGATCCGTTCTCTGATTGATGTTCTGTTTCAACATGACATTTGATTTTTAATCAAGGCTTGGGAAATAATTAATTTTTTTATTCAGCAATTCTGTTGCCACCCAAGACCTTAAACATGCACACTACAAGTTTTAGATATTTAAGTGCTTACATGAGCACATCTATTACCAAAAAAATGAAAAATGTCGATATGTCAGTGATGGATAGAAAATAATTTTCTGTATATATATTATGTCACAAATATTGGTATGTTTTAAAAACCTTATTTTTCATATTATGAATAAAGTTTTTATGTATTTATTGTTGAAAAGGAAGAAGTTCCTAGCATGTTTTTTTAGCTACTATTTAAGGTAAATGAATAGTTAATAGGAAATTTGAATCAATTTGGGTAAACTCACAATTCCTTTGAATCTTAAACAAATTATGTTTAAGCATTAGTGATGCCGTTTCTTGTCAGGAAACACCAGGAAAATACTTTTAATATAATATTATGCTATAAATTTTTGGTTATTGTCATCAAATTTGAGTTTACATGCTGTCTTTGTCATAAGAGGTTGTGTGGTATGTTAAGGCAACATTAATTTCTCGTTTAAATAATAAAAAATCCTGAATTTGTTTGAAAAATAAATATTTATGAATAGTTTTTTCAAAGGTTAAATAAGGCTCAATTATTTAATTGCAACTCCATTGTTACTATTGCTTACTATTAAAGGTAATTTTCCTAACCAATTGTACTTTTTTTGTCATAATAATAAACAAAAAATCAAGTAGGTTTGAAGTGAAACCATAACCTTGTTTCAAAACTGCTTTGTATCTAAACCTTTAAAGTTTTAGAGTAACTTTTTGGACTTATAAACAGTGTTGTATTGGAAGTTATACTGTGGCATCCGGTGTATATCCTGTGGTATGTTTCGAAATATTGAGTATAGCCATTGTTTTTTTTTTTAAATTAAAGAGTATACACTATTTTCTCATTGAAGACTGCTAATTCAAGGTATGGTTGAGTGTGAATGTTTTTTTTTTATTTGCGTCGTGGAGCTGGCCCTATTGGACATTTCCTTTCTTGCATCCCAATAAGGCATAGCCTTTTGATTCAAATTGTCATAAGGTAAAAATGAAGTGTGAATGTTATGGATACGCCTACTTTCATGCTGACCATCTGTGAACCAATATTCCAGTTTTAACTAACTTTAACCTTTTTAGTAGCTTTTTTAATTGTTGAGGTATTAAATTTCAACAATCCCAATTTCATCTTTAATACATATTTTACTTCCAAATCAGTAGACAGAATTCTTTAACAATTATTTTTTGAAACATTGTGGAAAATTAAGAACTTAAATTTATATTCTCTCTAGCATATTTGGTATAAATAAAAAAAAAAGTGGTTCTAAAATACTCTTTTCGCCAATAGCCCTTGTGTAGCTCTAGTGCGACGATATTCAAACTAAACTAAAAAAAAACATATTTATAAATGAGGTCTATAAATTCGGGAGAGGCAACAGGACATATTCAGTTAAGCACTTACATAAGACAACTTACTTAAAGAGTTAACAAATGGATTTTTCAGTGTACATAAAAGTTCCTAGATTTAGAGGCATCATTTACCGCCATTAATTTAAAATAGAACAACTTTCAATATTTTGATTATCATATATTTGATTTAACCAAAGACATTTAATTAATAATACATCACATCTATACAAATTAGCATAAAAATACAGTTTAAAAATTAATTTTTGCTATCTTAGAGATAAGCAAATCTTAAGAAATTTTTTTCTCTGTAGAAGTTTTGAATTTGTCAAAAGGTATGAAGCAAATTTCTTCATAGCGATAGCTTTATTGCATAGTTGAAATCCTATTTATTTATGGCGATTTTTTATTTTAATTTTGAGAGAACTTTCATTGTGAGTTAAAATTCTAAGTATTGAGCTTAGAAATAAGGATGTTAAGAAATATTTATGCTTAAATAGAGAGTTCATAATTCATAAAAAATTTATAATAATAGAAGGTGGTTCAATTGTCAGTTTCGTTCTTTGTCTTAAGTAAGTTAACTTATTAAAAGAGAAAAATGTAGTTAAGAGTTTCAAGTAATTATCTTCTTAAAATAATCATCTGAATTTCATTTTGTTGCATATCAATTTTTTTTTATGTTTTTACTTTATCACAAAACACCTTTCCTTCAAAACTATCTCTTCAAATTGCTTATTTTTTTTACATGTACTCAGAATGTAAATGAAGGTTTGAACCTCGGCCAAAAACATATCTTGTAATCCTTTGATTTTGCTTATATTTTAAATTGAAATACGGCTGTTTTTATCAACTGAATCGGATTTTTGACTTTAAATGGTAATGGAGTTTGTAAATTATATGACACACATCTAAGAGTAGTTCATGACCTAACATGCTTATTTTTTCCTAGGCTTATTTTTTCCTAGTTTCCAATTCGCTGACTTTAAATATATCAGATATTTTTTAGTTATGTTTTGGTCAAAGGATGTTTTTTAAGCAAAATTTCGATTATGATCCTTAAAAAATCATAACTAATCCCAACTAAGAATTTAATCTTATGAATTAAAACAAAATTCGGCCTTAAAAGTTATACGGCTATCCCTATCTTAAATAACCAGTATCATTTTCTCTAAGTGTTTACCATTTCGTATTTTTGTGTAGGAGTTAGTGGATGTAAGCAGTGCAAAAAATAACTGCCAATATCTTAATTCAATCTTGGGAATTGTTTTTGCAATGCTTAAATTGGTTTCATTTTCTTTAATAAACGTAACATTCAACTTTGAGTTTCAATCTACAGTAACAAATTTATTTTACCAAATTAACATATGCGATACTAAAAGTTTCTTACAAGTCAGAGAAATTTCAATTAAATCTAAAATATCAAAATAAATGATAAAACTTAAAACTTAGTTTTAAATAAATTAAATAAAATTGATTGACGCAAATGATACTGTCACAAGTAACATTAATATTTTGCTAACTTTTAATTCTGCAGTGGATATGGCTAAGATAAACACGCTAGTTCTCGATACTCCTCCTTAGTTTTATCAAAGCAAATTCTTTAAGTATAAAATAATATATAAACAGCCAGAGTAATGATCTAGGATAACACTCTGTGTATAAAGTAAACAAAACATTTTGTTATTTTTTCGGATTTGCGGGAAAATACCGTGGGGACGAACTCCCTCTTAGATGGTTTTTGCTCTTGGATCCATTTGTAGGCGGTTTTCGTAGAAGCTTATGTCAACTAAGGGGAGTCACAAGAAATAACAATTTGTTAGTGTCGTCTCTTAATGTTGTGTTGAGTACACTGTTTAAAATTTTGTGGTTGGTTTCACCATAATAAACTGTCAGCAGTTTCTAGTAGCTGCTATGGCTGTGTGGTGAAATTTTTTTACTTACTATACTTTCGGTTTGGTTGAACCATTTTTGAGGTTGGAAACTAAAATCTGAGAATTGGTTTTACCGAATGCCGAAAATTCGGTGAAGCATTTCACCACACAGCCATTGTAGCTACTGGGAACCATTTTTTGTTGAAATTAAGAGACAATAATGCTTAACAGTTGTTGTCCGAAATATAAATTTTAATGCTTCAACCTTGAAACTCGAGTTGTGCTGAACATTGTCACATGTTTTAATAATTAAAAACTATGTGTATTGTTAACGGAATTGTTGTACATCTGCTGGTCAGGTGGTGGCCAAAGCATATGAGAATCTAGAATAGGTAAGACGTTTTATCACCCATAGAATCAGACTACCACTTAAACACCAGGCCATTTATTGATTCATACCTACCAACTTTCCAAATTTAATCCAACAATACCGGATTTTAAACTACTTTCTGAATGTTCGCATCATATGTGTCGATTACCAGATTTTCGAAGAGGGGAAACACTAATAACCTTTTTCTCTTCGCCCGTTATCCGGAAAATGGTTTTGCCGAGTTCAATCCCGTGAGTTGGTATGTTAGTGGGTTAAATTAATGTCGTACTTAAGGCACAGTTTTCAGGTGTGTTAGTTGGATTTTAATTGGTATACTTGTACGATTTATCGGTCGATGGTAGGGCAGATGATTGAAACCGCGATCTGCTTATTGCAAACTTACTTTAGCTATTTGTCTCCAAAAAAGGTGGAGGATAAAAAAAAATAATAATAAATAACAGGAACATGGTAAAACTATTTTCCTATAAATCCTATCTGAACAAAACCCATGATCTCTATGTGGAGAACAACTGCATGAAATAAGAGGATCTAAATGCACATTGATGCTCCATCTGCATTTTTCCGTAGTTCGGCAATTCCTTAAAATGGAATCGTGCCTTGAATGCCGAGTGGTTTCTCCGTATTCTCCGGTTATTTCCGGAATCGAGAAATGCACAAATCTCCTAAATGTAGTAGGCCTTTTCAAGGAAGGATATTTTTGGTATTGGAACTTTTTTAAGGTGTGTGGGAAAAACCAGGAAATTCGGAGTTTGCTTATATAAAGAAAGCTTAAGACTTTCAATGTCCATAAATTTTTTTACATTTCAACGACCAAAATATTTTGGAAGTAAGATTTTTTTTGGTGTTTTAATATTTATTGTTTTTTTGTGTTATTAATATTTATTATTTAATATATTTTTTTTTATCCAAGGTAATTACAATTATATTGAATATTGATACGTTAAACCGTCTATGGTATTTTAGTTTTTTTATTTGAATAAAAACAAATTTATTTTCGTTAAAGTTATTTTTGCCCCCCCCCCCATCCATATCCTAGAAAACGAAAAAAAATGATCAAAATATGTGCTCTGATATTTTGCATTACAATCTTATCAGATTCTTTATCTTTCAAACGGTACAAGTAGATTTCTTGCACTATAGTTTTAAATTTACAGTTAGTCTCTTTTAAAGGCAATTCTATGGTCATCAATCATACAACGAAAACCTTGAACTCATTTTCTGAAGAATGAATTTTTTCATAATATCCTTGCGCTCTGATAAAGGTATTTCAAATTAATGTACTTCGATTTAAACAATTTAAAGTGCAAGAATCAGGGCATGTGGTCATACTTTTTATAACAATCGTAAAAAATGTTAAATTTTTTACAGACTTTTAAGAAATTAAATTATTAAAAAAAATCATATTTTAAAGTTAGCCATTTCAAACTATAATAATTAAAACTACTTTGCTTAGAGCTCGGATTTTATATGATCACATACCTGGATATTTTCCGTTTTCTGCAAAAATTATGTAAAAACAACTAATTTGAAATGTCGTTATGCTGTTCACAGTTTGACACACTTAAATTAATTAATTGCTTATTTATTTATTAATATATTTTTATTGCAGTGAAGTATTTTTATGTGCTTGATCTTCTCACTAAGTTTTAAAAGTCTATCTCAAAAATTAAACAAAAAAGTTGTCTAAGGTATATGGACACCTTAAGACATGATCATTCAACTTTCATACTACTCATCGTAGAATATACATAAAAATATTTTTCTGATAAGATACAAACATTAGTATAGGTACATTTAATAGTCATTGCTCTATTATATTCTAATAAGGTTAAACTTATTTTGAATTTCCGAAGCGAGGTAGTGTATATAGTGACAACTCTAGCGCTTTAAATTAATGGTGTTACGTATTTATCACGACCCCATATACATATTCATTACGTTAAATGAGAATGAATATTTATTAGCTCCACGGCTGTATAGCGTGCGACAGTTTTGAATGTTCATTTACAGAACATTATGGTTGCTGTTGCGGATTTAGTTACAATTACCATCTATACAACTTCGATGTTCTTTCAGAGAATTATCAGAACAATATAATGCATAAAGAAATTTTTTTTTACTAAAAATAATAAATTTATCCTTATAAAAATGTCGATTGTGTATCAAATATCTTAAGGAAATCGGGCGAAATGTAAATTACCTTGATAATACTGATAACAATTTGTGAATTCTAAAAAATATATAAAGTTTATGTTTTATATGATTCACTTATTAAAAATAATACGTACTGATTTCAACGTTTGAGTGTAAAAGTTAAATTATGATTTTAATGGGCTGTTGAAAGGAATTTAATGGATAATCACTGTATATCCATTAAATTCCATTTTGTAAAATTATACAGTCTGCACTAACTAATTCGAAGTATTAGTTGTAAAAAGATTTATTTCTATTAAAGAGAGTATGATTGATCTGCTTTGAATCCTTTTCTTACTTAAAGTAGCTGCATACCTATGAAGGTCTAATTTGTTTTTTTAAAAATGTTTTAAATAGACTTCGTATGGCGTTTATGATATCTTATTAAGTTGAAAAGTTGCAAAATGGGCAAAAATTGTAGTTTAAAATTGTTATTCATGATTTTTTAAAGAAATTTAAGCTATAATTTTGCCCTAAAACTGCCTTTGACCATAACACGATTAGTAAAAAATTTAATAAGATATTTAAATTCTGTAAACTAGAAACAAATAAGTGTGTGAGGACATGAATCAGTCTTAGATATGTGTCCTTAAATTTAATGCTCCATTTTCATTTAATGTTAAAAAATTCAGTTCAGCCGATAAATATGTGCTGTATTTCAATTTCAAATACACACAAAATGAAAAGACTAAAAGATATAACTTTGACCACTGTCCAAAAATTTTATTTACTGTCTGAGTGCATGTAAAAAATTTTGATACAATATGCAGCGATAGTTTTGGGGAAAATGTGTTTTGAGATTAAGTAAAATAATAAAAATCGTATTTTGAGGTAAACAGCAGAATGTAATTTAAATGGTAATTTTAAGAAAATAATGTCTTAACTCTTAATTACATTTAGCATGCATCGATAAATGTGATTTTTTTTTGTGAAATTTTAATGCGTCGATAAATGCACAAATATATTATCCAGACTATATTTCATGTTTTATTTGCAATCAATCTATATTTTTTAAGTATTTTAACTAGTCCTTGTCAGGATACGTGTCTGGTCAATGCTAACTAAGAGTGATATTTTTTTTTTCTATTTACACTAGAAACAATTTTTTTTGATGATTTATGAGGAACATGAATTACGCTTTTAAATAATTTTAAAAATAAAAAATTCGAAATTTACAAACAAAATTTCGTGTTTTTACGGTATATATACGACTACCTTCCTTAAGCAACATCACACTTATATCAGATCATCTTGTTTGATTATAAATTACAAACTGAGACCTTCAGGTTGATTTAAAAAGCTTTGGAGTTCGATTTTTTAAAAATCGTTGTAATAAATTTTAAATAATTACTTACGATATAACAACTATATATGTATTGTAACTTACAACGACTGTAACTATTCATAAAGTTATTATACTTATTTACTGATAAAAATTAGATTGTTACTGTTTATCAAAATGGGATCTTTTCAATACTCTTTATAACTCAATTCATAGGTCCTACGAATTTTTTTAAAACTTTAATTCTGGTGTACATATACGATCGAGTATACTATTAAAGCTCTGATCAACCTTTATATATTGAAGCAGTTGTCATTAACAAACTGTCATCTGCCACATCGCAGTTTCCTCCCTCATATCATCATCCATTAAATCTATTCCAATGATGCGTGAAAACGTACACCCTCGTCCGAAACAAATCTATTCGGAACATGGTATCTGCAATTTTGATCACTTAAAAGCCCATTTACGAAGTATCTCGCCACATAGTTTCAATAGTTACGAGTTAATAGTTCTGCTGATAAGTGGTGCTCGAGTTTCCTGTGAGATATTGCCTGACGTGCGGAAGTCTAAATATGGATAGGCTTGAAGGGGTTTTATCTCCTCTAAGACCGAAAATGCTTATTGGTCGAAAAAAGAGCCGAAACGCGTTGTTGTTAGCATATGGCCAGTGAGCGAAATCACGGCTTGCTTAAATTACAAGGCCAGAGAAGTTTTCCCAAACCTGAGCGTGAACGGAAAGTTTGGCATTACTGTTCCAAGTGCCGAAGACAAAGGAACCAGTTCGGAATCACTGGAAACCCTAAAAATGTGTCAATGGTTCCGAAATGGTTTCGAGATCAGTTGTGTTCATCTTCGGAACAGTGGCGTCAAACTTTCCGTCAACACACATGTTTGGAGGTTTGGAAGAGCTTCTCTGGCTCTAGAAGTTAAGTGAGCTGTGGCGAAATTCATACTGAGACTAATTCAAGGATGACCAGAAGCAGAATTCGTTCTGGGCAAACTGAGCCTATTGTTACTTCACTTTGAAAATAATTAATGACTTAATTTTCTTTTAATAAATTCTTATCAAATCATTCTACTAAGATACCACATTTTGATTGTGTCACATATGTTCTCGTTATCTTTTGAAGAACTGTGATTTGAGAACAGTGAACTTTAACAATTTAAGAAATTTTGTCGAGAGGTATCACTGTCAGAATCTTAAAAACAATTATCATTTTTAGCCTACTTTCCATTATTTCCATTATCCACAATTAAAAAAAAAATTGAAAATTATGTATTGACATGCTGACTATGCCCGTCCGTACTCCCCTTCGAAAATAGGTTCTATCCCTCGGATCTTAAAAATTCTTTCCTTCATAGAAGGGTATAGACCTCAGAGACCCATCTTTCATACTTTTTGTCCGTCCTTCTCTCTTACGTTCAGACGGACATTAGCCTGTTATCGGTTAGCTAATTTCTCGTTGAATTAGCATTGAAATTCTAATTTAAGTCATTTAAATCACTAATGCTAAATCAAATAGCATGAGAAAGTTTATTTATTTAAAAATATTTGTGAAGTAGATTTAATGGACTTGTATCAACACAGTCAAAGAAAACGAAACAACCAATGACATCGCATCAGTATGGAGAACGTGACATCATAGGAAATATTCCCATTTTGTCATGGATTATGATAATTTGGAATGACGTCACAAAAAGTTGCACAATGTGATACTTTGATTGTTCATGAATTGTTTACTAGAAGGCATTATATTTTTTGCATATAATTCTGATTATCAGCCTACTTTTCTTTTTTTTTTAATTCGAAGAATTAAAAAAAATAAAAAAGTAGGTATTGACATGCGGTCGATGTCCGTCCGTCCGTCCGTCTGTCTGTCTGTCCGTCCGTCTGTCCGTCCGTCCGTCCGTCTGTCCGTACCCCCCTTCCAAAATCGGTTCTATCCATCCGATCTTAAAAATTCTTTTTTTGTTAGAAAGCTATGACCTCAGAGACCCGACTTTCATACTTTTTGTCCGTCTGTCTGTACGAACGGACGGACATAAATCTACTATTTGTCGACGAATTTCCCATTGAATTAGCATTGAAATTCAATTTCGAGTCATTTAAATCGCTGAATTTAACTACAAATGCTACGGAAAAGTGATATACGTCAAAAAATTCAGCGTATCCAAATGAGAATATATTGAAAATTTCAGAAAAGAATTCGATTTCTAAGTACTTCAATTACTTAAAAAAACTTTAACATTTAATGCTCATTTAAAAAGCATAGGAAGCCATTTTATTAGAAATAAATCACCATTGCCATGGCAACAATCGCTTGAGAAACTTTAATTCTTTTAGACAATGAATTAAAATAAATTTATTTTTGCGACATCGATCAGTTTGAAATGACGTCAAATATATTTCACTTCAAGATTCTGTATGTAGGTAAGCAATGTTTTCATTCTATTCAAAAGAGAAAAATATTACATATTTATTCTTCGAAATATAATTTTTTGCAAACGATTTAAGTAATAATTATTTAATTCTCGAAATAAAATAAATGAAACTAGCTGAAATTAGCTGTTAAATGTTTAATATAGAATTAATGCTGTGTTTGGCGCCTTTTTACCTGTTAAACACAACTGTTGTTTGGAAGCAGGTTAAGTGACATATTCTGTTACAAACCTACTTGTTTATTTACATTTATTATTTTAAGTGCATTTTGGAATAGTTTATGGGTTTTTTTCTACGAAAAATTAAATATTTATTTATAACTGCAAATAAATCATGCGGACGATAAGTAATATTTATTTTATTGGTGATAGAAAATAAATGAAAATAATGGCTTTACGAAGTTGAAATTATAGCTAGATGCTGTGGTTAGTGAAATTTATTCTTTTGTACATAAATTTAATGTAGAAACGGTTGTTGATGTCACTTACTGTAACGATCCTAGTTTTTTCAAGATAAGAATTTTAGTAAGTATTTAAGTAACAGGAAAGTAGGCTATTTTAGTTCTTTTAGAACTTCTTGTTTTTAATTTGTATTTCTTATTTTTTTGGTGCAATTTGGAGAAGTTTTACGTTTATTAACAATAATATTTTTTTCTTCTTCTTTGAACTACAAATACATCAAGCAGACGATAAATAATATTTATTTAATTCGTGAAAGAAAATTAATAGTTGATTTTGGTTTTAAATTTAAATTCCAACTGAATGCTGTAGATTTGTGTTGATTTGTTTTCTAACGTGTATAAATCTTGTGTAGAACCGGCTGTAGACGATATTTACACTTTCGAACCTACCGGTTTCCGAAAAGAATTTCAGTAAGTATTTAGGTTTCTGGAAAGTAGGCTATTTTAGTTATTTTAGAACTTCTGGTTAGAATCGTTATTGTAAAGAATTAATGTAAAGAAACTAACAAAAAAATGCTCGTTGATTGTGTTTTAAGGATACATTGATAAATTTTTAGATTCAATAATAATTTATTTTAGTGGCATTTTCCAAGATTTTAAATTTATGATATACTTTAATTTCTTAGATTCCAGAGATCGTTTAGAACTTGAGAATGGAATACTAATAGCAGTTCCTATTCCTGATGAGTTTGCTGAAGATGGCTACAAAACTGAGGCAGTAATTGAGGCTGCACTAAAAGAAGCACGGTCAGTAATTTTTGCATTAAAAATCCTCTAAATTTTTATAAACTGTACTGATAGATTTGAATGATTGTATGCAGTATGTATTTAAAAAAAATAGAATGCCAGAGACTTTTAAATTGACTGTCGTGGTTTTATAGAAGAATTTCTACCTATAGGGACGGAAGTAGATATATTTTACTCAATCTATAGAAGCATTAACTTACCTTGAAAATCTTAGTTTTGGCTGTTTAAATGAATGACAGTGGAAAATTGAGATTTATAAAGAAGTTGAAAATGTTTGGAAACCTCTTAGAACTAAGCAGCAATAAGTTATAATTCAAAGAACTATCATTTAGTGACTATTTTTCTTTTACGTAAAACCTACTTTTTTTAGCCTTTATTTTTTCTATTGTCTAGTTTGCAAATTTGTTTTCACTACCAAAAAGTCACATAAAATACAAATCAAAAAGTCATATAAATTGTTTATAATAAAACTATATCTTCATTTCGCAGTCTCTTTTTTCTTTTTCAGAGAAAAGAATGTGCTCGGACGAGATGTGACGCCCTTCGTATTGAATAAAGTTCGCGAACTAAGTGGGGGAGCGTCTCTCAAAGCCAGTATCCTTTCCCCTTGATAAAGTTCTTTATCATCGAGATGCACTTTAAATTTGAAATGGGTGGCATCTGCTATTCTTTTTTCTCCGCCGTAAACCTGGCCTATGATAAACACTGAATGCATTTCCATATCGTGGTGTTGGCTTGACAAAAATGTATGGTTGTAGCTGACATATAAAGGTTTTGATAAAAGTATGCAACAAAGTTGCTCCCAGCCATTCGGAAACTTTAACAAAAGTATTAGAAATGATTATTTTTTATTATATATTCTCTTGTTTTCTAAAGCTTAATTCTTTTTAAGTAGTTATAAATGGCTGTGGTAAGAAAGTAGCACACCAATATAAATTCGCTTATCAGAGACGGTATCCAGTATGTTAAGTGTCTTTAGTTGGCTTAGACATAGGCTTCTAGTTTTGAGTAAAGCGGGGTTGAATATTGGAAATGAAGGTGCAATTAAAAAAAATAATAACATGCTATTAGTGTAAGAATTCAAATAGGATAATACCAGATCCATAACGATACTTACACTTCAACGCAAAAGTTTTGTTGCCGCATAATTATCATGATATATCATAAATTCACCTAACAAGTCCTTGGAATAACGTTATCAAGTAACGCTAACTACACTTGCTTAAACGTGTGATAAGTTTCGATAACTGTGCACATTCGTTGTGGAAAATTTTGGTGCAACTCAATGCGTCATTTTAGAATAGTTTATCCAAACAAGCTTTCTAGCTACATCTGCACGTTTGCAGTATTGAACCTCTTAATAATGCGGAAAAAAGGACAGCTTACTATTATTGTCTTCTTTCAATTGAGCTTAGTGGAAGACCTTGCTAAGTTGCATTAAAAAATATTCAGATTTCTGTGTCAATGAACATATTACTAACTTCTTTAATGCTAACAAGTTTCGCCTTTTTCATAAACTTTAAGTTCCGTACATTTTTTACGGTTTTGAGTACCGTTTTTAACAGATATAAATGCAAACTAAACACTTTAAAGCTCATTTTCTCGTTTTCATCTTTTTTGTCACTTAACAGGTTCTTCCACTAAGCTCTTCAATTGTATTGTAATGGAGGTCTAACTTTTCATACAGAATAGCTACTTGTTGCTTAATTTAAAATAACATTTAATGGTATACCCATACTCTATAAGTACATTAAACTAAGTACATTGACACACGTGTCTGATACAATTTCGTCAAACCACGGTTGCTACATGATAAGCAGTGATTTATAAGAAAATATTCTTATGGCTGTACTAGATATGGAGAGGGAGGTATGAAATCGAATCAAATCTCAGCTGCTACTTTTTTTTTGTTTCAAGTTATGCAATTTTGGTATTCTCCACAGATTTCTTTCATCCCAATGTCTACTTATTTTTGTTTCAGTATATTTTATAGAATTATTTTTAAAAATAAGAAGTTTGGAAGGTAGCAAATAATATATTTTGAAATCAACTAATTTAAAATAGTTAAATTGCATTCGAAAAATATTCTATTTTTAATATGTTAATGAAAAAGACTAATGTAGTTTTTTGTGTCATTAGTCAATTTTTAAAAAACTTAGGAAAAATTGCAATAAAAATTGATAGTTATTAATGTTTGAATAACTTTCAAAAGTTGTGTATCGAATCTTTTGATTGTACAGAAAAAATAATAATAAAACAATAAAGTTAACTATGTTTGAAAAGATTCTTAAAATCTCATTTAAGTTCTAAGCACCAAGCTATTTAATAAAATAATATATGTTTAAAAAGTTAAAAACACAATATTTAATTTTAATAAAAGTCCATAATTACAAATAGTTGATCTCACCTTCCTGAACTAAATTATTTGATTTTTCATCGATTCAGAATTTTAATTTTTAAAGGCTAGGATTAGAAGTTTTAACCAAATAACCTATTGTTGTTGTCGTGTGCCTCAATGCCGGAAGGCAAGATTTGCAGTAGCATCCGTTGGCACAAGGCTTTGAGTACCCATTAGAGGGTGGATGTCTACTTCTACTCCAAATGACCTATTTCATCTACATTATGGTGGAACCTAGCAATAAGCAAAATATTAAATTTTAATAAATGTCCATAATTACAAATGGTTGATCTCACCTTCCTAAACTAAGCTATTTGATTTTTCATCGATTCATTCTTTAATTTTTAAAGGCTAGGATTGGAAGTCTTAACCAAATGACATATTTCATCTACATTACGGTGGAGCCGAAATAAAATCCTAATAATCCTGACATTCCTACCCTATTCTTCCTTCACAGAATATTTCAGATATTGGCTTACTAGAAAACAATGCACTTCACGGCAGCCTAATTGCCGTTCAATTGAATGCTCTTCAAAACAAAGGGACCGGAGGATCGGCATCGTCCAAAGTTATGATGTCCCCTTTTGCATATGGAGCCAGGCGCGCATATTCAACGCATAAAAGACCGGTAATTTAGTTGAACTGCATTTAAAAAAGTACTTATCGGCATTTGTTTGCCAGCATTCATTTGAATTTCTGATTATCTGTGGAAACTCGTTTCATGTTTGGAATTAAAAGATGTGGTTTGAATAGTTTTACATTTGAATAGTTAGTAGATTTCAATAGTTAGTATTCAAGTTCAGGGCTTGTGTCCAAATTGAATTCAAATTTGTGATTTTTCTGCGGGTTGAATAGCCGTTGTAGTTGACAAGAATAAAAGGACTATGAAGATATATCATTGAGTTTCGAGTTGCATGTTCTTAATAAGTATAATACTACTATTGTTGGTCTTTAATTAGAAAAATCCCTAATTATTTGAAAACAAATACACTTTGTCATAAAAGGCCAGTAATGTTCTTCAAACGGCGGATTTTAGATGTCGTGAGGTCCATTTCCGTAAATCGATCGCATAGTAGTGGTGCAGATATTTTTGTGTGTGCAAACTGATGGACTATTTATATCCGACTTGTAGGCCAGTATGCAGTTAAGCAATAACTATACTTTATTTTACTGTATTTGCCCCAACAAGCCTTTATAATATTTGTAATTGTTTATGAAGATGTTAAAATATTTTCTAGTGATTTAAATATTGTTTTGTTTAACAAATTGTAATTTTTTATTTTTTGTAATAAAATTCTGATTTATCATATTCGTCTTAATTTATGTAAAAAGAACATTGTTTCAATGAAATCATGCATTATTTTCAAAACAAGTATGCTTTAATATTTAAGAAAATCAATGTTTATATTAGAAATTAACCATTGATCGTTACTGTGTACAGTTTTAAGAAAGCACCTATTATTCCGTATTTTCATGTTGCAGTAAAGTGTCTTTGAGCGATAACCGTCTGTTATTAATTTATAAGTATGACCGAAAAAAGGTAACATTTTATTCAACAGAATCAGTTTGATGCAATTAATATTTAATATTTCTCTTCGTGTGCTGTCAAATATTTTGAGTCCACTTAAGAATAAACTGCAATCTCATTTTAGCGTGCCTCGTACAATGCAATACAGAAAAAATATAACAGTGTTTCTAAAATATCGTCGCACGTTTGCCACGTTTTGCAATTTAAAATGTCACTTTTTGCTCTTGCGTGTCAAAAATTCCTCTATAGGGGCGCGAAATAAATATTTAACAGTATACCTGAAAGGAATTTTATTGGGGATTTAATGATTAAACTTGCATATAAAATGGATCTAAAACAAAACTACTAATAAGAATTTTGTGAAATTTGAACACAGTACTTATGGAATTTCGAACGGCAATGGAATACTTAAGCTAGTGATAATATCAAATATTTACGAATAGATGACACCATAATACCACTGTCTCTCTTATTACAAACATAGAATTTAACATTGAGTCTTGACCTCAAGCTAACTATCGATGCATTTTCGACTTTTTCTGATTGTTCTACACTCTTAAAACAAACGACTCAACTGAGTCTGAGTTAATTTTCACACCGCCAGTCTTGAAAATGCACTTCTCCGAAAGGAGTGGATCCTTTGTAAACCTCCGACAGAATCACTCCAAACGAGTGATTTTAACTCAGTCTGAGTTAATATTTACTCCTTTCCAATGTCGAAAATGCACTTCTCCTACTGGAGTGGATTTCACTCTTTTGTTTTAAGAGTGTATGGCTTTTCAAATGCATTATACATTACTCAACGAGTGCCAAATTCAACTATGTCCAAATGTAATGTATTTTCCTTTAGTAGTTTCATTTCACAGCCATTTGAAATTGCAACTTTAATTATTATCGCCCTGTATTTTTATATATTTTGTACTGTAGGTGGTTATTGGTGGATCTGTTCTGGATATACACGTCAAAGCATTAGAAGATATCAAAGTAAGTGCCTTTTTGTTTTGGAGTAATATGTAGATAAGTATATGTGTAATAATATAACTTCCTTGACTACCACCAGCTGACCACATTTATGTCAACCACATTTCAAGGACTATACCGCAAAACGTTGGAAACCAATACCCATTATTTACAGGAGTATTTATTCGTCAATGTAGATTTTGATTGGAGATTTTATATTCAGTGTTTCTCATTATTTTTTTATCTGTTAGTGGGACATATTTTATATATTATGATGCTTATTGAATCATTTAAACTTAGATGAAATATGTTCTATAAATTATATAAAAAAATTACAATTCGTTAATAACTGATATCACAACGGTGCAAGTTTAGGATAATTTATTTGTCAGTTTCTAAATGAAATTTATTTTTAACCCAATTACGACTCATTTGTGAATACCACTAATACCTTCATTAACAAATATAAACATCAAATACCTTATATTTTGTTTGTTTAGATTAACTTATGCAAAAATCTTATTTTTCTTAGCAAATTTTTGCCAATCGTCTTTAATAAGCTAAAAATGTGCATTTTCAACATTCAGTCTTTGTTACTTATCTTTACTAAATTTTAAAAAAATTATTCCAGATCGTAAGTGTATTATTTATGGATAATTCATACTATCTGATCCTTAAGAATAATTTATAAAAGATCCTTTAAAGTTATTCGAATGAATCGATGTTAATCTATCAACATTTATTTTTACGATAAAGTAAAGATTGTATCTTAAAGCTGTCTGCTTGATAAATGATAAGATTTACTTGGATGCTCGAAAATGTCATAGTAGAAATATTATGAGATTATTAATGGGAATAGAGACTTGTAAAATCGCTTTCCTGCCTTTAACGAATTTTTTACTTCTTGAATTTATAACTTTTTCCTCCTCTTTATCTTTAAAATAAATGGAAGGGTTTTGTATTTTTCTCATGAAAACTCCCAGAGGAAGGCTGTATTTGTAGCGTATACAATAGAGAAAGATGTCTTTGGATTGGCAGCTTTTCTAACAACACACATAATTTTTTTTGTTTTAGTTCTCGACTGAAACTCGGTTTTCGAGGTTTTGTCTTTCTTTGCATCTTTTTCGGTTTTCTGCTCCATTGTTACATTATTTTACTCTGTAGTGTGAATATAAATATATGAATAAATAAAATTTTAAATTTTAAAGCTGTAACATCTTATATCTGCATACTAGCTAGCTATTATGCAGTTTTTCTGTTAAAGTGCTCCCAATAAAAAAAAAAACCATGAAAATGCTTATGTTGTTTAGATCCATAAATTATTCTTAAAAAAAAAATTAAACTCGGATATTCTTGGCAAATTGAAGATAATTCCTGAAAATTTTAGAGAAGAAGTTTCACCTGCAATCTAATTACTATGGTTTGTTTACGAAATACTTTGTTGGTATAACATTTTTATCGTTTCAATTATATTGAGAACTGTAATTTGCTTACTAAACCACTTAGCTTTTTTAAAAAATGGCCTTACTTTTAAATTAACCTTTGGCTGAGAATGTATAATGAAACACTATACTTACGCTTCGGGTGACTTTTTATTCTGATCATTGTGCAAAGTAAATGAAGCTGACTTAAACTGCTTGCTTGAGAACATTTGTTTACGTTTAGAATTACCTTCCGTTTAGAGTTAGTTATTTTTAAATTTAATTTCATATTTCAATGTAAAACAATAGTCGCAAAATTTTGAAGAATTTTATTTGATTGATAATGGTATTGACTGATTGATTTGAAGACTTGATAAATTAAAAAAGTGTCTTCTAGACTAGAGAATGTCTTTTCTACAATATGGAACAACAGAAAAAATACTTATAATAAATAAAAAAAATAGAAAAAAAAACATGTTGCTCTATGAATAATGTATTTTATTCTTTGAAACAATAATTTTCACAATAAACATGAGACATACGGTATAGATAACTTTATTATTAAGTTTTTTGCACGAATTGTGCGATTCTCGCATAATTTGTTTTTCAATATAATATTTCTTTTAGTTTGTTTTACATTATCTTTCCTTTCCACCGCACCACGCTCTAATCAAGCTCTTTTTTTGTTGAGGGAAAAAAATCTGGAATGCTATTCGAAAGGCCACCTCTGGAAACTTCACTCGAGATCTGCGATTGACGATGTCGCACTTACACACATTCTTTCTCTCACCAGTTGCAGATAATATTATCCGGATAATTAAACAACATTTGAGATCTGAGTCACGCATAAATGTATATACTTCGTAACTAAATAAACTGCATATAGGGCAGGTAGTACATCTATGAACATTAAGCTATTGAGAACTTTTTGAATCAGCTAATGATGATAATTGATTCTTGTTTTAAATTGGACAGAAAATAATCTGGTTATGAATTTTTTTCCTTAGTATTTAGAAGTTCATTTTAGTTACAGAATATATACATCGATGGAAAACAATATTTTTGTTAAACATTTCAGATGCGTGAAAAATTAAAAGGTACACTTTTTCAAATGCCAACGTTTCGAATTTTGTTACTGTTCAAAGATTATCGAAATCAACACAATCCCATTGTTTAGCAACATTAATCTAACAGAAATGTTATCACGAATGTTGCCAATATTTCCACAACTTATCATGAAGAAGGATTAATTTTCTTCTATTGAACTTAGCTGTGCAGAAGAGAATTTTTTTTCTGATGCAAATATCTTTTGACTATTAAGCCGATAAAACCTATCCGTGTAGAAATATTTCACACTTTCCCCTGATCTTCTCAGAGTGAAGCCCGGCGCCTTTCCTATTCACCAAGTCCCTTGGACACAATCACACCACTTTTACATCACATGGGCAGTCCGTCTCTATGAAGGCCACATAATTGCAACGATTCCTGCCACAGCATCTTCAGTAACGTTCTATATAGATTTAAATTTTCTCTAGGTATTTACAAAGGCCGTAAATATATTATTCATAGCATATATGTATAGAATGTATTTTCTCTAGATTACGTAAAACTCAAATGTTTCAGGGCCTCGTAGGCCTTAGCCTTTGTGTCCCTTATCGCACTTTGACATAAATGTCTGCAAGTGGTCTTGACATTGTGAAAGCGTTTTTTTTCCTCCTGAAAATATTTCAAAGAAAAACTCGTCTTTTGAAAAAAAAAATCATTTTTTAAACTCTTAAGTTTAGTATTTGTTTTTTTTTTGCTGCGAATGTTCAGATAATGTGTTTTGTGTGTTAATAAAAGTCGCTTGTAATAACTACTGTCGCCAGAAAACTCTTCTTTTTACACTAAGGTTTTCCTTTTTTTCACAATTTCTGTTTTAATTCAATTTACGGAAATATTCAGTCAGCAAAATTGCCAGTAAAATTTCCGTGAATTGAAGAAAGCATTTTTGAGAATGTATAGTTACTCAGTTATGTAAACTTAACTTTAAAGAAACGATCATTATTCAATTTACTGAGTTCTATTTAAATTTCTTATCCAGTACAAAAGATATATTTTTAATTTTATCTCCTGTTTATACTTTCTGCTTCTCTTTTATTATTCTCTCTTATTAACCTTAATGGTGTATATTTAAAAAGTTTTCAAACAGTTTTGGTATGGACGGTAAAATAGTAATTTTTAAAGTTTTAGTTTTAGTTTAAAAGCCAGAAATATTCTCTTGTACACTTCAATCACATTACAATTGCTTGTATGGTTTAAATAACCATTGTGTTTTGCTCAAGTTGTATTAGTTTGAAAAAGATATTTTAAATTATTAGGACCTGATATGTGTACATTTGATTTTGGGCTATTGTTGACTGAGCTCGATAATAGAGGATCTGTAAGGGGGTATATGTTGTAAAATAATTATGATATGCCTCTCTTACTTTTAGGTTGATATAGGCCATTTATCAATCTCAACTTTTTCTTATGAAAGCTTTGAAAATTGGTCGATTTGGCTCTTTACATTTGAACTATTTAAGATAATTTTATCGCAACCCTACATTATATTTATATATTCAACTCTATTATTCATTATATTTTTTAATATTATGCTATTCTTAAGACTTATATTTATGGTTTATACTTATTTATTTTATCTTCATTAATGAACTACATTCTTTAATACTTTTCTATTTCTCAATTACGTAGGAGATATGTTGTGAAACGACACAAATTTTGACCATGATATGTGGATATGGTCTTTCGATATTAAATTTTCTAGTTATTCAAATTTAGTTTTAGAGAAATGTGTTAAGTTTCTCTTTCTTTGATCTTAATATTCGTAATTTTTAGAGGTTCATTTTGAATATTTGCCTTTATTTTTTTTTGCTAAGTGCTAAATTAGTTTTAGTTAAGGTTTTAAGATAAAAATATCTATTTTTTTAATTCTAATTTTTTTCTAATATTAAAAAAACCATGTGAAATACTTGACTATTGGAATATGTGAAAAAATATTTACATAAATTCTTGCGCATTATTGCTAAAGATAATAAGTATTAAAATATTTTTGGTTTTGGCTCCTAATTTGTATTAACTAACCTTGCTTATCGAATATTATATAATTGAGATTATTATGCGTCAAACTAGTGTTCTTTTGCGTAACTGCATTAATTGTGATAAATCGTTAATTTTCTCCATCCGTGTTTGAAGTTATTGGTGATTAATTCTTATCATTTGGTATATTCATATTTTAATTACATTTTGATGTTTTCCCTGTGTTAATGTGCATATTTTATTAGTAAAATTGTCGGTGCCATTAAGCATTTAAGCCAACCTGTTTGAGGCATTTAATAATTTTAAGATTTTGTGCCAAATAAATATTTTGCATTTATTTTGTAGACACATTTTAGAAGTGTTCTATCAAAGGACTTTCGTGATATGAACTTCTTTTTTTCCTACTATGTATATTTTCTTTGTACGAAAGCTCTCTAAAGAAAATACCGTACTCTATGCGCTTGTAGAAAGTGTCTAAGACGAAAATGGAGAAAGAGAATGTGGATATATAGAAATATTATCTCGAAAGCCGTCCGTCGGATCCCCAGCGGATAAAGCTCCTATAAAGAGATAAATAGAGTATTTATGTATGTGTGTTTTCCGAGAGTGCACAAAGCCTATCAGGTCGATGCGATTTATTGAACCTTTTTGCTTAAGTTTCAGCTTTGTGACCGCGAACCGTTTGGGAAAGATTAAAAACAAATAATTCAACCCTTTGAGATAAATTGTCCGGTTTCAAGGCCCACGTGTTAAAAACAAAGAAGTATTTCAATTTGAGACCCCTAGATGATTTGTTATGAACGGGAAGCCATATTTTTTTGTACTTTTGTTAAAGGAATTTCGGAAGTCTTGTCATTTTTTGATTGAAATAAAAAGATTTATTTTTTAAGATTTTGAAAAATGTTCTTGACGCATGGTATTGTAACTGCATTCTCGTGTTTTCTTTTTTGACAGTAGAAAAATTTCAGTTTAAAGCTCCTCTGTGGAATGTATTGGTTTCGAAGAATGCAGTTTTAGCCTTTTCAATAAATATTTCGGAAAATACTTTTTGAAAGACTTTTACGGTTGAGAAACTTTAAAGGGTACTAAAAATCGAACGTGCTTTCTCTCGCCGTTATTCAATAAATTGCACCTTGGTCGGTCGACGTTTGGGGTCTCTGTGCTTTTACCGTGTGTGTCTTTGTGTTTTGTATTTACAAGAACGGGGTTGTAGTATTAGACTCGTAATGGTGTAGCTTTCTCTCACTAGTGTCATTTAAAGATGACTGGAAACTGGATGAATCCGAACCCATCGGAGCGGAGGCCTATCCAGTCGCTCGTGATACTTTGTTAGGTACTCTTTTGGGAAGAGCGACTCTGTTCACACGGGGCTGGAGCTCTTCTTGGTGGGCGATGCGAGTTCCGGGTTCTCCGTCGCGTTGTTGTTCCCGTTGGGGGGCTTGCTGGGGGGCGGTTGCTCCGCGGCGCACGAGCTCCTCTGGCGCCTCAGCTTGGCCGCCATGTTCGTCCCGGGGAGGAGGGCGGCGGGGCCGGTCGGGTCCAGAAGCCCGGGCGAGTCGTTCATGTCCCGCAGCACCTTGATCTTCTGGATCATCTCGCGAATCTCGTAGCGCAGGATGCCGAGGAAGCACAGCTTGAGGAACGCGATCACGCAGAAGCCCGTCACGCACAGCGTGTCGGCGGCGTGCTGCAGCCACCGGTGCACGGGCTCGTAGCAGCCGCTCGCGTGGATCAGCTGCTCGTCCCTGTCCGTCTCCACGCAGGACATGTTGAGGGGCTGCGGCTCGTGCTCCCCCCTCGTCATCCGGCAGCAGCTGCGCGGCACCAGCTGCGGCCGGTGGGGGTGGGGGTCGGCGGCCTGCTTGAGCCACTCGGTGGCGGCAAAGTCCCGCGGCGAGTCCACCCCGCAGCATCCGCTCTCGCCCTGCAGGCGGTCCCAGAGCAGCCTGAACTCCGGGTCGTCGCCGTAGTGTCGGTCGAGGCGCGCCCGCAGGTCCTCCTTGAGGGTGCCCTGCATGTGCTGGAAGCGGAAGAGCCACACCACGCCGAGCATGACGTCGCCGAAGAGCAGCAGCAGCATGAGGGTCCAGTAGGCGTGCAGGAGGCGCTCGTTCATGCGGGTTGCCCCCAGGCAGCCCACCGCCTGCAAGGCGCCCCCTTGCAGGGCCAGGGCCAGGTAGGCGTACAGGAGGGAGGGGTGGCGCAGGTCGAAGGAGGGCAGCAGGGAGATGCGGTAGTCGGATACGATCCAGCCGGCGATGCACACGAACGTCACCACGCTCACCAGCAGAACCAGGTTGCACGAGTAGATCCACAGCCTGTAATACCTGCGGAAAGAGAGAACTCTGTAGAAGATGTAAAGATCGTCATCGGGAGACTTGAAGAAGAAGTGAAGCGAATAGAACTGTGAGCGTGTATTGGAGACTTTGAAATAATTTCTAATATGAGAACCGCATTTTGTAATTTTATTTGTATTTAATGTTTTCTGACTAAAAATATTCAAATGTAAATAAATCGAAATTATAATCTTATTTCGTTTGTTTTGTTTTTTAAGTCAGATTTAATTTTCTCAACGTAAAAGGTCTATCTATTACAGAAGTACCATTTGAATCTAAAGTAAGGGTTGGGCGAAAATAAAAAAATATCGTGTTTTGTAATAGCAACATAAATGGACCCAGTTAAAAACAACCATGTCTATTAATTTAGTTTACCTAGTCTACTGATTATACATCTTGACCTGTAGCTTATTGTTTTTATTTTGGAATAATCTGATGGCTTTATTAATTTTAAATCCAAAAGGAAGCATGTAATTGAATTTTTTATATTAAAATTTCAAGAAAATCTATGGTCATTTGATTCGAAAGATGTTTCTGTCTCAAAGTTAATGTGAAATTTCATTGCTAAGGATTTAGCCAGAATATACCATTTAATTCGGTATCGAATTTAAAAAAAAAATAGTGGGCATGCTGATTTTTCCGATGCTTTCTGCTCACCTCATAGCTCTGTGGAGGAACATGGAGGCCGTTTGTGAGACTCCTCTGAGGGAATGCAGGCTCTCTTCCCGAGTCTCGTGATGATGAAAGTTCTCAATTTTGCTCAGTTGTCGCGGCTTCCTGTGATGAAGAGGATAGTCCTGCGCCCTTAACCTGAAAGAGGAAGGGGTTTAATTACATTTGCAACTGAGTAGAAAAAAAGTACAATATCCGAAGAGGTTTGGATATTGTACAATTGTCCAACTTAATTATTCGATAACTTAACTTTTCAATCTTAATAACACAATCGCAACTGCTAATTAATTCCTTGATCTGTAAAGTATGCACAAATACTACAACATCCTGTACCAAACTATTACACTGTTCGACAAAAAAAAAAGCAATTGTTTGTCCCGAAGCTACTTTGGCGATTTTTTGCTCCTTTGGAGGTCCAATAATAGAGAAATGAAATTTTTAGCCCAAGTTTAATAGGGGGATGCATCAGAGATCAAAAAACTGATTTTGAAAAATTTTTTCATAAAAAACGCCTTTTTTGACGTTTATTTGGCTACGAACAACTAGCTACTGGTTCTTACCTCTATATGGGTGTTAAATGAGTACCGATGGGCCATTTTGGAACTCAAACACCGCTCCAAAACTGTCTAAATTAGCGAATTCTGGCCCAAAACGCCATTTTTTTTTATGTTATTTCATGTTTTTTCGCTTGGTTACTTTTTTGGCTACAAACAACCTGTAAACCTTCCTGCAACTGGTTCAATTACCTCTATGGGTGTTAAGTGAGTACCGATGGGCCATTTTGGAACTCAAACACCGCTCCTAAACTGTCTAAATTAGCGATTTCTGGCCCAAAACGCCATTTTTTTAATGTTATTTCATGTTTTTTCGCGTGGCTACTCTTTTAGCTGCAAACACCCTGTAAACCTTCCTGCAACTGGTTCAATTACCTCATGGGTCTTAAGTGAGTACTGATTGGCCATTTTGGAACTCTAACACCGCTCCAAAACTGTCGAAATTAGCCATTTCTGACCCAAAATGCAATTTTTGGATGTTATTTCATGTTTTTTCACGAATGGAGCTATGTTTACGTATCTATGTATGTGTTACGTATCAATATAAATGTTATCATTTTATTTGGTGTTCATAATTTAATTTTATTTATCTCGAAAGCAGATCCAGATACGTAATCATAGCTCCATACACGAAAAAACATGAAATAACATTAAAAAAATGGCGTTTTGGGCAAGAAATCGCTAATTTAGACAGTTTTGGAGCGGTGTTTGAGTTCCAAAATGGCCCATTGGTACTCACTTAACACTTAACTGCCACAGAGGTAAGAACCAGTTGTAGGAAGGTTTACAGATTGTTTGTAGCCATAAAAGTAGCCACGCGAAAAAAACATGAAATAACATTAAAAAAATGGCATTTTGGGCCAGAAATCGCTAATTTAGACATTTTTGGAGCGGTGTTTGAGTTCCAAAATGGCCCATCGGTACTCACTTAACACCCATATAGAGGTAAGAACCAATAGCTAGTTGTTTGTAGCAAAATAAAACGTCAAAAAAGGCGTTTTTTATGAAAAAACGTTAAAAAATCAGTTTTTTTTATCTCTGATGCATCCCCCTATTAAACTTGGGCTAAAAATGTCATTTCTCTATTATTGAACCTCCAAAGGAGCAAAAAATCGCCAAAGTAGCTTCGGGACAAACACTTTCTTTTTTTTGTCGAACTGTGTTATATACATATTTCACAAATCCTGTACTTTTTATGAAACGCGAGATTATGAAGACCCGCTAGATTTTGACCACGGGATTTTGTTCCATTACCATCCAAAGAAGTTGATAGAAAGACTTTCATAGACACTATTCCATGCATCATTTCTCCTTATGATGTGGCTTATGCTGGGAAACGTCTAGGGGAACCTTCCTATTGTCCTAATATTAGACATTGTACTTTTTATTACTAGATAAAAAATGTCTAACTCAGTGCCAACGAAATAAGATGATCAAACTACATTAGAAAAATGGCAGAGCAAAAAGCGCTATGAACCTGTTTGGACAAATTCTTAATTCTAAGAAGTTTTTATCTTTTAATTGAAGAGCTTAGTGGAAGAACGTGCTAAGTGACATTTTTGAAAAAATTTAGATTTTTCCGTTAAGTAACATATTACTAACTTCTTTAAAGATAACAAGTTTCCACGTTTTCATAAGCTTAAAGTTTAACACATTTTTTACGGTTTGGAAGTACCGTTTTCAACTGATCTGAGTGCAAACGATAGACTTTAAAGCTCACTTTCTCGTTTTCACCTTTTTGTCACTTAGCACGTTCTTCCACTAAGCTCTTCAATTATCATTTCTTAATTACCCAACGTACGCATGATTACGTACGTTACTTATTTGAAGAGTACAGGGGAAGAACCTCTTTATTTCGTAGAAGGCTTTCCTTAATAGCCTCTTTGGGGATGATACCGAGAAATCGCCTGAACTGGTGTAAAGAAACCGGTTACTCGCTTTGTTCATCTTTCGCGGCAACCGTAATTCACGCCAGAGATCAGTGGATATGAGTCACACGTTTGTACCGCGAATGAAGAACCGAAAAAAAAACGGTTTCCGGTCGCCAATGTCCGCCAAGCAGACACAATTACGGAAAGACTCTAAAGAAATCTAGCGGTTCTTTCCATGTACTCGTCATTTAAGAAAGTATACTTTCAATATTATAGATTAAGTATTACTTCTGATAACTTCTATTTTTTTATTAAAGGAAATAATTGTAAATTGCCTTATTGCTTGAACAGAAACTTATATGTTAATCCCCCAACACACAATGTACGCACGTCGTAAAACAGAACGAGTTATATACTTAT
Source organism: Hylyphantes graminicola (assembly GCA_023701765.1). NCBI lineage: Eukaryota > Metazoa > Arthropoda > Arachnida > Araneae > Linyphiidae > Hylyphantes > Hylyphantes graminicola. The sequence continues at coordinate 38,880,027 of CM043114.1, read as the reverse complement.
CCATTCTTCTTTTTATAATAGCTTAAATTGAAGCTTTTTAAAATGGAGAAATTTGAACGTATATATGATAAATTATAATATAATGAGAAAACGCCTTCAAAACAAAGCTATGATAATATAGATATTTATGCAACTAGTGCGAAAAGTAATGCTTTTTAAAACAAGTGGATTTTATTTCACGAGCGAGGTACGAGCGAGTGAAATAAAGACACGTGTTTTAAAAAGTTTACTTTTCGCACGTGTTTCATACACTATTTTTTATAATTGCGTGAAAAAAATCAAATCTCATTGGTTCAAAAATAATTCACGTGCTTATTAGACTAAAATAGACTAAGAGATGTCAAGGAAAACAACCAATGATCTCGCAGTTCGGAGCGCGTGACGCTATAAAAACCAATAAGCGTGTTTCAACATTTTGTCAAAGAAAGCAACCAATGAACTCACAGTTCGAAAGGCGTGACTTATAGTCCAGTGAATAGAGACTCAAAAAGGGGGTTTACCGTACAAAAGGTCCGGTATCGCTGATTTTTTTATATGTTGTGTAAGACCCCTAGGTAGTAATAAATGTGAGTTTTCGTCATCCTCGTTCTATTGCTTTTTACGCCATCTTGAAAAAACGTTCGAAATTTCGCCCATTTTCCAGTTTTTGGCCCATAACTTTTTTTGTACGCATTTTTAAATCGAACTTTTCGACAGAAAGTTGTAGAAAATAAAATTTTCTTCAAAATCAGTAGCAAAAGTGTTTTTCTACGACAAACAGTTAAAGAGCTAAGAAGCAGCAAAAAGGGTGTAAAATCGAGTATTTCGAAAAAATATTACGTTCCAACGACTTTCTATCACCGTAACTCACATAAGACTTCATTTTAGCAATAAAGTAGTATTTTACAAATTGTAGGAAATTTAATTTCCTATAAAATACACATATCAAAAATAAGTTTCTTATAGATCCCATTAAGAAGGGTGAAATGTACAGAAACACAAAAAAAAGTCATATTTTCACCCGACAATACAATGTCTTATTTTTTAACCTACAGCTCTTTCCCAGTGTATTTTTTAGTGTTTTTGTGAATACAAAACTTGTTTAAAATAATTTTTTCTATAAAATGGTTCTGTTTTGTGCTCCATACGATAAAATGTGACGGAGCTACGTTGTTCGAAAAAAGGCGTAAAATCTTGAATTTCACTAAAAGAGTTTTCCACCACTTAAAATCCCAACAATTAAAAAAGAAATCATTGTTTTAGGGGATCATAATTATTATGAAACTTGTAGATATCATCATTTATTATATTTTTAAGGCCTTAAAAATAATTTTTGGTTCAATACCAAAGAATTTAGGTACATTTTTGGAAAAACATAAGCAGAAGCCATTTCATGTACAGTATTACGAAATGGTAACTCTTTTAAAACTATTCATAGAAGCAGAGAGAATGGGAAACTTTCAAATTCACTTGAACACCATACAAAAAATAATTCAGTTTTTCCATGCTGCTGGACATTGGCCTTATGCTAAAAGTGCCCACTTGTATCTTCAAGAAATGTTGGGATTGAAAGAAAGAATTGATTCTTCAGAGTTTGAAAAATTTATAGTCAGAGGCTATTTTACTATTCGAAGGACAAATAAATTTTGGTCGGGAGTCTGGACTGATATGACGATTGAGAGAAAACTAATGAAGGATATGAAGATAGATGGAGGTTTGACTAGTTGACGAGGGATGACAGATAGGACGTTAACCAAATGGACTCTAGGAATGACTTACCTTCAGGATATAGCTCAACAGATGGAAAACTTCACAGATGTAACAGGATTGTCATCGGAACAGCACGTAGAAATGAGGCCCTCTAGGATAATGCGTGATTGTAGCGATGAGAAAAAGCTACAAGAGTGGTTTTCACTGCACAACCCATTCCCAGAAGTACATATTATTATGAGTATTAGTTAAGGAATAGTTGGAAGCGATCAGGTAAATTGCCATAAAGCTCAACAAGTGGGGATGGTGGGAGTTTCGAGAATAGTTGGTACAACTTTTGGTGATGTTTCATTTAAAAAGAAAGACAAAGTTATTACCCTAGCGTTTGACAAAAACTCGTTGAAAGTTAGAAAAAAGAACTGTGGACCCACTTACACTTTTTCAAAGGATGTGCTTTGCGAAGACATCCCAAGAAGACGTTAAAGAGTATCTGGAATATGAACTTGCACCATTTCCTATGTAACTCTTCAATGAAGATGGAATGAGGAAGGGAACAAAGTCTGCACTGTACTCCGCGTTCACACCAGTTACAGATAGTTTTAAACTCCCTTAAAAAAGCATGGTTGTTATTGATGGTGGACATCTACTCCACAAAGTGGTGTGGAGTCAAAACGCCACGTTTTCTGATAGGGTCAAGTGGGGTAAGTGTGATTGGGGGTAAGTGTGATAAACAGCTCTTGTAACTTTGGAAATCATTCTAAAAATCTGAAAGTTTGCAATATATAACATTAGACCACTTATAATTAAACTAAAAAGAAATATTGACCTTATTTTTTGTTTAAAGAAGGTTTTGAGCTTTTGAATTTAATGTGGATATGTGTGGGGTAACCTATGTGGGGTAAGTGTGATGGATTTTGAAATGCAAATTTTGTACACTTAAAATTGGAATTAAAACATATAATTTTTTTTCTACATATGTATGTTTCTTATAATAATTCACTACCAATTTTAGGATTTGGAATTTACTTGAAGCAGAGAACGAATTTTCTTAATGAAAAATGCAGAAACCCTATCACACTTACCCCACTTGACCCTATATACACTGATTATCGGAATTACATTCTCAAGCATTATGGCTCTACGGTAATAGTTGTATTTTATGGCTGCAACGATGATCTTCAGCTGAGTACTAAGAGTGCTAAACGATTAAGGAGGTACAAGATGAATATCTCAGCTGATGTGATATTTGACCAAACAGCTGTAAATACAACCCCACAGGAGAAGTTTTTATCCAATGAACAAAACAAAAGACGGTTCGTAACTCAACTTAGAGACGAACTGGAGGCTTCAGACATTATTACAAAACAAGCAGACGAAGATGCCGACGTTCTAATCATCAAGACTGCCAAGTCAATAGCATCCCAATATGAGGCTGTTGTGATTGTGGGTGAAGTTAATAAGCTACTGGTGGTACTAACTGGTGCTCCTCCTGTTGCCAAAAATGTCTTCTTTAAAAAACCAGTGAAAAGTAATTCACCCGACATTGTCTACTCTTCCTCGTCATTTCTGAATGGTTCGACTACATATCTTCTACTCATTCATGCCATTAGCGGATGTGACACGACTTCCTACATTTTTGGATATGGAAAAGGCAAATTCTGCAATCTTTTCCAAAGGAATCCACATTTGTTAGAAGTGGCAGATGTTTTCAATAACCCTGATGCTACTGCGGCAGAAATTTCAATGGCAGGAAAACAAAGTTTAGTTTCCTTATATGGTGGAGGCAAAGATCAGTCTCTCACAACTCTTCGCTTTTCAAAATTTCGTTCCAGCACCACAAGGCTCAATTTAGCTAAGCTACCACCAACCTCCGACGCAGCGCAATTCCATTCATTGAGGACTTACCATCAAGTCATGGCCTGGAGAGGAATTAAAAAAAATCCGTTCAATTACGGATGGATGAAAGGGAGTAGAGTTTTAATGCCTATTATGACGAAAAAGGACGCTGCGCCTGCGGTTTTATTGAAAACGATTAAATGTAAATGCATCAAAAGTTGTTTGGCGCATGAAGTTGCAGAAAATCTGGATTGCATTGCTTTTACCTTTGTAAGCACTGCTGTGGGCAGTCCTGCGACAGTAGGGCACTCATTATCATCTCGTCGACGAAGATGATAATGATCTAGTTACAATTTCAATCTATGAAGATGAATCAGCTGAAGGTCTTCTTTATATGCCACCCAAACGAGTCCGATTGATGACGTAATTGATTCACTTGACAGCTATATACTTGTCAAATTTTATTTGTACCATTTCAATTCTCCATATAGCTAGTTCTGATATAAACTGTTAGGCATGATAAATTCCGCTCATAATACTGTTTTTTTTATGTGTATTACTTCAAGCATAAATTGTTTATTAAAATAACTCATTAAAAAATTGATAATTTTTTATAACATATTTCCTATATTCTTTCCATAGTTTCATTGGTACGATGTTCCTTAAACGAAAAGGACATACAACAGTTTTTATTTTTTATTAAATTCTTCGTTGAAAAGAAAATTTTACTTCAGTCTCATGTAAATTGAAATCTTTTAAAAAATCAAGTCCATTTATTCAAATGAAAAATGCGCATCTTCGATTTTTTTAATGTACCTAAATTCTTTGGTATTTAGCCTAAAATTATTTTTAAGGCCTTACAAATATAATAAATGATGATATCTACAATTTTCATAATAATTATGATCCCCTAAAACAATGATTTCTTTTTTAATTGTTGGGATTTTAAGTGGTGAAAAACTCTTTTAGCGAAATTCAAGATTTTACGCCTTTTTTCGAACAACGTAGCTCCGTCACATTTTATCGTATGGAACACAAAACAGAACCATTTTATAGAAAAAATTATTTTAAACAAGTTTTGTATTCACAAAAACACTAAAAAATACACTGGGAAAGAGCTGTAGGTCAAAAAATAAAACATTGTATTGTCGGGTGAAAATATGACTTTTTTTGTGTTTCTGTACATTTCACCCTTCTTAATGGAATCTATAAGAAACTTATTTTTGATATGTGTATTTTATAGGAAATTAAATTTCCTACAATTTGTAAAATACTACTTTATTGCTAAAATGAAGTCTTATGTGAGTTACGGTGATAGAAAGTCGTTGGAACGTAATATTTTTTCGAAATACTCGATTTTACACCCTTTTTGCTGCTTCTTAGCTCTTTAACTGTTTGTCGTAGAAAAACACTTTTGCTACTGATTTTGAAGAAAATTTTATTTTCGACAACTTTGTGTCGAAAAGTTTCATTTAAAAATGCTTAGAAAAAAAGTTATGGGCCGAAAACTGGAAAATGGGCGAAATTTCGAACGTTTTTTCAAGATGGCGGAAAAAGCAATAGAACGAGGATGACGAAAACTCACATTTATTACTACCTAGGGGTCTCACACAACATATAAAAAAATCAGCGATACCAGACCTTTTGTATGGTAAAACTCCTTTATTCACTGGACTATTAAGAAATATTCCCATCGCGAGAAAAAAAATTCATTGATTAAAAAAAAATTCACGCGCATAATATTTTTAAATACAGCAGATCGATAAATCTTAGGATTTTATGAGTATTATCAAATCGAAATTTTACTTGAAATGTTGGCATCTTATAAAAAGAGTGCGACAAAGTCTTTTTTTCACTGCTTTTGGGTGAAAAAAAGTACTTTTTTTCACTGTTTCAAAAAGTCTAGCTTTGTGCACGCGTCTGATATTGAAATTATAATGTAAAAATCGGATTTTTTTCACGCAATTATAAAAAAACCATTTTACAATCGAAAAAGAAAGAATGCTCTGTCGGCTAGAAAGGCTTGCGGCTTAATAATTTAATGCAAATTTAATCTAACATAATACAATCAAAATATTCTTTTCTACCCGATAATATTACATAATTTTCACATCTTTGTGTGTTGCACCTTAAACGAAATTAATGTTTTAAATATATTTTCTGGATGGATTTGCAGGTATTTTATATAACTCATTATCAGACGGAACGGTCGTTCCGCCCGCCAATCTCAAAATGACGCCAAGGGCAAACGGCAGTTATGTATATATACAGGAAATATTTCGCTATGTTAACAGCGAAATCGATTTTATTTTTTACCAGCAAACCTAAACTTCCTAGAAGAACTTAAAAAATACAGTAGAGAGGTTTCGTAGATTACTTTAAATAAAAAAAAATTGGTTATTCTCGAATAAAAAACAGCGGAGAAAAAAATTATGGAAATTTTCGAAAATGAAATCTTTCGAGCAGTTTTAGTCAAATTTTGACCTAATTTTTGCTGAGACCTACAGCTATTACTAGACCATGAATCTCGAAGCGGTTTTTACTAAACGATTAAGAATGCCCCAATTCACATTCTGCGTAAGTTTTAAGTTTGGAAAATACTTCTTTCTATTTTTAATTAATTAAAATCTATATTACCTTTGGCGGTATGGTTGCACGATAAACAAGCCATCCTAGCGGCCCTGTATCTCCTAAAACGCGCAAAGGTTTGCTATATTTTCGGCGAAGAGCAGTTAGTAGCGCCGTTAACTATTATAGGGATTATAACAGCTTGTAAAATATATGATTAACCAAATATCTAAATAAACATATTGAAAAAAATGTATAATTAATAAACGAAATGCATCATTTAAACTTTTTGGCATTTTTATTAGGAAACTTATGATTAACGCGAGTTGATGAATCGATGGACTAATTGATTTATGAATGTAAACAATCATATTTGCCTATTTGGTTGCCATATTCAGTTACCAATACCATTCAAGAAATTAATCTTTTTTTAATATAAAGGTTTAAGGTTTTATAAAGGTTAAAAAATTAGTTTTTTTTTAAAGAATTGTACTTGGTTATTGTTTTTCGTTGAATAGGCTTTATATTTTTTTGGTTTTAATAAAAGAAAATTGAAATAAATATGCCTTCAAAAGTGTATGAAACAAGGCATAACAGACGGTTGCGGTAAACAAAAAATAAAAACTGCGATGTAAGCTCGAAATGTGTTGAAAACAATGATCGGGAAAAAAACGTCATCTAAGCGGCTCAGTGACGGAGAAGTTAAACGCGTCCGCCTTGTGATCGCGGGTTCGAGCCCCGGCTGAGTCGTCGGACTTTCTGGATGGGAAAACTCTGGGCGCGCATGTCAAATGCTTATGTGGCATGTAAAAGATCCCTGGAGGGCCCAGTTAGTCTGGGTACTCTCGGAAAAACTAAATCTCGGCATCCACAGAGAGCACAGATTCATTTTTAATATGGGCGTCATTGGTAGCGAGAGCCTAGATGGTGCCACAAAAAATGGCTTTCAGTTCTGGGGAATATTCCGAGTCTGCAAAGGCTTGTACGCCAGCGTTTCAGCACCATTAGAGAAAAAAAGTCATCTAGAAATTTATTTCTAGATGACGATGACGTTTTAATTTAATTTCATCGATGCGCAGTTCACTTTTACCATTTACAATATTGATGCTGAACCATTTTAGCTTCCCTTCGGCATTGTTCCCGGTGGTTAGACAACTTTCCATAGATAATGAAATTATGTATTCTATTTTGTAGTCATATTGCCTTTGTATCCTTTGAACTAATTCATAAAACATGTTAGTAATCCTCCCTACCTTAAAAAGAATCTCATAAAATAAATTAAAAAAAAAAACTACTGATATCCACCAAAAAAAACTTTGTAAAAGTAAACAAACGCCAATCTAAAAAAAAACCTATTTATTTTATAAAAAAAAGTCATAATGAGAATTGTGGCTAAAAAAGCCGTGATATAAAATGAATGCCAATCTCTTGTGTAAAACTTCCTGGTTATAATAAATAATATAATTTAAGTTTTGCTGCTATAAAAAAATTGCACTGTTTGAGGTTGGTGCCCATCTTAACCACCCTCTATACCTCTATATAAATGTATTGAGATCATATAAATTTGTTACAGTTTTTTTTAAAGTATACTTCGTTATTCTGATTTAGTAATTCAAGTTCATTTGCGTGATTTAATTTTTTTACGGGGATTAAGATGGGCACCAACCTCAAACAGTGCAATTTTTTTATAGCAGCAAAACTTAAATTATATTATTTATTATAACCAGGAAGTTTTACACAAGAGATTGGCATTCATTTTATATCACGGCTTTTTTAGCCACAATTCTCATTATGACTTTTTTTTATAAAATAAATAGGTTTTTTTTTTAGATTGGCGTTTGTTTACTTTTACAAAGTTTTTTTTGGTGGATATTATATCCTCGGGACAATCCACTCCCTAGCACTTTTCTATTTTATATTTTTATCATTATTCGTTGTCACTTAGTTTTATTTCTGCTTGGTAAGACTTTTGGTAATCTATTTTTGTGTTTTAATGTTTCTCTGATGGTCGTTATTGAGCACAAATATTCCTTAATATTTACAAAAAATACCGCTTTATTTCTCAAGAGTCACAACAGCGTTGTAACAGCTGTTGTGTTCAATATATTTGAACACAACGGCTTCAAAGTATTGTTACTAAACTACGAATTGAGTATAGAAAATATCTTCTGTGTGTTTGGTGTCGTAATAAAAGCTTTTATGAAATAAACAAAATACAAATCCATTGGATAGTAACTTGGATATCCATTTGATAGTCACTGTCTGCCACTAAAAATAACCTAAACTTTACATCAGCGAAAATATGTGTGGACTTTTTAAAGTGTATTTTAGAGCTGCATAAATATTGTAAAATCTGCGTCATTTTAGAAAATTGTATTATTCATAAAGTGCTCTTACCCATCTTTCAAATCGTCTCGTTGTCGAATGAAAGTTATTCTCGCTTCTACATTGCATGCATTTTATGCCATAAACACACAACATTCCCCCTATTGTGCACTTCAAAATCGTTTCTGACGTATACCTCTCGTCAATTCCGGCTCTATTTTCTAACCGTAAACACGAAGCAGTGTACTTTTATTGTCCAACTAAAAAAAATTCCTTTTATGCTCGCTGCCTAAATCCGAAAGGAAAACTTCGGGAAAGGTAATATTACCGCGAAACGCACTTTGGCCAACTATTGGGGATGCTATTTACTCGAATGGGGCGTATAAATAATCTCCATAGCACCAAGGACATGGTACCCGCTGCTTCCTGAGGGCGTACTAGGACCTTTCCAGCATAATCTTTGATGAATGGCGCTGTATAATATTACACTTGGGAGGATTTGCGGGGAGTTTCCACCGGGGCCATGTGATTAAACCAGCCAGCAAGGTTTAATTTTATTTTTCACGATATGATGCTTCGAACATAGCCCTGGGCGGAGTCCAACAAAGTAGTATCGACTATTAAGGTTATCTCTAATTCATGTAATAGGCGAATATGTGGAATATGTCTCCACGATTAATGGTACTGTTTAATGATAAGATATTCACGCTAAACTGTGATGCATAGTAGTTTGATTAAAGTAGTCTTCGGTTTTTGCGATCAAAAAGCTATTATTGGGATTTTGTTGTGTAGGCGGACATTATTTTGGTGTTTGAAGAAACCTTGATTGCTACTGTCGGGGCTTTGAACTTTTGTGAATGTCAAGTAGTAAGAAAAGTTCAGTATCGTTACGAATTCAAAATCGTTCTATCGTTTATCTATCGGGCTTTTATCGGGTTTATATTTGTGTTTCTGTTCACCGGATACAAATGGTATGTTGCAAACTTCAAACCGAAATAACTTATATTTTTGTAGAATACTTATATTTTTGTACAATATTTTTTTTTGTCACTCAAAGTAAAGATGCCACTAATTTATTGTTTACAAATGTTTTTTTTGTAGATAAAAATATATAATTGTTTTCAACTAGAAAATAACATACATTACTTGCCAATCTAAGTTGGGTAAATAGAAATATGCATTGGAGAAGATCCTTCCGCGTGTGTAAAGAGTTTCATAAATTATTTGTGAATCCATCCAGAAAACATGTTTAAAACATTAATTTCGTTTAAGGTCTAACACAGGGGTTCCCAACCTTTTTGCACCTGCGTACCACTTGGCTTTTTGAAAAAAAATTTGCGTACCACCAGGCTTAAATATCGTAAATAAATCTATAATATTTACTCTTCTAAAAGTATTTAAAGACTTTTTGAATTAAATTCCTCAGAAAACTTTATTTTTAATGGTTAAATATTTATTTATAACGTGCTTATAATAGAAGATAAATCAAAATATTCAAATGGTATTAATTTACAGTTTTATTTATTATCTATAGGTCTAAAAACATACAAAACAATAGTAAACACTCAGCAAAAAAATTAATCATCATTCAAAATATACATTTATAGTCTTTAGTGCGAAATTTGTTGTTGCTTGCATGTGATTAAAATATCAACGTTAGGAGTGATGGAACTTATCTTCACCCTTAAATCCTCTTCAACACTTATTCTGCTTCTATGTTTTTGTTTTTTTATGTACAATAGTTCATAAAAAAAACCCTCACACAAGCAACTTGTAACTAATTATATCAAAACTAGTCCCATCATATAGCTAACATCACTCACACGTACCACCTGAAATTTTCCCACGTACCACCAGTGGTACGCGTACCACCGGTTGGGAACCCACTCTAACAGATATGAATATTATTTGAGAAAATTTGGCGATTTTATCAGAATGAAAAGTGTATTTTGGTTAAATTGTATTAAGATCATTTTGTATGTAAATATTGCCTTTCAAGAGTTTCCAACTAACGGTCCAAACGCGCTTTTCCCCTTGCCTTTTTACTCTTTGTTATTACCCAAGTTAGGTTGGCACGGAGTGTAGTCACAAATGTTTATTTTTAACGCACTGGATAAAATGCTAACGAAAAATATGAAGACAAATTCAATCATCAAGTTAAATTTTCGAAACAGGAGCATCGGATCATATTTTCTTTCTATATGTTTGTAAATAAAATAATTTCTATAACCTACAATTATTTTTAGATGCAATAAAACAACACAAAGTTTTCATACGTATAGAAATCGTGGGTAAAGAAACTTTATTAGTATAAGTTGTAGTAAATTTAAATTACTTGTTTTTAGCTAACTCTGTTGCTTGTTTATGATCTTTTATCCTCATCACATCTAGTTGCTTCCTAAGAGCATCTATTTTTGTCCGTAAAGGTCGTTCTTAAAACGCATGGTTTGCGTTCTCCCGAATACTATTTAAAGATGTTTTACTTAATAATAACACAACGCATTCTTACAAAAATAGTAGATGTAACACATCGATTCATACTTACATGTCGATACAGTTTATTTGTTCGCCACTAATGCGACGGGCAGACACAACACAACAACGATACAAACAGTCAGCAGGCAGAGCGTTCCAATACTAAATCCGTCCTCGGGATTTATTGAATCAACCTCCGCCCAATGAGAATAAGAGGCGAGAGATTCTGGTGCTGACAACCTGCCAACTTCATTGTATGAGTTTTGTTTTGCTTGAAGGGTGCAAGATGGATATGCCTGAGAGGTACTACACACTACACATTCTGCCCTTGGGATTAGTGCATTTAACGGCTTTGTCGTTTCTTTTTTTAGGCAGTATCGTCAGCTTGGGATCAAATCCTTTAGTTTGGATTGTTAGAAGTGTGTACATTACTGTTTACCTTTTAAAACGAAAGAAAAATCATTGTTTATTTAGCTATTGTCTCGAAATATAGCCTTTGGAATTGTAGTCATTTAAAGTAAATAAACAGTAAGGCTTGTAAAAGGCAAATATTTATAATTTTGGTTTAGGTGTTTTAGTAAAAATCACGCTCTAGTGCGTCCTTACTAATAATGGAGGGATTTGTTGGAATGATCGATGTTCCAGCAGCAAGTTTATTTTTTTCTTCATATTATACAGCTGTGCAGATTAAAGTAATTTTTAAAAAACTAATTATGACATATCTATTTTAAAACTATTCAACTATTATATTGTTGAAAATCAATGGTTAGTTATTTACATTATGTAAAATCTGTTAAAACTATTCAACTATTATATTGTTGAAAATCAATGGTTAGTTATTTACATTATGTAAAATCTGTTAAAACTATTCAACTATTATATTGTTGAAAATCAATTGTTATTTATTTATTCAATCCTTAAAGTTCAATCAAATTTTTCTATACTTGTGATGTATTAAAACGATAGTAGTTTAAGTAAATTTTATGGAATCATATGAATTCTAAGTTGACTGTTTGTTATTTCGTGTGTCAAATTTTTCATTAAATTAATTACGAAGTTTTGATAGGGGTTTAAATTAAAACAGTTGAATATAAGTGTAACGTTCGTCAGTGTGTAATTGGCAAATATATTCCTGCCTTTTCAATAAATTCAAAACCCGCAATGAATTCAAAATTACTTAATATTATTTTCTTTTAAGTTTTAGTTTTCTTTCTCGCTTAGTTCGTAATTCTTAAGTTTAAATTAACTTTTTAAAGTATTGCATATAGTAAGAGTTCACATTTATCGATAACTTGACTAGATGAAATTTTTTAAAGAACAAGTTATAATTATTTTATTAAATGAAGAATTAATGAAAAACATTTAAAAAAGACATTTGTTTTAACTTTTTTTTGTATCCATTCTTTGCAAACCTTTTTAAATTAGTTTTTTTCCATATCATTAAGTCGTATATGTTAATTGATTTTCTCCTGTAAAATTGAATATGGACATTATGAATACATTCTGTTTAATTAAATATTATTAGATTATTTAATTATAAAACCCCCATCTCGATAAATATTTTTATCACGAATATTTTTGCCGTAATTTTTTTTCCATCGTTACCAAAAGATAATTTGACGAAATTTAGAAAAAGGAAAAAAAAAATTACCAAACCAACACTTATGCTTATATACATAAAAATTCTCGTTAGGACCACGAAGTAATTTCAAACACTCGAGGTAAACTCATTTCTGAATATTATTTTATATAACAAAATATTTTTTTCCGGAAAGAATTGCTTAGCGGCTGTTCTCCCGCCATTTTCTCCCGGTTTAAAAAAAATATATATTGAGTGTTGAGGATGAACGCTTTTATCACGGCCGTTAACATACTTTACGGCTACCTTTTTCGCCCTTTAAAATGGAATGGTAGAGTAATTCCGATGCTTCTCCGGAAAAAAGATAAGAACAAGGCTCGTAAAAGCCGTTGCAGATAAGAAAACGGGGCGCACAAAAAGAAGACCTGTCCCCGCAGGGCAAGATCTTCCTTCAACCTTTTTTGGGAATTTAGAGTCTATTTATAATAGAAAATGTATTTTTGTTGTTAACATTCTTTTCAAAAATATTGTTAATAGATACAAACTTTCCAGAACGATAATTTGATGTCTAATAAATAAATTTATTTTCGAATTCAGTTAATTAACCGCTAATATAAGGAATTTTGTGTTTTATTTTTATTTTTAGGAAATGTGTTATTGTTTTTTTTTACCTCAACCTTAAATAAAGTTCCATAATTGTGGAGAATTTATGTAAACTGCATAGATTATTAAAGAATTATAATGAAACAGCACTTGACACGTGATGGAAACTTGAAAGGGTTGAACGTGCGTCATTCTTACGTTCCAATTGCTAAGAATGTTAAATTACAAATAGGTTCTTGTTTTTCATAAATTTTATTATTCCTATTGGGAAAACAGAAGAAGATTGTTCTTGTAATTTTGATTTCTAGTTCTAGTGCATTTTCAATGATACTGCACTATTATCAAAAATCTAATCGCAATCTAAATTGATATAGTAATTGAAATGTTATATTTTAACTATATTCCATTGGTCTTCCAATTGGTCTAGAGTTAGATTGATTTCAAGCAATTCATAATAACTCTTAGCTTACCTGGTGTCTTAATGTTCAATGGGTTACAAATTGATGCACAATAAAGACTACTATACCGCTATACATGAACATTTTGTGTATATATCTTTTCTCCAATTATGTGAAATTCTAATTTCAATCCGAAAATATTATTGTGATGTATATTTTAATTTTCTTGTTTCAAAATATGCTAATATTGATTGAATTTCCGCAATAAATTCTATTTATATTGTCAATATTGAATTTTAAAATGCTATTTAAAATTGAGTACGGTGTATGGGCAATTTTTTTAGATATATTTAAAGTGTAGAAAAGGGTTCTAAGCGAAACTTTTTACCACAAATCTAATAATAGTAACCTTTACTGTTTTTTGCAATAGATTAAGTTCTAAGGTAACGATTTTATACTTTTAAAATACTTTTTTTTTCTATAAATGCGATTCAAAGAGTTTTTCTAGAAATATTTTCAAACATAGTATTTATAATTGTGAGTAGTATATTTATAATTTAGTTAGATACTACAAAGTGGGTTTTAAATGTTATTTTACGAGTGTGTTTAGTAGAATAAAAGAATAAAGGATACGTTTTGCTCAACTCTATGTTCTACAATACATATACATGTTAGTACGCATGTAATATACTTTGCGCAATAATGGTAATGTAACCAATCATGTTCCGATATCTTTAACCAAAAATCATTAAATAACTGTACCATATTGGGATACGTAAGCTTTGCATTAAATTTATGTTTTGGTAAGTATTTTTTGATAACGTTTAATTAAAAAATTAATTATCTTACATTTACTTAGAAGCTATTGTGAAATAATATGCATACCTCCACAAAGCCCTGTTGCTCTGTGTTCTAACATTGTTTGCGGGTCAGCATTGGCGTTGTGTTCTGTCTTGCATCTCATGGTGATTTATTCTTTTATGACAAGACCTGAAAAGAGAAAAGGGATAATGTTAAGACTTTTCACTCTCCCCATGTCATTATTTGATTATTAACGTTAGAATTATTCAATTATTCCTATATTTTAAGCTTTTAATCGCAAAGTATACTATTTCATTTTTGAATTACCGTTTTAGCCTTCTTTCCTGCTAGTATTTGATATAAAATTTTTTTCACAATCTTTCTTTGAACTAATTTAGCAACAAAAAAAACCCTAGTAAACGAAGAATTAGAAAGATTAAAAAATAAAAATGAAAATTAAAAACATAAATTTAATTTTCGAAAGCAAATGAGTAGAAATGGAAAAGGAAGTTTTGGCTTTTAAAAGTTTAAATGACACCTGAATGTTGCGTTTAAGAATTTTTATAAGGCTTTTTGAATCCTGTAGAATTGATTCAAGGTGAGAATTACAGTTACAAAAACCTACTTGTTTTTCGCTTAGAATTGCAGTAAGTATTTAATTAGCAAGAAAGTAGGCTATTTTAGTTTTTATAGAACTTCTTGTATATTATTTGATTTTTTTTAAAGTTGTGTTTTGTGAAAATCAGTATAATTGAAGAAAATTCAAAGCACTCTGGTCTTTCATAGAGGTTCACCACAAACTCAGAACTTTGTTTTGTAATTTTTTACCACTATTTTCCTGAAAACTTCGCTTGCTATTGTGAGGCTTTCTAGCACGATTTTGTATACAATACTTTCTTTAGAAAATTACTTTTAGACGATAAAGATAAATTCACAAATTAAGGATACGTCTAAACTTTAAGCAATGTACACTAAAAAAATTTCTTGTGAAAAATGTGGTAATAAATATCGTTTCCCATTTATGGAATATATGAACAAACACTATTTACTTATGATTTTTTCGGCAGTTAAAATGACGACAATAAAGAAATGGGAAATGTGAAGTAAATAAGCATTTTTTTGCTTAATTGATTTGTTACTTGTAGGAATTTCCAAACAATGACAAAATTTCGCTGACATGTTGTAAATGACAGGGAAAGTAATTTAATTTAATTAACTGCAATCACCTCTAATTAACTTTGAGCATACTTAACACCGATCTGGTAAAAGCGGGAAAATATTTATTTCAATTAACAGAGATGTTTCTAATTAAAATAAAGTGATGAACACCCGAATAATTCCTGTTTTCTCGATTAGAAAGGATTAGGATAATATTTTTTTCGTCGAGTTCTTTCTTTATGCTATTCTAGTTAAAGCATTATATTGTAAGTAAAAAAATGTTAGATTTTTTTCAAATGGAGAGTTCTTTATGTAATCTTTCAGCTATTATGTAATGTTATTAAATTAACTTTTAGGAATTCTTAATTTGATTCATTTATTGAATGTTTTGCTATTAATAGTTAAATAGTTCTTTAATGAAACGTTATGCTAGCCGAAAAGCCACGAATGCGAATATCTATCTTATCAAATTGAATAGAGGACTTTAATAAGATATCTTAAAAATAATATATTTATAGCATTTTGTATTACAAAAACACAACAAAATAGTACGCGTTTCGATTAGGAAAGTGAAATATTGAAATACGTATTTCTCTGGAGTAAACAAATTAAATGTGGATTACAAATTAAATATCATTAAAACTTATTCAAAGACAACCCCTACAATGTAGAAAAAATATATAAAAATACTGCATATTTGCAGCATATTCACTGCGTTTTCTAATGCACATGATTGCAGCTGCTGCTGAAAACACAATTCACACCACTCTACTGTATATTCTCAACTTGCGTACGGGTACACGACATGACCTAGCATGACCTTGGTCAGTATTCTTTTCTATTAATTAAAAAAATTGGAACTAGTTCTGTGCTTGAAAATTACGGAATATTTATAAGCATTCGCCAGTGCGGATAAACGCGACTGAATATTTTTTACACTAACTATTAGGCCTTTTTTTTTTAATTATAAGCATTTTGTACTTGCCATATTTAGTGATTTAGTATATAGATATGGAATGTCCGACTCAAATATATAATTGTAAAATGATTGCCAAAATATTGTTATCTTTTAAAAACTAAATATGTTCTTTTAAAACTTTTAATACGCGAACTCATTTTTAATTTGGCAAAATGTAACTTGAGACACACTCTAGCACAAATCCACCACTTCAAAAGATTTTCCACCGAAGTTAAGTGATTAGAATTGACAGAATTAATCCTGTCCTTTGAAGTTTCCTCTTGTAAGAGTCTGCGCATTTTAAATCAGACAGCGGAGGACTTTAATGGTTAGAAGTCCAGCTGTCAAATTAAATGAACACATAGTTAACCGAAAGTGCTTAAATTGGAAAAAGGCATGCCGAACTATTCACATAATGGCGCTTTACGAAGTGCTCGTCTCGCTGTGTTTCGTAACCAATATTTGTTGTAGTCAAATGTATCTGGGACTTAAAGTAATTTATATGATAATGAGAATTCCCATTTTACTGATAAGTAATGAGTATCGATAAACTCCGTTTTCCGCAGACGGCAAAATCTTCGGTCTGATTTGGTGCAAAGCTCTCTATTATAAATCTTGTGTCGCTTGGTCAGAGTTGTAACTGATGCCCTAAATACTTAAGAATAAAATTAATTTGAAAATAATGTCTATAATGATAGTTTAATGAGACAGAAATCTGCAGCTCATGTTTCATCCTAAGTACAACTACGAAATATGCTTATTTATGTACGTAAGAGTTTTATTAAGAGATAAAGTACATAATAGCTGGTTCGTTTTGAGCTTTAAGTGTTATCTGTGTTTTGGTCAATGCTACAAATTTAAATTGTATATTTTTACAAGTCGCTGATGATAATGATCTTTTGTAAGTATACAATTAACCCTTTAACGGGAGCACTATGTGAACACCATTAACGCACACTCATTTCCAAAAAATCCCTTACAATTTATTTTTTAATTTCGTTTATCGTGTAACTTAATTTGTCAAACGTAGTTTGTTCAGGAATATGGCCTTTATTGGCCTTATATTTTGCTTATTTTGATGAACTTAGGCAGAAATCTCATTTTTACTTTGCAAATTTTCTTACCAATTTTCATGTAATCGTGTGTTACCAATCGTAAATAACAAGTTCTCTTTGCGGAGAAGGTTCGTAAATTTGTAGCAATCATCCATATATTAGGCGCTTTACTGTTAGGTTTGTTCCTTTTAATTGGAATCGCAACTGAAAAATCAGTAAACAAGCTTCAAAATTTGAAAACGTTTACGAGAAAAGCACAAGGAGTTGTACCAGACTCTAGCAAAGACAGAAAAAGTTATTCAGTATGCTACGCCTGTCCCCTCTTTTTCTACAAGTATACTCATTGTGACTCCTAGCTACAATTTTGCTAAACCAAGATATGAAATCGTACTAGAAGCAATTTAATGAGAAATGAATAATGCATTATTACTGTTCATATCTACTCTATCGGGTCTTCATTGACTGGTATGGAAATAGATAACTTTACGAAAATTTATCATTATTTATTATTTTAAAATTTGATTCAGAGTTTCATTTCTGTGATATTGTAATACTTATATCAGTATTAATGACTTAAATATTTGAAACACGATTAATTATAATTTTTTTAAGTGGGACTTAAAATGATAGTTGTTGTTCTCTACACAAATATATGAACTTAATTTCCTTCAAAAGTTTTTTTTCACTATTAAAAAAGTAAGAAAGAAAGTATTAAAGACTTTCTTTCACATTATTTGAATACACAGAGAGCTCAGATTCATTGTAATCTGCGCGTCAAAATTGGTAGCGAGAGGCGCCTAAATGGTGCCACAAAAAATGGCTCTCAGTTCTGGGGAATATGCCTAGTCTGCAAAGGCTTGATCGCCAGTGTTTTGCAACCCCTTTGAAAAAAAAAAAACGTTATTTGAATACCCAAAGTCTTTGAAATTATTAAGAAGTTATCAGTTTAGAAACTAAACAAAAGTTTAGAATTAATTTGTTTTCTCTCATATTAATAATAAATAATAACATTATTAGTTAGTTATTTTTATTATCGTTAAATCCGAAAAATAATATACATTTAATGGAACATTAGATTTAAGTATTATATAAACACTTTTTTACATACATATTCTCGTAGATAGCCTAAAGGTCTATAAATTTATAAATATTTTCAATAAATATGTTTTTGAGTTATAAGTTTAAAAGTACGTAAAGCCTGAGCTGTATATATTTTAAATTTAAATAAATTTTAAAGCATAAAATAAGTGCACTTTTTTTTTATTGTAGCCATTAAATTAAGATTTTCTTAATTAAATATCCGAATTGATCCATTTTTTACCTTCTTAAAAAATCCTTCTGTTATTAAATAGTTTGCTAAAAAACTTTTTTTGTGTGTCAAAAATGAGTGAGATTTATATTCTTTCTTAATTACAGTTTGATCCAAATTTGATATAATTTTTAAAAAACCGATACTTCATCGTGAAAAACGACTTTTATTTGATAAATTGGAAAACCGCCCTTTCAATGTTTTTTTTTTAATTAACAACAGCAGTAAAAAAACTGGTTACCGTTATTACCGATTTTTGTGTCTATTGTGAGAAAAACCGTTAACAAAACGCAATCAGGTTTCTTGATAATAAAACACAGTTTGGAAAAAACGACGCCATAAAAAATGTAATTTTTTTATTCCCTTAATTCCTCAAGCTGAGCAATAAGATACCGAAAATGAGTTCTTTGTATTTCAACATACAGGATTTTTTTTTTATTTCAAAAGAGACCTTTTTTTATCTCTATGAATTCAAATTGATTTGGTATTGCATTGAATTAAATTATTATTTTTTTAAATCGAATTTTGTATTACTTTTCATTATTTTTTCTAATAAGTTTTTGGTAATCAAGGTGCTATTAATAAGTAGTTACACATTTTTTTTAATGTTAAGCTGCGTATTTTGATTAATACTTAGTTTTATTTTAAGAGTGTTTTCAAAAATTTAACTAGCACAACACAGAAAAATTAATTAATGCAAAATATTTTTTTATTGCATTATTGAGCGTGTTTTTCAAAGATAATACTTCACAGAAGAGTTGACACTGGTTTTTGTAAAAACGTTTTTTTCTGTGTTTATTGGTAGATTTTAAATATTACAAAAAATTGCATTACAAAATTTGGCTCTAACTCTATTATTTATTCACTACTGTTAACTTATTCTACTTTTGAGGTCAAATGTCGAGTTTAATACAGAAAGTTTTTTACTGTTCTTTTTTCAATTGAGCTGCTACTCAACTGCCACCGTAAATTTGACGGCAATTTGTTTTTGCTACAGTGTACTCAATTTCAAGCTTTTTATGCCTAGAATAGTCCTGCTTCCCCGTCTAATATACTTATTTTTAATTATAGGATGTTAAGTTCGATTTGATTCTTATCTCTGAATTGTAATTTCAATAATTATCATACATACAATTATACATCATGTATACAATTTCAATAATAATCAATTAATATTACTTTAAGACTGACATTTTAGTTCTTTTTAGAGAATTGGTAAGATATACTCGAAAATTTGGAAGGGGATTTATTGCTTTTTTTTTTCATTTATTTCTTCCACTAACTTTTTAACGATCTTTTTTTTTTTCTCTTCCACTTACAAGTTTCAAGGAAATGGGTTATTCGAAAGTATCATACATTAGGAAGTACACGCACGTAATAATGTGTACTAATTGTTTGTGTGTGTTAACTTTAAAAAGAGACTTCCATTGAAATAGTCTCCCTTTTAAACCAATAATATCAAATTCTGATAATTCGATTTATTAGTTACAAAATAAAGTCTGAACATTAAAGTGTTTGCAAAAGGAATTTCTTTAGAGAAATCCTCTAAAAGAATGCATTTCCGCATTCTCTTTGTCTATTTCATCCATTTTTAGACACTACACCAAAACAACTTTACTCTTTCCTCGACATCTTCAAATGCACACGTCAGCTTTTTTGAGAGACAGCCTTAAGAAAAAGCACCTAGAGCGCATCAAAAAGGAAAAAAAAAATAGAACTGCCCGTTATTCGAAGATAATTGAAAACCGTATCTCCCCTTCGGGAGTTCCGGAAGAATCTCCGCGGCGTTCATTAGAGCGGCCGACCGGAAAAAAGGACAGGATTCCCCGCTCCCGGATCCAGGTTACCGGACTGGAAAAATTCCCGCCCTGGACTCTCCTGGTAACTTAAAGACCAGTGCCACTATGATATTTAGTCGAAGCTGAATTGAAGAGTCTAGTTTGAGAACGTGTTAAGCAGGGCCGGATTTAAAGATTTGCCGCCTCTAGGCTGCGTAATTTGCCGCCCCTGTTGCAATATTCTCTACTGCTCCAGATTTCTGAATAAAAATAAAAATAACAGGCTATTTTTTTTAAATGATCTGCTATTTTTCCAAAAACTTCCAAATCCGAGAGGAGAGGGCACAATTGCCTCGCAGCGACCATGTTTGCTACACTCTAAAAAAAAATCTGTAAGGTTACTAAGAATTCTCTAGGAAACTCAGCTTCCATAAGTTTTTTTAGTAATGTTACATAAGAAGTATGTGTATATATTACTAATTAAAGCTTAGTATCCAATACAATCATTTAAATTTCAAGCATACTATAAAAACTTCAGTAAACGTTTAAGATATATTCTAGTAATCAATACATCCACTTATGTAGTATCTTTACTAGGAAAAAGTTAGTAACTAGCAGTTTCAAAAATGTTAAACAAGAGGGCGCCACTAATTTTCTTTTAGTCAAGAATTATTTCGACTTTTCCGGAGCAGGTCGCAGGATTCGAACTCACAACCTCAAGATTAGCTCGTCTTTCAACGAGAAGTAGCGCGCTTCTCCACGCGGTCATCGGGACATGCAGATCCTTTGCGTGTAAATAATGAGGTTAAAATCTTGATCGATATAAAGCTTTCGGATATGAAGTTTTAGAAATAATTTAACGCAATTTGTATGTATGTACTAAAATAAAAAAAACACGTTTTTCGGTTTCTCATCGTTGCGATATTGATTCGTTATAATTTTTCGATGAAAAACACATTGATTGAATTTTCACCTTTGACCGATATCGAATCAGACTTTTATCTCTTAGTCTCGTACACTTTCAATTTACGGACGCGATCACCGGTTAGTTTTTGCTAAATCCGATTGCCGATCGAACAAATTTCGAGAAACAAAACAATGCAATAAGGGAAACTACGCATCTCTCAAAAAGATAGCCAGGTGGCGCTGTAAGCGTTACAACAATTTACTTAGTATTGCTTAGTATTACTACAGTAGTTTCTTTAGGTTACAGATGATTTTCTAGTAAATGGTGAAAACCTGTTAAGTTACTAAGTAATCGTTAGTAAATTCAAGCCAAATTTTTTACAGTGTAGTAAATATTAGTACTCTATCTATATATACGGTTTACGTATAAATGAAAACTATTTCTTTTATTTCTTAAAAATATTAGTATCTTTATAATATATATATTTTATGTCGAATGCCGCTTAAATTAGTTTTAAAATGTGCCGACCCAAAAAATTCGCCGCTCTAGGCTACAGCATACTTAGCCTATTTAGAAATTTGGCCCTGGTGCTAAGGGATATTTTTGAAAAAATTGCGATTTTTATGCCAATGAACATGTTATTCCATCCTTTAAAGATAACAACATTCCCTCGTTTCATAAACTATAAGTTTATTTTTAGCTTTTTGTAAGTGCTGTTTTGAATGTATCCAAGGGTAAACTAAATACTTAAAAGCTCTTTTTCTCGGTTTCACCTTTTTGTCGCTTAGCATGTTCTATCACTAAGCTCTTCCATCTTCCTTTGGGTCTTAAAAACTGTTAAAAAGTGCTTAACTAAGGAAAGTGGTTTAGACGTCATTAAAAAGTTCTTGAATTTTTGTTTAATAGCATTAAAGCTTCATAATTTTTCTCTTGAGGATTTAACATGTAAAAAATATTGTAAAGAAATTTTTTTAGACTTTGTTAAAAAGTTCTTTATTTCTCATTTAATAATGATAAAATACTATAATTGTTCTCACGAGGCCTTTAAATAAGAAATAATTTGGTAATTATTTTAGATATTGTTTAATTTGCAAAATATGTTTATGAAGAAGTATAATAAAATTATCTTATTATTTATTATCTTAATATGTATTTAGCTATTTTAAATATTTATTAAAATATATTAAAAATAACCATTCTGCATGTTAACACCGTAAAATGGTAGTTAGAATAATTTCAATAGAGTGAAATTCATTATCATTGTTAAAATGAATTATGTTTATAGTTTAGGAAAATAAATATTAAATTTTTCTGAAATTTCAGAATGGAAAGTATCATATATCATTTCACTAACACTATTCAGTAGCTTTTAAATTTTCTTTGTGGCATGCAGAAAAATATTTTTTTAAGCATTGTCATATTTCACCCTTTTACTACACTGCATTTGTTTTTAGTTACACCCACTATGTACATTTATTTAACAGTATATCAAGAACTAGCTTATAGTCGAAATGACAACCAGTGTATCACAAGTTATGATGTGTTGTCGCCAAATGTATCCGGGCCTTGGGCAACCAAATTTTTCACTGTCAAGTTAAAAATTTTTTGTGGCATGCAGAAAAATATTTTTTTGTAAGCATTGTCATATTTCACCCTTTTACTACAATGCATTTGTTTTTAGTTAAATCCACTATGTACATTTATTTAACAGTATATCAAGAACTAGTTTATAGTCGAAATGACAACAAATGTATCATAAGTTATGATGTGTGGTCGCCAAATGTATCCGGGCCTTGGGCAGCCAAATTTTTCACTGTCAGGTCCATTCTATCCTACAGTAGCATTGATCTAAAAGTATCTTCTCTGACCTCGGGGGTAAGAGGATTTTTCGGAAAATTGGGTTGACTTTTTGGACTGTGTTCTTGATGTCGGATACGCTTGGTTTGTTGTCTCCTTCTGTAACGTTTGATTGAAGTTGTTGGATTTTGTTGGGGGTGGGTTTGTTTGATTGTTAAATTGAGGTTGGGACTGGTTTGTTTAATCTTTTTGGAGATCCAATGTAATGGATTTTGTATATTTTCTAATGGCTGTGCAAACTATTGAGAAGGTAGTGTGTCGAGTAGCGGATTTGTTATTATCGGTATTGTTTTGGGGGAGGTTGTTGGATTTTGTTGAGGTGGGGTTGTTTGATTGTTAAATTGAGGTTGGGACTGATTTGTTTAATCTTCTTGGAAATCCAATGTAATGGATTTTGTACATTTTCTAATGGCTGTGCAAACTATTAAGAAGATAGTATGTCGAGTAGCGGATTTGTTATTATCGGTATTGTTTTGGGGGAGGTTGTTGGATTTTGTTGAGGTGGGGTTGTTTGATTGTTAAATTGAGGTTGGGACTGATTTGTTTAATCTTCTTGGAAATCCAATGTAATGGATTTTGTACATTTTCTAATGGCTGTGCAAACTATTAAGAAGATAGTATGTCGAGTAGCGGATTTGTTATTATCGGTATTGTTTTGGGGGAGGTTGTTGGATTTTGTTGAGGTGGGGTTGTTTGATTGTTAAATTGAGGTTGGGACTGATTTGTTTAATCTTCTTGGAAATCCAATGTAATGGATTTTGTACATTTTCTAATGGCTGTGCAAACTATTAAGAAGATAGTATGTCGAGTAGCGGATTTGTTATTATCGGTATTGTTTTGGGGGAGGTTGTTGGATTTTGTTGAGGTGGGGTTGTTTGATTGTTAAATTGAGGTTGGGACTGATTTGTTTAATCTTCTTGGAAATCCAATGTAATGGATTTTGTACATTTTCTAATGGCTGTGCAAACTATTAAGAAGATAGTATGTCGAGTAGCGGATTTGTTATTATCGGTATTGTTTTGGGGGAGGTTGTTGGATTTTGTTGAGGTGGGGTTGTTTGATTGTTAAATTGAGGTTGGGACTGATTTGTTTAATCTTCTTGGAAATCCAATGTAATGGATTTTGTACATTTTCTAATGGCTGTGCAAACTATTAAGAAGATTGTATGTCGAGTAGCGGATTTGTTATTATCGGTATTGTTTTGGGGGAGGTTGTTGGATTTTGTTGAGGTGGGGTTGTTTGATTGTTAAATTGGGGTTGGTACTGGTTTGTTTAATCTTTTTGGAAATCCAATGTAATGGATTTTGTACATTTTCCAATGACTGTGCAAACTATTAAGAAGATAGTATGTCGAGTAGCGGATTTGTTATTATCGGTATTGTTTTGGGGGAGGTTGTTGGATTTTGTTGAGGTGGGGTTGTTTGATTGTTAAATTGGGGTTGGTACTGGTTTGTTTAATCTTTTTGGAAATCCAATGTAATGGATTTTGTACATTTTCCAATGACTGTGCAAACTATTAAGAAGGTAGTGTGTTGAGTATGGGATTTGTTACTATCGGTATTGTTTTAAGGTATTGATTGTATTAAGTGTTGAACTGTAGATTTTAATAAAAATAACAAGTTAAAGCATTGTATTGCTTAATTCGTTTTTACAGTATTTTACTTTTTTTTGAGAAATCGGCATTACAAAGAGCTGTTGTATAAAATACTTCCAATCAAAATTTTTGAACTAACTCAACAACATATAGTGAAACACATATTGTTTAAGGTTTGTATGAAGGCTAAAAGGGATAGTGTGTCAACCGTTAATTTTCTCCCGGTGAAAATAGTTTTTAAGTAGGGACAAGTTCAGGGTTGGAAAAGTATGAAATTTTTTAAAACGCCGATCTTTTGAAAAAGATCGCTTATAAGGGGATGTGCAGCTTAATACGCAGCTTCTTTGCTGTTGCCGTTTTCACACTGTTGTACTGTGTACAACACTATCCTTTACTGTTTGTACAGCATCTACACAAAATATTTATTATTATTCAAAGAAAGAAAAATCGTTAAAAAGGCCTTTTAAAAGTATAATTTGATAATACAAATATTAGTATATTATTAAACAAGTTAAGTTTTTATGCGAGTAAGTTTTTAATCAAGTAACGAGCTTTGCTTCAAATTAACAGTAAACATGTTTTTGTAAATACTCTTTTCTAACTAGACAGGATAAAACGGCAAAAGTTTTAAAAAATTTCAATTATTTATTTAAAATGTTTGAGAATTGATGCTTTGAAAATTCAACATCAAAAAAATAAGTTAGAGGTAAATATTTTCAAAGTACATTTGTTTACATTTGTTGATAAAAATATATTTAGCGGCAAACTTCTTTTCGTAAACACTGATTCTCTTTCAAAGCCTAAACTAAATAAAAACAATGGGAATGAATTATATTTATTTTTACTTTATCGCATACCCTTTCTTTAAAAAAAATCAGATTCTAATCCCTTTGCTCTGAAGGCACAAATCCTACCAATTTTAATTTGAAATTAAATTCTTCGCCGGAATCCTCTTATAAAAAAATGCATTCACCGTTGGTAGTAAGCGACGACATTTTGACGTTCCTTTTCCTCCACCGCGGATCTCATATTTCCCACTTATTTTCCCGCCAAAATAGACATTAATGGCCGAAAAAACCTGGCAGTTTATTTGCTGTTTTTTTTTTTTTTCGTATTAGTCCAGGGATCTTGCTCGCTGTTTTGTTTACCTCTTCGAATCGGCAAAATAAATACTGGTAATATTATTCCTCGGGGAGAGTAATTGGAAATGAATTTGTTTTGTATTTTCTTTTTGTTGCCACTTGGAATTTGATTTTTTAAAATGTTGATACTTAGAAAATGGAAAAAGAATTGTTTGTTTTCGTTTCGTAATGAATTAAAAAAATTAACTCCAGCAAAAGTAATTGATGTTTTAAAAGTTCATTAATTGAATAGATAATAAATATTGATAGAAAAATCTATTAAACAAATTATTTTCGACAAACTTTTTCAGATATTTTTTTAAATAAGAATATTGATTTTTATAAGAAAACTATAGCAATGTCGACCGGCGGTGCTGGGAAACCTTTAAAAATATTTGAATGTCGTTTTTCAACCAAAAATCTGTTTTAAATTAACAGCATTTTTCTTCACTTATTTTTTAATAATTTTAAGCAACTATTGAATTTTATATAAAAAGAAAGATAATCTAACAATAAAAAATATTGATTTCACAATTTCTTTTTAAATTTTTGAAAGTTTCTTGTTTTAAAACCAAAAAAAAAAAAAAAACATTATATGATTAAGCTTTTAAGTACTCACGCCATTTATAGAAAAAATACCCAAGGAAAAACCCAGCTGGAGCTGGATCTGTTTCATTTGTTTATTTTTTCGTCTGTCGTGGAAGATATTTTTTTAAAAACATTATTTATACATATTTTTATTAGTTGGGAGAGCTTAATATCAAGGATAATTTTATACATATCATAATTTTTAAGGAAGTTAAAAGACTACTAAGAACTTAATTATGTGTATGCATACATTATACATTACATAACATTGTTTTAAAGCTTTACTGCACAAATATTTTGGTTCATATGTAAGTTTGAAAAACTTAAAGTATTTATGCCACACAACGTAAGTAAAAGAATATCAATTATTATGTAAACATGCATAATATTGTTTTAATTTATATACGATTTCTAATACAACCAAAATTTGTTGCGATATCAATTAAAAAAGCTACTGATAAATAAATACGTATTTAATTTTCGACACATTTTTAATACGATTTTCAATTTTTCTTTGAAATACATTTAACAATATTATCCTAGCAGTCATTATTATAATCAAGCACATACTTAATACTTTCTGAAAATGGCTTTGGCGAAAACACTTTATTGAACATCTCAAATGTGTTATCTGAAATATATTCTAGCGTATTATTTTCACTCAATTGAGAAATTAGTTAGTTCCCGACTCTTTGCATTTAACTTTAAAGTGTGTATCTAATTTACAAAAGGAATTGGAGTTCCGTCTTGTACATTAGAAAGTCCCTTACTCAAAAGGATCCATGTTCGATTCGATTACATGCATGAACTATTTGTGTAGGTTTCTAGATTCGTAGCTAATTTAAAATCAAAGAGGATAGAAAGGATTTGTAGCTGTTTTGTAAAGTAATTGGTTTACTTTACGATCAGAATAGCTGCTTACGTAATATTTTATCTTGCTGTTCACTCATTAACTAACATCAGTAATAGGAAAATAGCGCATTTTACGAACATGTGAATTTTCAAAACACTGTATAAATATAATTTACGCAAAAACAATAATAAATATGCATCGTGTACTGTTGTAGCGCATACATATTTTTATCGTTTAAGGAGTTTATTTAAAAAAAAACCCATATTTTATCAACTATTGGATAATCACAAACATAAATCATAATTTTTTTTTCTCTCAAGCTTTTTTCGAACTTTTTTTAATACATATCTTTAGCTTCATATTTTTTCATTAATATAGATAATTTTGCTATAAATTAATAATACTAATAATGTTTGTTCGAAAATTTGCCATCATTTTTAGAAAAATTACAATTTTAAATGTTATAATACATTTCGTTTTTACATTTTGAGCAAACAATTTTACTTAAGTATTATACTTCTAATTCAAAATTAACATAAGAAACGATAAAGAATAATAATTGATTTCTGGAAAGAAAGTTAATCATAAATGACAATTTTAATGAATAAAATTCTGTGATAAGACCAAAGACGATTTTGAACCTGAGTCTTACAAATCGTGTGCAGAAGTGGTTTAAAGTGACATTTATTGTTACAAACCTATTTGTTTATTATAACATGCTTCGCTTCGAAACAAGAATTTGTTTACTCTAATACTTTAATTTGATATATTCCTGCATTTTAACGAAACATGTTTAGATGGATTTCTGATTAATAGAACTGGCGTATCGTTTAATTTCATATACTGTTTAATATCTTTATAAACTATTATATCTCTAATTAATCTAAAGTAATACCAGCTTAAGTTACTCTAAATATATTATGCTGTCATATTTATAACCCAAGTTAAATATTTAATAAAGGAAGAAAAGAGTTTATAAAGGGCTTCTTTTTGAAGTTAAAATGCAGTAGCATGCTTGTGAATGAAAAATATTTTTTAAAAACTGTCCACTTTTAAAAATTTGGTTCGTGTTCATTATGTAAATGTGCTGATTTAATGTGTGCGAAAAAGTTCAGCTGTCATAGCTGAAAACCATCTGTTTAAGTTTTCACACGTAGTTTTCTTTCATCAGATAAAAAAAAAATATTTAATTATCGCTAAAAATTCTGATTACTTAACATCCGACTAAGGATAGTAATTTGTAAGGTGTTAATTTTAAAGTGAAAAGTCTTTTTATTTTAAAAAAACCATTCAAAATTATTTTCCTTGGGATTTAATAAAGTTATATTTATTCTCTAGTTCTTTCTCTCTTAACTTTTTAATGAAAAAACTTTTTTTTTAAAAAGTAATAATAGCTTTTGACAATAATTTGTTTGTTCATAACTATTTTATAAGCTCATTCCAGGTGGAATTATTCCCTGCATAAATTAAATCTATAATAAAATCAATTTATTTAATTTGAACTTTAAGAGGAGAAACTAATAAATGGGCACATATGTTTTCGTATTCAATATAGCATAGAAACACCTTTATTTTTAACTAAATATTCCAAACAAATTTAATACGATCTGTTTTTTGTGATAGGTATAATAAAAAAATTTAATTAAATGCTGTGGATGTGACATTTTATTTTTTAAATTTATAAATAAAAGTGTGTTTTTCTAGTACAATTTTTTAAAGTTTCACTAGTATCTCATTTGGTATTTATTATAAACTTATTTTTTTTTACCCATTTGGCTTATATATGCACATAAAAGTTTCGAAAGTTTTAAAATTTTAAATTGGCTTGACAGTTATTAAAATTCTTCTTTTACTTTATTCACTAAAGAATTAAATTTATTTCTATAAATATACCAAAAATGTTTTTATTATTTTCTTACGAAATCTATTAACTTATTAATCAAGTCTGATATTTGTATATTAAATAACTTATTTCTTGCAAATATTTATCTCGAAAATCAGGTTATTTAAAAACAAATTCTACACTAGTTAAATGCACTAGTAAAAAATTATACCATTTTAAGTATTGATTTTTAAAATAAAACCAAAATAACTGTTTAATTTACCCCACTTGTAGAGTTAAGATAAACTTTTTACTCTTCATTGTTCGAGCTTAAGTTAAATAAAATTAAATAATTTAATGCTAGTTAACTTATTAACGACGACTTTGTAAATCCCATTAACACCTTCATTTCCAAATAAAAAAGTTATCTATAAGTTTTTAAAATTCGTTTTCGTTTTACTTATTTTTTCCAACATGAACGGTTTCGGACTATAGTCTTAATTTTTCTTACATTTTATTTACTTAGATACACTTAAGCAGTACTTAGTTTTGGCGTGGGAGATTTTCTAACCAACCGTAGCTAATGGAATAATTCTCACACCCGGAGAGATTATCTGAAACGAAAATCAACACATTTCATGGCTTTATTAGTTAGAGTTGGTGGAAGTTCCATTTTTTGACAATCACCCATCCGTGAACACACCCGGGAAAATGGTAAGAAAAGCCGAAAGAATTCTGTAAAACCACTTTTTTGTTCGAGTGATTTGGTATGCAGTGAAGGCGTCGCGTCGGTAAAGCAGCTTATCTTGCTTGTTAGTTTCTGAGGAAACGTAAGTGTTTAGAGGGAAAAAATGAATCGAAATATTTTTTTAAAAATATATTTTTATCTTAAAGACGTACGATGTATTTTTTGGGATTAGAAAACGTGGTTACAGGGTTTATTTTTTCGCTTCCAACTCATTGCTTCTAAAGTAATAACTCGTAGAAAAAGCTTAAGTTTTTTCAAGTACAGCTTCAAACTTAAAGGCTTATTTTTGCTGAGAAATGGATTTGTGCAGTTTTCTCTTACCAAATCGAAATTTTAAAGTGTGTATGTGAATTTCAAATGTAATTAAACTGAATTTTTTAAATCAATTTTTATTTTTTATCAACATAATAAAAAGCAGCTTGAATTAAAGTTTAGATAAATAAAAAAAACCCCAACATTTTTACCAACCAATACATCAATCTTGCATGTCATCACATAAAGCAATGGTAGTTACCATCTAATTCATTAACATACTGAAAACCCTTTAATAAAACACAAAAGATTTTTCCTCGACGTAGCATTTCTGACAGTCCAAATTTGAGTAGCGAGTGACAGATATAGATTTGTTACTGCAGTTCGTACTTTTTTAAATGGGTTGCTATCTTTTTTTGTCATTCTCTTTAATGTCAACTCACCCGCATTTCCCTTTCTTGGAAGCTCATTTATATCTATCTTTCTACTGTCACAAATAGGGATTTCACGGAGTCGCAGTAGAATAGCTGACGCAATAAAGGAATAAAATAGCCGGGCGTATAAACGTATATGTCGAGCTTTATATGCGGAAAGAGGATCGATCGTGGTACTATTTTCATAAAGGAATATGTATGAGAAATATTTCATTGTGTTTTTATATGTAAATCTTAAATGTATGTTTGATAAAGTGTTTTCTTTAAAATAGATTTTGATCCTAAAAACAGACATGTTTTAAGTGATCGATATCATGTGAATCTTAAGTTGGAATAATGTTTTGGGTATTTCCAGACTTCGGTGCTTCTTTAACGTTTCATGTGAAGTTTAATGATTTTCTTGAAAGTATAAAATTTTTATGGTCAAAAATTATAATTTATATTTATTTTTATTACATTTCTTTTAACGTTTGGGATTGTTTTTTTAAAAAAAGAAATAATTGTAAAGGAAATAGTAATTTTATAATTAGATTATTACAAATTTGCGCAATATTCCTGGCTGCCAATTCAATTGTTGAAAAGGCTTACCCATTTTATAAAAATCTTAAGCACAAAGATATTCTAGAGCAGGGGTTCCCAACCTTTTTGGATCTGCATACCACTTGACTTTTTATAGTCTGTAGTGCGAAACTTGTTATTAGCCTGTAATTAAAATATCAACATTAGGAGTAATGGAACTTATCATCAAAAATAGCGGAGATTATCGGGAAATCAAAGGGTACTAGGTTTTACATTCGAGCCAAAAGAAAATGAAAGATTTCTCTCTTTAAAATAATGTTAATGCTTAAAATGAGTAATATATTTGCTTGCTTACTGCACATGTATACAGAAGCTATTATTAGCATGATATTGCTCACATTATTCACGCGTACACCAGTGGTGCGCGTACCATCGGTTGGGAACCTCTGTTCTAGAGTAATGCTTTGGTCGAAATTACCTTTAAATTTGAAAGTTGCACCAACGGAGGGTACCTGTATTTTTTTTATATAAACACACACAAGTTATTTACTCCTAATCCAACCCTAATTTTTCTTCTGCAATCAACCAAAAGCAACATCAATAGCGTGCGTCGCCATAATAACACTCAACATGTACCACGGTGATTGCCACATCAGTTAACATGCTTTAACTCAACTTGCTTAAATCTTTCATTTATCGCAACTTGTCTGTGGCACTCTCTATTTACATTTGTTTCCTTTCCGGTCCCTGTTCAATGTTTCTGTCTCGGCTTTTCGATGAATTGGTTCGACAAAACGGTAACCTACACTCTTAAAACAATCGAGCGAATTTAACTCAATCCTGAGTAATTTCCACTCCTCCAGTCTTGAAAATGCACTTTTCCGAAAGGAGTGGATACTTTGTGTGTTAAACCTCCAACAGTATCACTCAAAGCGAGTGATTTTAACTCAGTCTGAGTTAATATTCACTCCTTTCCAGTGTCGAAAATGCACTTCTCCAACTGGAGTGGATTTCACCCTTTTGGTTTAAGAGTGTAATACTCGATTTTTTTTTTGCAAGGTGAGTTTGATATAAACTTTTTTTCCCTATAATGCGTATAAGGTAGTAAGAATGTCAATGTCTAAAAAATGTATATGAAAAAAATCTTTTACCTATTTTTACTACAATTAATATTGATGTTCATTCAAAAGTTGGTGTTTAGCTGTGATGATTGTGCAAAAACCAGCAGTTTTACAGCCAATTTATGTTTTCTTGACGTACTTATAGTCAAATTAACAATATACTGGGTTGGTGAGCTCAGTCGATTAGGCACTCGCCTAGCATGCGAATGGTTCCAGGTTCGGGTCCGGGGATCGCCAAAATAACTGCTGAATAATACCCCGTGTAAGGGAGAGCACGTGAAATATCCTTCAAGGTCCTAACGCTGCGTACGATGTCGCCCTGTACACTTTTAAAACAAACGAGTGAAATCCACTCATATAGGAGAAGTGCATTTTCGTCCCTGGAAAAGAGTGAAAATTAACTCACACTGAGTTAAATTCACTCGTTTGGAGTGATCCTGTCGGAGTTTTAACTAAACAAAGGAGTGAAATCCACTCCAATAGGATAAGTGCATTTTCGACACTGAAAAGAGTGAAAATTAACTCAGACTGAGTTAAATTCACTCCTTTATTTTAAAAATGTACTCTTCAAATGCCAGTTAGAGCAGCTTCAAACCACCCTGAGATGCAGTACTGCTTTCAGAAATCCACTCCAATAGGATAAGTGCATTTTCGACACTGAAAAGAGTGAAAATTAACTCAGACTGAGTTAAATTCACTCGTTTGTTTTGAGAGTGTACTCTTCAAATGTCAGTTAGAGCAGCTTCAAACCACCCTGGGATGCAGTAGTGCTCTCAGCGTTGTTGATTCCCACGGGGCCCCTCGGTAAAAGCTCGAAAAAGAGATTCGCCTCACAAATGGACGTGTACTTTCGACATTGATGGCCGACCTTCGCATTGGGAGAAGTAGATGACAGAATTCTGACAGAGAGAATTCTTCTCTCAGGAAAGGGGATGGGTATAAATCTTTGCACTAGTAGAAGAAGAACCGATGTCCGATGTTGTATCTTTGGATAAAGGCCATTTTCATGCTATAGAATGCAAAAATGCGCATCGGAAAGGAGGTGTTTTGGTATAGAGTTATATAAAGTGATAACGCCCTGTACTTTGTTCAAATAAAATAGATCCCTCGGGGACAAGTCTACCCTATCCTTTTTCACTGGTTACTGAGGCAATAGAAATTTCATGTGGATTACCATATTTTTATCCGTAACTCATTGGAGACATATTTTATTTGGGTTTTAGATCTATAACCTTGAAAAAATTGTAGTTTGAAAGGAAGGAGGCAGAATATGGCTTTAAAAGCCACGTTAAAGTAAAATTTGTGATGGAAATGAGAATTCTTACAAAAATGGACGCGTGAATTTTTTTCCGAATTGACACTGATGGTCGATCTTCGCTTTGAGAGCAACGTATGGCAGAATTTTGAAGCTTAAATTCTTCTCTTTGCAAAGTGGTTGGGTCTAAATATGAAGAAAATGTTTCATACATAAAATATTTAAGTGCTTTAGGGTGAGATGCCGTATTGTCTAGACAATTTTTCGCAGGGTAATAATTATACCCCTATATAATTTTAGTCAATATATTTTGATAAACTCAAATCATGCATATGATAATACCATCACGGAATGGGAAAAGTAAACAACAAATTACTATCTTCTTATGTTAAATTTAAAAGTACTAAAAAAATAAATTATTGGGATTATGTCACATATTTCCAACTACAGTGAAGTTTCTTTATCATTGCATTAGAATACAAAATCATTGCATTAGAATAAAAAATAATACAGCAATTTCTATTATTTATTTCACATTATTTCTATACATGAGGCGTACTACATTTTATTTATTGTTTCCTGAGCATATTTTCTAATCATAAATTAACATTAAAAGAGTGTCTTATAGGTAATGGAAGAAATAAAATTGGATAATAATTTAGTCTTGAGAATAGAAAAAAAATGTTTTAAGTTTTAAATAAAGAAAAAATGCAGAACGAATAAAAGAATGCAAAGACTTTAAACTGGTATTTTTTAGATTAAAGACCGACCTTCATTTCCAGAAATAGATATGGAAATTCCAACAATGGAAATTATATTCACTTGAAAAGGGCTAGACGTGCAAACATGGTTGTTAAATATAAGAATACGTCTGTATTCTTAATTGTTTAAAACAGTTTCTTAGAACATTACAAAGACTTTAAATTCGTTCCTTAAATATCTACTATCTGACATTATAAGTGTAACATTCTAGTTTTAGTTTTTGTCATAATAAACTACAAATGATACGCAATTAAAAAAAATTAGTATTTAACAGTCATTGCCCTTTTACAATGTGATTTTATAATTTGATTACTATTTTTTTCTAAAGTAGTTTTTTAGTGTTTGTAATCTACAATATTATATAAATCAATGTAAAAAAAATAATCTTATTTCATATTAGAGGAGAAATTCTATATTTTTGAGAATTATTTCCTTTCACAAATATTTTTTTTCACCACATTCTTAACACCTATTATAATGTAACAAATATCGGGACTACTTTTGAATATCAATATTTACCTTCCTGTTTCTTTTATTTTTACGCATAAATTAAATTTATTTAAAATTAAATCATTGAACATACTTGTTGAAATGAATATAATCTTATAATTAAGCCCATTCTTGAAATTGTCATAGAAATAGAAAACTGATGATTCAGATTTCTATTTCAATGACCATTTTCAGAATAGGCAATATCTACTAAGTATTAGATTTATTAATCATCGAAATTATCATTCGATTTTTTATCATTATCAAACTTTTATGTACGATTAAAAAGTGGTTAATTTTAATTGAATTAATTGATAAATTAAATTGATCATTTATTTCAATTGAAACATTGTAATAACAAATAATTTAAAATTGAAACATTGTAAATCCGATCTTGTAATCATGATAATTGTACCTTAAAATAATAATGATTCGTTAATGATTATTATTAGCAAGTAAAGCAAAACTATACAATTTGAATATTCCGTTCAATTTAATCGTAAACTTTAAAAATATTAATAGATAATTTTGCAGTAGTAGTTTTTCATATTTTGTCAGTTTTAAAATATGGGATTCCCCAGTTGTAGCGACCATTAAATGCAGAAGGATTTTTTTGCCAAAATGAATTGTACTTATCAATTAGTTTCTTTACTACATTTTTATTAATTTATGTTATTGAGAATATGTAGATCAACAGTTGTTTTCTGGAAGAAATCGAAAGTTAACCAGTTTTAAAAATTCTCCCGCAATATTCATATACATTGTAATAGAAACATTTGTAACAGGAAAAAGTATGTAAAGGCCGATAGAAATACCACAACAATTTCTTTTTCAGTTAGATAATTTGTAACAAAAATGGGTATTTACGATACAACCCAACAGAACAAGAAAGTAAACACTGAAGACACGCCTTTCTGGATTGGCGCCACAGAATGTTTACCTGAAGTTCACTTTCCTTAGCATATAACTGCCTGGGTGTGACAAGTGTGTAACTGTCATTTTCGTTGGAAATCAGTGTAGCGTTTGCATAGATGTCAAACTCATAGACCAAATAACGAGCGATTTTTTAAAAAATAGCGGCAATGCCATGCGTAGCTTTTTAAAATTGACTGAAACGTGTTGTGTAAAAGTAACTGATTAACATCTTAAAAACATTCGGTAAATTTAGTATCAATAAAATTTTCCCTCTATTGATTGTTAGTATTATTTGTTGATGTAATTATGCTATATTCATTTTGATTTATTTATACTGTTAATTATTTTATAGTAAAAGTCAATTAGTGAATTCTTTTGCTGTAGAAATGTGTACTTATGTTAACCATGCGTTCTTTAATTTAACGTAGTTGAGAATTTAAAAAACCAGATTTATTAAATGCCGTTTTATAAAAGCTTTTGAGATGAAGAAGTTGCAGGTAACTACTATTTCGCACACTGTTGAACATAGATTATAGACATTATTAAATCTGATAATTGAAACGGTATGTAATAGTTACAAAAGCTTCAGCAATCTGTTTATTGTTAGTTTTTACATTTTCAAATGATAGATTTTATAAACGAAAAATATCATTTGTTGTATTATAAAAACAAAAAAAACCCTTTGAGCTCTTTTTGTAAACGATTAACTGGGTCTTTGACAACACGATTTCCTCACCTTCCACCCACACCATTGTTTCGATTCCAAACTGAACCAATATTTTTCAGTGCCAATTATATCCTGCCGTGTTATCTTAACTATCTTTCAACACAAAAAGAGATCCAAGATTTTTTTTTATTTGTTTAGGTTTTTTTTTAAAGAAATTATCTATCCCCTTGCGGTAAAAAAAGTTAATTTTTCCAATGCTTTTTTTTCCTCTCAAGGATAAATGAGGTCGAATTAATTTATTCATGGGAAATTTATTCATAGGGATAGATATAAACATATTATTCGAAACAGTATTTAGTAGTTGTAATTGCTCGATCAAGAAAAAATTCAAATGCAAAACACATACATATCTGATTATTTAACTATTTTTACTTAGAAACTGTTCATTGTTGGCTATAAAATTATCAAATGATCAATAGGATGACCGAAAAATATCATTTGTTCTATTCTACAAGGCAAACAAACCCTTTTCAGCCTTTTCGCAAACGATTAACCGAGTCTCTGACAACCCAATTTCGTCACCTTCCACCCACCCCATTGTTTCGATTCCAAACTGAGCCAATATTTTTCAGTGCCAATTATATCCTGCCGTGTTATCTTAACTATCTTTCAACACGAAAAAGAGATCCGAGATATTTTTTTATTTGTTAAGGTTTTTTTGGTAAAGAAATTATCTATCCCCTTGCGGTAAAAAAGTTAATTTTTCCATTGCTTTTTTTTCTCTCTCAAGGATAAATGGGATCGAGTTAATTTATTCATGGGAGATGAACTTGTATGTAATTTAGATTTTCCTTCTTGGTGTGAGGTCCAGATAAATCGTTTTTTGCGGGTGATTAGCTTTTAATTAAAGAATATTGAGGCATTTTACATTTTTAAAACTCATTTCAAAATTCTAATTGGGTTTTGTGAAATAATTTTTTATTTGCAGACATAATTAACAACTATTCCTATCCAACCAAGGTTTTGGATAGACATCTACAATTAAAATAAATCCTTTTTTCATTGATTTTGGGAACGTTTTGGCAGTTAGTTTTTTTTTTGTCCTTTTAATTAAACATATGCTGAGACATGGAAGCTCATTTATTTTGTTGGTTAATGGTACTTCCTAAGAAATATAACCTAAATTAATGTGAACTATATTTCTTGGGGTTCTAATTAAAAGCCTTTTATAAAGTATTGCAATTTAAAAAATACATCCTAGTTTTTTTATGATTGTCTTTTCCGTTAACTTATTTTCTGTCAATGATAATTTAACATTGTTTTTAATGTTGTTTAGGTAAAAACATTTTTATTATCTTTTCAAGGTCACAATTTACCTATTGATTTGAAACGTTAAAAAAACATTTTTAATAAAAAAAATTTGATTGATAATTATGAAAACTTAAATTGAATTTTTCTTTTTATTCAAGCATGATAATTACCTTCAGCTATTTCAAATACATCAGCATAAATTTGCCAACATTTTTACTAAAGCGCAAAATAAAAGTAAAGTGTATATTTAAAAAAAATCAAAAAGTTTTCTTTAAGGTAGACAAAAAGTAGGGAAAAAATAGTAAGCACACTTAATGGTCCGTTGTTTTCAATAAGAATAGAACATCCATTACTTGGAGGCTGAAAAAAGGAGGAGTTGGTAAAATATAGAAAGAAATGGGGAAAAGCATTTACTTCCCATTAAGTGATTTTTTTTTAGCTTTTCGTTTTTCAACCTTCGTTTTTGTTGAAAGCATTACTATTAGTTTTTAAATGCTCTTCTATTTCTTGCTCATGACCTTTTCAGCTTCAGTTTTGAAGACTTACTCGCATTCCATGAAAGGATAATGAATATTTTTTCAATTGTTCCCGCGTATTTTCTCTTTTCCTCGAAAAAGTCTTAACTCTCTCGAGAATATAGTTAGAATTCTATTTAAACTGAAATCAGAACTATTTTTGTTGTTTAGGTATCCTTTGTTGGGTTTCTTTTTAGTGTAGTCATCAAATGAAAGCTATTCGGGAGTTCCGAAATTGGTTTAAGGCAA
Organism: Hylyphantes graminicola; assembly: GCA_023701765.1. Classification (NCBI taxonomy): domain Eukaryota; kingdom Metazoa; phylum Arthropoda; class Arachnida; order Araneae; family Linyphiidae; genus Hylyphantes; species Hylyphantes graminicola. The sequence goes on along the minus strand of CM043114.1, from coordinate 38,841,516 downwards.
TGATTAAGTTCTTTCCAGGAAACTTTGTTTTATGATTCATTACTACAAGTTTTGAAGCAAACAAAGTTTATTGATAGTATATGAAGTTTATTCGTGAAAAGAATTTGGATTTGAACGAAGTAATAATTACCTACTTAAGTTGGTATTGGTGACCACTTACAAAAATTAAGAATGTGTAACGCTACACGATTTTCAATTATAGCTTAATAAGTCAAAGCACATATTTACAGGTAATTATATACCTTTTAGATAATTACAATAACTATCTTTCTAAATTTTAGAGAGATAGATGGATTTACCTTCGAAAACCACTTTTTTTTAGAATCAGCATAATCCAAAACGTGTGAAAAACCAAATTTCTTCCTTACATTTCATATAAGGTAAGTTAAAGTAATAATGTTATCATGAAGTCTGTGTGTGTAGCAAAAAAAAAATTTAACTATAAAAACATTCCTTAATTCTTATAGATATTGCACTTAAGAACGATATATAAGTGTTAGAAATAAGAGTTAGAATTAGTTAGAATAAGTGTGAAGAAATATAAATGTTGCACTCGCATATTGTTTTAGCCCATTTCGAACATCGTTATATTACAACCAGTCGTGTTCCAATCTCCCTCAAAATTGTACAGAAATAGAGAAAACTAAGTTATTCCCTAAGAAAACATCATAACAAGACGGGAATATTTTGTAAACGCATACGAGAAAGATGAAACACTGTTTTAAGCGCTTTTATTCAAAGCAATTATCTGTCATTCTTTATCTAGATGACACTCCAACACCACAGTACACTCATTTTCCACACCGTCGTTGTTATCTAAACGACTTTTGAAAATCCGAGCAGGCCTAAAACTCATTTCCACCCCTTCATTTTCGTAGTAAAACGAGAGACGAAAACTTTAAATGAGGGATAGGATCTCGAGTTTCCGAGGGAAGTCACTGCTACGGTTAGACAAAGTTATAAGTGATAATTTCGTCAAAAATATAAAATTTATATTTGTACTCATGATTTCAAAAAAGGTCTTCTTTATTCATTATAGTAGTGCTTGTCTAGTGTTTCTCTTCTTTTCTGTACCTCTTTGGAAACGTTATCTTTCCTTTTAAAAAATCTTAATAATTTGCCAAATTTGTTGGCTTTTTTTAGTATGTTGATCGCATTTTTATCAAGTAAATGAATTTAGCATATATTCTTATATTATTCAAAATTTATTTGATCTTCAAACTTCTGTATTTTTTTAAGGTGCTTTAATTTGCATTTTAAAAAAAGAAACGTTGAGAAACATTCATTGACTTTTTATTTATTGTATATAAACATACTTTTAAATCAATATTTAATGGAAAAAGTTAGCACATAAGGCATCCGTGCAATTAAATTGATTGTATAATTATTGTATATTGGATCTTTTCATGGCTCAGTTCCTGCCAATAGACAGTAGTAATTTGTAAGCAAAAACGTGACTAATTACATCATAAAAATATTATTAAAAAAATTATTTTATGGACAAAGATCACTACTCACTAGTCTAATGGACTGTTCTTAAAGGGCGGAGCATGGTGTGTTTGTGGGATAGAAGCTAAGTTGGGCCGTTCTAGTTCGGACGAATTAACTGCCGAGTGATTTGTTTGTGAAGTACAAGACAAATTTTAAGGTAGCTGTGACGTCATCATAGGCGTTTCCGTTCAGGTCGTCTGTTCCTACTTTTTGATCAATTTCTCGCAAAATTAGTTATTTAGCAGATAGAACATAGTCCAACCAAACCAGTAGAGTGCTGAGGTGTGAGTTGAGTAATGATGATGAACAGCCTGTCATAAAATAAAATGTGCGCGCATCTTTAATCACTGTGCGAGAACTGGAGGTGATATAGCAGTTTCAGGTGTCAAGCTCTTACGAGTGGAAGATCAGATCTTTTTTTTATTAAAATTATGTGTAGTTATTGTGATTTTTGTCGTTTTGAATAGGAATTTACCTTTTATTTGATGTAATTTGGGTCAATAATGTCAGGTGTTTTCTGCACAAAGACGAGGCAGAGTGGGACATACTATTTGAATCCGATTTCTAAAACCTATGAAAGAAATGCTAAAAGTAAGATTCATACTTACAGACTTTCTAGTACCGACGGTCAACGCTTAACTGCAGTTTAACGGTTTTACCATTTGCAAAAGCCAAAATAGCATAAACTTATTTCATTATTTTTTCTTTAAAGCGAAAAGACTTTAAGAGCGAAGCCAATTTACAATTAATTTCGATAAAGATATGCAATAAATTTCATCAGAACTGTTTTTGGTGGACACTTTACTCAAACCTGATTATTATCAATATTTGGATGTTAATGAACGAACGACATCATGATGCCTTGGAACATGTCATGACCTCATGATGCCTCTGGAGCATAATCCCGACAGCCGTATCGACAGGGTCGAAATCCCAGACAGAGTCAAAATCTCAACAATATATAATCGCATATTTTTGTGTTTCTTACTTAATTTTTTCGAATTTGAAATGTTTATTTTAAATGTATATAAACTGTCTGTTGTTGAAAATTGTTGTGTTCTTTTAAATATTGGCCTTCAGTGCGAGAAACACCATTATCTTACTACATTACCTGTTATAAAAAAATTATGTCCATCGGGGCCAGACCACATAATAAATAAGTCCAAATTATAAAGCGGAAACTCTAAAAAAAATTACAAAAACAATGGACTATTAAAACTAACTCCGATTGTTTTAGATGCATTTGATTTCTGTATTAAATGAGTTTCTAATATAACACACCTTTTTCGAACCAAAAGTAATTTATGTTGACATAACAATAAAAGAAATATCAATCTTCCCAATTGCAAAAAATTATTAATTAAATTTCCCTTACTTAACTATAACGGCATTAATTTATTGATTTGTTGGGACTTCGAACCTGTCGGAATTTCGTTCCTAACGAAACGTCCCCTCATTTTGAGGTAAATATTAATTGAACAAAAGATATGATTTGAAAATCAATATAAATATTCTTGCATTCAATTGCAAAACTGGTGTGATTAATTGGAATATAATTGTCTAGATTTCAGGACAAGTTTGATATCTGAATTGATTTTTATATGAATTGCTAAAAGAATATGGTAATATTAAAAAAATATATAACACTTTCTAGAAATATATCTTAGAAATGAATTTGCAAAAAAAGTTATTGATATTTTGTTAATGATTTTATTTTTATTAACTAATTGTTTCATAAAAAACGACTAGTTATGTCATTTGGGTATAATTTTTCTGTGCTTTCATTTGCAGAAAAAATAGTACTTTTTATTCAGTTCTTCCACTCGATGCAATATCCGACGGAGTCTTAGTTGATATTCCCAGCTAATATTGTAGATAAGAAAACAAAATTCAAATGTCTTTTGTGTCTCTCAAACCGAACACACCCAGTGTTATGTGCTCCGGAAAAGCTTGAAACCTCTCATTAACGCAAGGCATCACGTAAAATCGCCATTAGAATTTTTGCGGCCGGAATGACCATGTCCGGATCTGTTTCCGTTTCGTTTACGAGCCGACATTACGGAAAATAAGAATGGCGACGCTGCATGAAATATGTTTTTCGGCGACTTTTGGTTATGACTTTTCCCCCTTTTTCGCTATTTTTATAAATTTTTTTTGCTGTATTATATTTTTATGTGTTTATTGTTAATGACCACGAATACGTTCATGCAATATTTTCTTCGGAGACTTTTAGTTATTCTCCCCCATTTCGTTATTTTTATTATGAATTTTTTTGTATTATATTTTTATGCATTTATTGTAAACTATTATAAGATTATTTTTTTACGAATTCAAAGAATTAATTTTGTTTTTATTCTTAATTCTTTTACGGTATTCTATTCAAAATGGCAGTATTGTTATTTTTTTTTACTAAAATTAGTTTGAGGAATTTTTTAAGTCAAAATTTAAGATTTTACATAATGAAGGACAATTACATAAAATAATGAAACTACTAAGTCTTCTAAGTCTAAGAACTTAAAGATTGGCAATATTATTTGAATTGAAATATTGATTATGTGATCGGAAATCATTAATTATATCTGTAATAGTTTGATATAATTACTATTATTTCAGAGAAGTGATTTTTCTTGTATTCTGTGGTCAAAGTTCACTTAAACTAATTTATAAAAAGGTATAGATTGAAAAGTGGTTTTATTGAAAGGTTTAAAAATTATCTGTGCGAAAAATAGCTTTTTATACATTTAATAAAAATGACAAAATCTTGATTGTATCAACGACATACTAATGAATCCATTTATCAAGAAACAAAAATTTAAAGTGTGACTGATCAAAGGAGTGTTATTGCAACTTAAACATGTTTGAGATTATGAGTCCAAGTAAAAAGCTTTCTTATGAATAAATTGCCATAAAAATATTAAATATTAAAAATAAACATTCATTTTTACTACTAAGTTACGTAAATAAAGAACCGGGTAGTCAAATATAAGCAATTTGATTTTATAATAAGTGTTAAAGTGTAATTTTTTGGAATTGGAAAATCTTTGTTTAAAACTATCAATTGAAGCATTTCACATCTCTTGGCATATGTAGTGCTTAATTTCTTCTAATTATGTTCTCTAAAACTTAAAAGTTAAAAAAGATTTTACTTTTTCCATTAACTTTTAACTATTGTGTTTTGTTATTTTTGCACTCTCTAAATTAAAAGGAATATTTTTCTAAATAATCTTGTGAACGGAGTTTACTTAGTATTTGTTGTAGATGTTTCAATTTTCGTAAATTCACCTGTTTTTCAGTCTGAAAATGCTCCTTAAATGGAGTTCAATGAGACTCAGCGCTTTTAACTGTATGTTTACTTTTAGTTAGAGTATTTTAATGCTAGCGTTAGCAAATCGTTACTTTTTTTGCTTGTATAAGTGCACTTACATGTATTTTTAGCAAACATAGCATTACTTTCGGATTGAAAATATGTAAACATTACTCAGCAACACTAAATGCTTGAAAAATCGAATTTTGTAATTGAAGGGTACAGTTAAAAAAATCGCATTTTCCATACTATAAAGGTTCCTCCCCGTTCATCGGTGGCTCGTAAGTTTAAATTTACGAAGTCAATAAACGGAGCTGACACTATATATTAGTTATACTTTGGATGTAGGTTGGTAAAACGTTTCCGGCTGTCTATTTCTTGCTTCCATGATGTGTTTTAACTCAGCCAATTATCCAGAACGGGAATTAGAATTGCGGTCAAAAATTATACTTTGAAGAATGCGAGTTTTTCAGCAGACTCTTTAATTGATTAAAAAGTTTTCTACATGAAACTTTTTATTCGATTCAATCGATTCGTTTTGTACCTTAAGCAAACAAATCAAAATTCTAATTCGAAAGTTATATTTTCTTTCTATTTTTTTGTCAGTTTGTCTTTGTATAATTTTACTTTTTTCATTGAGTCATAGGATTTAATTAATAGATTTATCTCATCTTTTTTTGAGACTTAGTGCGTATTGTGAAATTATGAGATAATGAAAAGTTAGTTATAGATTTTGCTCTGTGTTATTTTTAGAAAATAGTTTAAATTACGATTGAATTTCTGTGGAATAAATTTAATGGAGCTTAGTCTGCAATTATGAATAATCTATTAAACATCTTTAATATTTTTTAAGAATTGGTACAATGCTTTTACTCTGTTAACTTTTTCAGGATGAGATAATGAAAAATTAGCTATAGATTTTGGTCTGTATTATTTTTAGATAATAGTTTAAATTACTATTGAATTTCTGTGGAACAAATTTAATGGTGCTTAATCTGCAATTATGAATAATCTATTTAACATCGTTAATATATATATTTTTAAGACTTGGTACAATGCTTTTACTCTGTTAATTTTGTCCTGATTTCTATACTTTATACTATAGCACTCTTCTGCGATTTTTTTTTCATTGGTATATTATGATAAAAAAATATATGTGATAGAACTTTTATATTCATTATATTGGAAAAAGTTACTGCTTAATAAGTTTAGATAATCCATTGTTATTTATACAAAATGGTATGATTTTCCTATTCGTTGTGGTGCTAAAACCATTTCAACTGTAAACTTTTATTTAGAAAGCCATTTAAGCGCAGAACTAAAAAAAAAACAGAGATTTCCCGTTATTCATGCAAAAAAATGCTATCATTTTCCTTAAAACTAAATTATATATTTCTAATTCCCTGAATGCATTGTATTTATAGAAATAACACATTCCTCGAACGAAATTCGGAGACAGCCTGTGCCTCTCCAAATATCCGATTTTCAATTTCCCCTTCTCTCTCCAGCTGAAGTAGGGGCGCTTCCGAGGAATCTCCGAGCGTACGATTCCCCTGAAATAATTTTTTTCTTTACTTTTCCAGCGTCGCCCTAACTAAAAGAGGACCCCGAAACATACACTCGGAACTATCTCCCTCCTCCCCCAATAAAAAGACGATATCCGCCAAATACGATGGCAGGGAATGTTTGTATCGAATTTCGATCGGGAGCTAAAAAAAATTGTCTTCGATCGGGATCCTATATATCTCTCGAGTGTTGCATAATTTCTGGATTTTGTATTGGGTCTTCAGCGGGACTTGCATACGGCCTTGGGGCGCGACCGTTTTCTCAGATAATCGTTATTCCCTCTCGACGGGGGTTAATTTTATACCCAATCGATGCCTGCCAAAAACGCATACTTGTCGTTTTAATCGAAAGCGGAGATGGGCACTGTAGGCAGTTTTATTAATTATGACACTCCGTAATGTAAAGGTTGTTCCGTTATTAGGGGATATTTTTCTTTAAAAATGGAACATCTAGGTGATTATTACTTTTTTGATAGATTAATGGTGCATTGAAGTGACAGGGGATGAACGAAAATTGTCCAATGAATCTTAGAGTACTGTGGAGTTAGTTTGAGTAGTTAATACTTAAAGTGATATCGATGTTCCTATTCATTTTTTTACTACGAATATAAAAAGCTTTTAGTTATTTTTTAAAAAATCAAATTACTTACATGTGGCACTAATGTGGGATCCGCATAATCCCACCTGGGGTACCCCACCTACAACCCACTTGGGTAACGTGGCCAACCTAACTTGGGTAAAAACAAAGAGTAAAAGGCAGTGGGAAAAGCACTTACAGTTATCTTTAAGGTTGCCCGTTTACAGTTATCTTTAAGGAAACTATTCAAAATAAGAAACGGCTTAAAAATTCACTTGTAAAATGTTTATAAATCAACAGTTAGGCATAATTTTTCATTTAAATTACTCGATCCAAATAATAATTTAGACTGTCCTAAGTGACTCTTTTCGATAACACTGGATTCACATGGATAACCCATAATAATTTTTATGGTTTGTCCATCAATATCCCATTTACGATTTTTGTTAAACAAATAAAATCCCGTAATCAAATGCGGAGTCTAGGCAAACCATGATGATTATTATAGGTGACCTATATATAAAGCTCAGGTTATCGAGAGGAGTAATCGAGGAAGATTATTAGTTATTATAGTTATAATAAATGTTACTATAATTTTACTGTAAAATTATGTGTCATTTTAAATTTGATATCATTATGTCACAAAAAAGTGTAACTGTTTCCTTATTCTGATTAATTTATCTAGAAATACATGTAAGATCGACATAACTGAAATTGGACTTATGTGGGATACCCCAGGGTGCCCATATGAGTAGTGACCACAGTAACTAAGTAAGCCCCTATATATCTCACATTAGTATGCTTACTGGGTAGTAATAGGATATGAACACTTTTTATTATCTTATAGTTTAGTCGTAATGCGAAATCCTTTCAACGAAAAAATTGTCTGAGAAATTTTCTTTCAATGCATAAAACAAAATGACAGACATTGAATTGATTTCGACCTAAGTTTTGAATTGAACGTGTCTTAAGAAATCTAAGTTAGAATAATAATAATAAAAAACTTTGTTTCATTGAATTAAAATAAACCTAGAAACGGCGAATCATAAATCAAAGCAGGATATGTATCCAAATGATATCAATATCAAACAATCCTAAACTTGTAAAACATATCACAAAAACGTCTAATGGTATTATGTTTCTAACGTTATTATATTATAGTTGGTAATATTAAACCATACGTTATATCGTTACATTTATGTATCTCTTTCTTCCTTATCATCATCGTCCATTACTCGATCGCTCTTAGCTGTATTTGGAACAATACTTTCAAATTCTTAACAAGAATAAGAAAAGAAACTTTGTTCCATTTGATGAAGCCCGAGAAACATGACCAATGATTAATTAAATCAGAAAGGGGTTATCGAAGTGGAGAGAAACGAGTGCTTGGAATCATTTAAAATTAATTGAAAATGATCGACTCAGCAACTAAAATGTATTCGGTAATAAACTAAGTTATAACTTATTTCAATTTGCAGGAAAATTACAACAACTACAGTGGTATAACTCAAAAGCTTGTTTTGTAAACGTTTTGCAATATAAAGCAGAAAAAGAAAATAAACTTGGTTTCATCCTTAAAAATACATCGAAAATCGAATGATGAATGAAAGCAGTGAATTAATGGAAACAGAGGACAAATTCTAAAGTTATTTAAAATCAAAATAGTTGTTTATAGTATGATCTCGAAACTAAGGGATATTTTGGAATTTTTAAATAAATATTTCAGTAGTTGTCAACTTTTCATGCTACAAACTTATAACTCTAGTCTAAATGATACTCTAATCACCATCTTCCTTTCCTCCATTGAGACTAGATATATTGATTGATAAGGCTATGATTGCATCATCATCTGATATTTAAGAACGAAACTCGGTTTCATCCTAACCTAGTACCCAGAAATGATAAATAAAAGCAGGAAAGGGAGGACTAAGAAAGGTCGGTACCGGTAGAAAATGTCTGAAGTCATTTAAAACTCATCAGCAGTAATAAAAGTGTCAACAAAGATATATTGGCATTTTTTTGTAGTTGACAATTTTAAACCACATTCGACAACGTTACAACTAATAAGGTTTTCTTTTCACCATAACAAATCGTTGTAACATATTTCATACAATCAGAGAAGTTAAAAAAAAACCTTGAACTTAAAGTAAAAGAGTCCCCAAAAACAGCAAATGGTGAATTAAAACAAGAAATAGTTGGTGAAGAAGTTAGTTATAAAAGCTTGACGTCATTCAAAAAACTCATCAGTAATAGTAAAGTAATAAGCAAAGACATCAGTATAGCAAAAATAAACTTGGTTTCACGAAATACTCAAAAGGAACTAGGTTTCGTGGTAACTAAGTCCCCAGAAACAGCGAATGAGGAATTATAGCAAAAAATGTCCGAAGTCATTTAAAACTCCTTAGCAATTATAAAATGACAAATTAAAGACATATGTTACAATCTCCTTTAAAAAAAGTTTTTGTAGTTGAGAAACAGTTTTAAACCACTCACTATAACGTTACAAATAATCAGTTTCTTTCCGCCTCCATCAGATATTGTTGTAATAAATCTTCTTCAATGGTTTTATCGTGACTAAGTCCCCAAAAACACTAAATGATAAATTGAAGCAGGGAATTGATGTTAAAATTGTTTGGACAAAATTGTCAGGTGGTATTTGAAAATTAATTAGTAATAATTAAGCCATGCAGCAAAGACATGTAACTGGTTTTTTTTTAGTTCAAATGTCTTTTGAGAAATTTTTGTCTTTACAACAACCCAATATTTTCGTATTGCCATCTTAATTCCTTGTAAAAGTTGTCGTTATGTTGGCTTAATCTGGAAATTAAATTAATTAGGTGCAGGCAAAACGAGACAGAACATAAGTCATCTGCTGCTCTGGTATTCTCGGTCAAGTAAGGGGCAAGTGAGGAGATTTTCAGCATTCATAGTTAATTATAAACTGAATTAGTAGGGCTGGAGAGCCCAATCAGTATAGCGCTTCGTTTCATGCGAAAGGTTCCAAGTTCGGCCCCGGGCATTGCCAAAACGCATAATACTCCGTCTCGAATGAGTGCTCGTTAAATATTCTCCAAAGTTCAGACGCTGCTTACAGCTTCGTTCCTAAAAGTTGCGTTGGTTGCCTCTACAGATGTCGGCTCGTCACTTGATTGTAGTTCTTAGTTAAGGAGCTCATCATCAATGGTCCTCTTATACCTCTAGACGATAATTCAACGCAACCAAACCCCCACTGTTTTTATACACATCTGTCGTAAGCATACCTATTTTCTTTAGACGTTCAACAAGACAATCGTGTCTGGTCTTTCATCTTTTGTTATCCCTTGCAGGCTTCCTTTCGAGGTCTGTGGCTAATCGAATTCCAATATTTCCCCAGGGTTTGTCCTTAGCCTGATATGCTTGCTCTGAACTATGTACCTCCATGATTGTCTCAGGTCTGTATTTAGAAAGGAATATGTAGAGAGTCCTGCTGTTCAAGAGTTCCTATCTTTGCTGAAGAGTATGCTTGTTCGTTACTAAACATCCCGACATGCCAGGGAATCAACTGGGAATAGATAGGTTTACTCTGATTTTTGAGAAATTTTCAAGGCTTGTTTGATTTTTCTACAATTAGATATTCGGAAAATTGGTTTATCGTAATATTGCTGGGGTAGCTGTCAAAGAGTCCACTAGAATGACGAATTTTTTTGAAGAAATAACCAGTTTTTGGCTCTAGGTTATTATCCAAAGCCAAAGAAATAGCAAAAATTTCTGTGTACTCCTACTGCAGCGCTGCTTCTGATTTTTGAGCTGTCTTATTAACTTTTACCCATTCAGGCTAACCCATTAGGCTTTACCCATTCAGGCTTTTTTTAAAACCTTAATGATTGAAATTATGATTTTAATGTATCTACATTTCTTTTAATGTCTTGAAATCGTATTATACCCGAATGATTTTTAAGACTTTAGGCATAGTAAGACTTTTATATTTATTTGGATTCGCAATTTGTATTAAAATCCCCAACGCATTTTTTCTTTATTAATGTTCTTCGAAGATGCACAACGAAGTAGCCTTTCAAACTGTATCAGAAATATCCCTCTTGCCTAAGTTGTTAATATCAAGGTGGCTTTCAACATCGGTAAAATTTAGAGGGTTTACAATATTATTTGTAGGAGCCATTTGTTTGTCGTATGCATATTACAAAACAGATGACGACTAACTTCTAAAAGTAAAATTTGTTTTTAACGCGCCAAGGATGCAATCATTTATTTATTTCGCTCTCTGGGGAGCTTTTAGTTTTATATAAAGTGCTCACTGTTTGTTTCTTAATCTCCGTGACTCAAGGCCCTGTAACTAATCTCCTGCAAAAAGACAAAAAAAAAAGGGTAAAACTACTCTTCTGATAAAAAGAAGAAACCGGGAAACAGCGAATGAGGAATTAAAACTGGAAAAAAGTACTTTTACAAGATTTTGTATAAAAATGTGTAATGTCCTTTAACATTAATCAGCTTTAATTTAACAATACAACAAAGAACTGCAATAGGAGCATTCCAGCGTTCCGTGTGTTGCATTCGGACCACATTTTCAGTATATTTGTTACATTTGTGGTTTGAAAGCAGTATAAAACAAATAAGAGGACAATTTATATCTTTTCTCAGATGTTTAATGATCTTATTAAGCTAATCGGAATCTTTTTAAACTAAAAAGTTAAGCAGATATAATTTTTTCATTTCGCGTCACGTGTGTTTCCATTTAACAGGGTTATTTTCTTTTCTTCTTCTATTATTTGCATAATTCTGCGAATTATGCAAATACTCATGAAAATAAAAAATATCAATAGCAAGCTAAGTAAACAAGCTTTAAAAAAAGTGGCGTTGGAAATCTGAGTTACAAATAGTCAGACTACAATAAAATAAATAGCGCCGTCACGTGTGTTGCACTCAACGTTCCGTGTGTTACAGCGTGCGAATTGATTTGCAGTTCAGTTTTTAAAATCCTAATATTTTTAATGATAAACACTTTGGTTAGCAAATAAATAAATATAGGAGTTTAGTGACATATTTAAATACACAATTATTTATTATTTAACTTTGGTAAAGCACATTTTTTGATATTTAATTTTTTATAAAAATATAAAAGTTCAATTGCTAATTTTAAATATTATTCTTAAATTTTCAACAACACTAAAACCGACCTTAAGTTTGCAGCAGAGAAATGCACTGCGCGAAGGAAACTGGGTAAACAACGCAGCTGGCGCCGAAATTTCGCCTACTCTGATTGGCTCCTCCTTTGACCCTGATATTCGTGCACCCTGTTACGTCAAAATCGAAGGGAAAAATAATTAAAATACCCTCTAAACTAATAAAAATAATAAATTTATGTCTTGAAATAACAAATAAAAATGTTTATTGAATGTGAAACACCTTTTTTTATTCGATTCTCGCACTCGAAAATGAGAACTATTTACCCTTTTTCTCGTAGAACATTTGTATACTGCAAACTTAATGTGGGTTTTATTGTAGTGAAAAATGATTCCTACCATATTGCAAATTACACAACAATAGCAAGCACAATTTTTATATAACTGTATTGAACAGTTCAATCTGACTGCCAGAGTCACATTTAACATGGTGAATTTTTCGTATTCCTGGTACCGGAAACAAAGTAACTCAAGGGTTAATATCCGTTATTTTGGATGTTATATCCGATTGTCAAATATGAAGGACTTTGGTATTCGGAATTAAGTTTCCGACAATATCCGCCAAATCCTTTGAATGTTGGACGATGATCGGATTTGTTCTTTTACTCATAACTTCTCTCCGCACGAGAGATTTGGCATTGCCACCAACTCCGTCGACAATGTCTTTCCTGGGAGACGTTGCGAAATAATTGCATTCAAATGTTTTTTTTTTCTTTTTTAAAATTGTAAATGAAAGTTGTTAAAGTAAAACAATTCACTTTCGTTAAAATTAATTTTGTTAAAACATAACTGTTAATATCAATAAAATGCTTAATTTGAAATAATGATTTTGCAACACATAACTTTTCTAAAGACAAATGGTCACAAGGAAAAACAAAATAACGTCTGAAGCACTCTATATTTCAACTACTAATGATCTAAAATGTAAACATCCAATGCATCCTCAAATGTGTACATTTGCCAGAGCAGGTGGCTGAAACTTCCATAGCGTAAATGATAACGTTTTTAGTTTTGCAATTGTTTTTAATTTTTTTAGTAAAGGATTTTTTTTTGTAAAGGATTTTTTTTTGTTTTATGGTGTTTTATAAATATATACATGCATGTTTCCATAAGCACGCATTTCAATAAATGAATTTCTCAGGATAAATCTCGTTTTTTATACTACACGTCAACTAGCTCCCACTCCCGTTTCCTTCATCATTGCCAAAATCGTTCCGTGCGTTTCAAGAAATAAATTGCCAAATTCTTGCTTAATTTTTGAAAAAAACATTTTGAAATTTTTTCTATATGTTCCCCATGTGTAACTAGCTTATAATTAATAAAATAAGCTTTGTTAAGCTTTTTTCACAGTTTTTATATAAAAAGTTATAGGTTTTCGTTCCGTGTGTTACATTGAGCATCAAGTAATTCATATTTTACCGAGTAATTTTTTTTAAAAAAAGCGATGCACAAAATATCTGCCTAAGATACTCAGAAAAGATGCATTTGCAACAATATGCGTAAAAAAAATCATTTTACTTGTTTTTTAGCCCTTAAACGTTTATCATACATCTGGCAATTATTTCACTTGAAAGATCTATTTCTAAATCGGTCTAGTTTATTTCATTTTTTCACACTAAAATTGAATTCAGATTCGAAAATCAGTATGATTTATTTGAAATATAAACCTTTAACTACATGTGACAATTTTTTCAGAATTTTATTTGCACTTTAATTTTTTGGCACTTCAGGACCACTTTCCTTGGAATGCTCCAATACGTTTTTTTAAAGTTAAAACTTAGTATTTGAAAGACAACTTTTATCCCTACAATAACCCAGTTTCTCAGCTCACCATTAGCTATCCTAGTAACAAATCTCTCCTGCAATCTGGAGGAAAAGATAATAATAAAAAAAGAAACTTAGTTTCGTCGTAACAAAGTCCCCAGAAACAGCGAATGATGAATTAAAGCAGGAAAGGGATGGTCAAAAGGGTTGGTTGGGAAATAAAACTCTTTAGCGTCTCTCCGTCTCCCATGGCAACCGATGAAAGTCCCGTCCAAAGGTCAGGCCTTCAGAGATGAGCGATGAGAGTGATCAATGAATGTAATGAATACCTTTTTTAGAAAGTCCCCAGTCGTTCGCTTTTATGCACTCCGCTGGGGAGGATCTCCGATTTTAGCACCGTTTTTATTTTTGTACAGTGTTGTGTTATTATCACCTTGTCTCGAAGAGTTTGTAATCGAAAGGATTTTTATTTCAAAGAGATTTAAAATAAATGCAAGACGAAGCTTTATTTACTTTTCTTATGTAAATGGATTTGATATATTATTGTTCATAGGGGCAAGGACTTAAAAATACTATTTTTTTTTAAAAATTGGTCTTAACATTTTAAGCACCCATTTTACTTTCAATTTACCTAATATGAAATACTTACTATAAGGTAAAACTATTGCGAGGGGGGGGCTAAAAATCCGAAATTGAGCTATTGTGTTTTTTTAGACAAAATCTTATTTTATAACTCGCTGATTCCAAAAAAAAGTAGTTTTTGAACATTTGTCCGTCCGTCAGATTGTCTGTCTTTCTGTCTAATACAAATCTACAGCTTGAACTAAAGGAGCTGCATACTTGAAATTTGATGCACAAGTATATAATACATGGGGAAGTTTATAATACGGTTTCAAAGAAAATCGCCCTTGTCCTTTAATTGCATTGATTCAATGGGTATTAATCAAAAGTTAGAATAGTGTTACACAACCATATTTTATTTTGCTTTGCAAAACAAGTTAAACAAACGCCTCAAATACTACTCTAGTATGATCATAAGGTACACTCTTCAAAAATGTACTTTTTTATTGTATAAGTGATGCCATTATATGCTAAAACGGTTCAAAGTCATATTTTCCAATCGACAAAACAGCAAAGCATTATTGTTTTAAAGGTTTTTTTAATGAATTTTATTTCTTTAATTATTCTGTTGTAATTTCATTTACTGAATCAAAACTGAAATGGTAAAAATACCAGTTTAAGAAATTATAATTTATGATAAGAAAAGAATATGATAAAAACATGTTTTACTTGAAATTGTTAATAACAATAGAGCAAATGTATTTATATAAGTTTTAATGCTTTCTTTACACTTTTAATGTGCTTTCCATGTTAAGTATTTACTGTTTCTTGGAAGTGCATCTTCTATTAGCATCCTTTGTGTGTGTGTGTAATTCTAAAGTTTGTACAAAAAGGAAAAAGACGAAAATTGAAATACGTTGCAATATCATCCCTATACAATTCATTTATGTGAAGTATAGAGAAAGTTTTATAATAATGTTCTGATCACTCGATAAAAAGATTTTTACAAAATTTGTTCGGAACATAAAAATGCAACTCCGTGTTATTTCAATGTATATTTTGATCGGTACTCGAGTAAATTTGATTATACTTCAAAGTGTTTATTTGCGAAGGCTTACGTAACTAGGCAGAACTCAGTTTGTTATTTGATGGGAAGTCTTAGAAATTCGTTATAAGAGTTTCCATAATGCAAATAAGTTTATCCAATGTAAATAGAGTTGTTTACTTTCTCACAAGTGCCCTCATTAACTTTAAATAATAAATTTGTAATGAGAAATATAACTATACTTTGTTGTTCCTTAACTAAGAACTTAAAACAAGAAAATATTAGTATGCTATTATTAAATTTGCCTCATAACATTACTAGGAAATGATAACCATTGTTTATAATAACACAAAATTTTCAAGGATATGGGATTTAATGTGAAAAAGGATGAAGGCGTGATAGAGTGAAGAATCATTGCAATAATACTAAAAATTAATGAAATGCTAATTCCATGAAATGCTAAAATTCCGTGAAATGTCAATCTTTTGCCAAACTTACCAGGACAAAAAGATTTCTTTTTCTGGTTAAACTAGAATAATTATTCTACCAGCAGCTCTTAAAAAATTCTAGTTCTCTATAATACAAAATGTTCTTGAAAAATGACATTGCTTTTTAAGATTGTTAATTAAAAAAAAAGAATCGTTGAAAGATTTGTCTCTTTCATTTTTGGGCAGGTTGGGAAAATGTTACCTTTATTATAAGGCATACATTTAAAAGTCAACGTGTTTTTGCAATTACACTTTTGCTACCAAAAACTATATTTACTTTTTGGGAATTAGTTTGTAGATTAAAAAGTAAAAGGAAGGCAATGATAATAGCAAGGTAAAAATATGAAAAATGGTTCTCTATTCTTCATCGTTTTCTGAGGGATACTTTGCGGCATGCCTTAGGCTCTGTACCAATAATTTTCTGTATTATTGATAATATTGTATATAATAATCTGCTCTATACTAAATAATTTTTCTATAATTCACTTATAATTCTATTTTTCACTTTTGATTAAAATAGGTGTATTGAATTAATCTTTTCGTTTAATTAATTTAATTGTATATGTTTTGTTACTATGATTGAAATAATCAAAGCGATTAGATCAAATACATTATGGAACTATAATATAATGTTAAAGTCAGAGAAACGTTTAATTTAAAAAAAAAAAGAGAACAATAGCACCTAAGAGTTTTCCCGTGAATTTTGTTAAACGGAAAATCATAATAGAAAAGCCAAGTTTTGAACTTTAAAGTAAATTTATTTATCGTTTATTGATGTAAACTTTGCAAACTACAGTTAAACATATTTTAAGCGAAAAGCAATAACGATAATATTTTACTTTTATAATTAAGCTATCAATACCTTTATCTTCAGTTTACAAAGATAAGTACCATAGCAACTTAACTTCACAAAAAAGCTATTAATATATAGGCAACAAAACTGTATAAAAGATAGTTGAAAGTAATTTAAATGAGTATTCACTCCTAAGAGATGGAAAATTTACTTTTTTTTTCTTTGCGTAATTACTCCAGAAGGACCTTTAAAAGAACGATCGATGTAAAGATGCTCTTAATGATCGCCATTATGATTTTAATGTATCCACATTTCTTTTAACGTTTTGAAATCCTATTACACTCAAATGGTTTTTAAGATATAAGGCATAGTAAGACTTTTATATCTATTTGGATTCGAAATTTGTATTAAAATGCCCAACGTATTTTTTCTTATTATTGTGCTCCTATAAAATTAAATATCTAGGTACTGTGTATTTAGGAAAGTACATTTTCGTGCATCGGTTGAATTTTCCATAGAAGTTGTATCAATTAAGTAAATTACCCCTACAACAGTAAATAATATAAAGGTTTTCTTATTTCATTTTTTAAATGTTTTGTCACGCAGCTGCAAAACTATGCTAATTATATTTATTTATTATTTAATACTGCTATGTGATTGTTTGCAATTGAATAATTTCAGTAAAAACAAATCTTTTTCCGGAATGTTCTTACCATTCCATTTAAAATGCTTTTTAGTGCGTGTCTTATGCATTATATTATGAACTAGCAGTATGGTCCCTCCTTCCTGGGAACCCGTTAACTTCGCATTGCTTCCTTTTAGAGGCATGTTTACTTGTGAAAATACAGTCAAAATCAAAACAAAATTAAATTCGTGTTGGCGCATGCGCACTTAAAAAAGCAAACACTAATAGAGGATGAAGCAGCCTTAGGGCGAGCGCATATCTCAACCAAACTCAATCAATCAAACTAATAGAGGATGGCGTCAAGCCCCCGTTTCGGCCCGGTCCATGTATTTTCAAGCCCTGTTATGGTCTCGCAATCCCACGTGGATAACGTTTTTTTTAAACTAATTATATTAATTAAAAATCACAATTAAATATGAAAAAACTAAGCCTCAGGTGCACACGTAGGTATTGAAAGGAATCTATATTAAAATAGTCGAATTTTTTAGAGCAGTCTAAGTAGGTCTTTTGCGATCCACAGACAGACAGACACTTTCTTTTATTATTATAAATAAATAGTGCAGTATAGTTTATTTTCATAATATTTAAGGCAACGCTATTATTTTTTTTGACGAATAATTACCGTTTATATTTTTAGGATTAGAGGAGGGTGTTCAAATATGAAAACTTAAGGTATTTCGATTGCTGGAAACTTTATCCAAATCCTGCCGGAAACAATTGCTTTCTTCTATTTGTCACTTTACACAGCTAGGAATCAGTCGGAATTTGTAGATAAAAGTTGTGTGCTATTTTGTGTCTAAACATTCTCTCGTAACGATTTTTGAAGGTAATTTTGTAGTACATTTAGTTTAACTTAGTACACTTTTAAAACGAACGAGCGATTTTAACTCAGTCTGAGTTAATTTTCACTCCTCCAGTCTAGAAAATGCATTTCACCCATAGGAGTGGATCCTTTGTGTGTTAAACCTCCGACAGGATCACTCCAAACGAGTGATTTTAACTCAGTCTGAGTTAATATTCATTCCTTTCCAGTGTCGAAAATGCACTTCTCCTACTGGAGTGGATTTCACTCTTTTGTTTTAAGAGTGTATCGTAGGAAATTTGACTAAATGTACCACAAAATGTAATCGTAGAACAATGGAAATGTGTTCAAAGATTACGAAACATGCAGATAAGACTAAATTACGAACATCTACATCGCCCTCATTCATGCACAAATGACGCATGCTATAATAACTTTATGGATTCTGTTTGAGATGCACTTCAATGCACTTTGATGCACATAATTGGAAATACTACGGTCTTTTGAAGCCAAAGAGGGTCTTCTAAAATAGTGGGAAGACGTATATGAATAAAACTATAATATCAACAAGGAGAGACTACACTACTATACTGCAGCATGGGAGACATGAGATGGTGAAGGAACATGAGGATGGATGAGGTATAGGGAACAACATACAATGCTGACAATTTAATATTTCAATAACGTAATGTGCTTAAACATTGATTTATTTTGGTGTTATATTGTTTCCACATTACCCTCACTTTTTCAAAAATCGAACTTGTGGAACCTGTGAGTAAGATATCTTTCAATTGTAAAATGTAATAATATGAATTATTTAAAACTTGCCAACAGTTGCATGACACCTATCTAACTGTTTAATGTTAATAGGTGGATAGGTTAAATAAGTTAAATAGGTTGGTAAGTAAATAGGTTAAATAGGTGTCATACAGCATGCATTAATGTTAATAATAATTTACTTGCCATTTTTCAGTTTATTTACTAAGTACCTAGTTTTTGGACGTCGGATTTACTGTACTCATTTTCTAACATTATAAGGACTATTTAAAGAATTCTGTCTATTATTTATTTTTTACAACCTAAACTCAAACTGGAATTTCACTTATGCTGTATACAACAATAAGTATACTAAATGCAACAAATTGTATCCAAACTTATTTCAGTCAATGCATAGCTCGTAACATTCCAATGTCTTCAAAAACTCATTTTTTCATCTATTGCATTATTCTGAGTTACGTCTATCCGAAATTGCTATAAAAAAGGGGCACTAATTTTTAATGCATTCCCCTTAATTTCTGCTCTCCATGCATCAAGTGATGCTATCAAGACCATTCTAACCAAGTAGAAGTACTACTCGCTCTTCTTCGGGTTCCCAAGGACGGGATCGATCTGAAGACGTCCCTTCAAAAGACGTCCTAATAACGAGTTAATGAAGTCGTTTACGACGAGCCCGGGACATTCCCCGGCACCATGGCTGATGGGCCGATCCCAATGCATAATCCGTATGGACGTACACTCTAAAAAATGAATGCTCAAAAACGACGAAATTTTCCTTAATTTTGACGATTCCGTTACTGGCAAATGCTCCGAGTTTTCGTTTCCTCAAAGTGAGGAAATTTGAATCGTCATTTTTATGAGGATTTGAATGTCGTTTAATCTAAAGAAATATTTTGTCATTTTTGAGCATGTGAGTACAACAATGAGATTCAGTTTCCTCAAAATCAAGATACAGAATCGTCAAATCATGATCGTAAAAGTGAGGATTCGCGTTTACTCAAAAGTCAAGTGATAGTTTGACGAAACAATCCTTAAAATTAATGAAATGAGGCTTTAGGATTCATGAATCGTCAAAAATGAAAGTGTTATTTCTAAGAGTGTAGGCTACGATCTATTTGACGTCCCTGACACAGTATTCACTATTCTCCCACTTCGGGGAAAGATATACTAGTTAGTTGGTTGCAAAGTAGGGTGGTGTGTGCTGGTTAAAATTATCACAACGAATATAAAAGAGGGAAAATAGGGTTGTTTGAAATACAATATATAATTAGAAAATCAAATACTTTCATTTTCTGAAAACTGACGTAAAATTTGCCGCCCCCGAAAATTCGTCGCTCTAGGCTACAGTCTACTTAGAAATCCTTGGTTGGGGGTTGGAATACAATCTTTATCCATTGTAAAGAAGGATAAAACATCCATTTTTTAGAAAACTATCCAATAGTAAAAGCATATTGGACATTTTTGTGAAAATCCCCAATTTAATTTAATCAATTGTCAGACATTCACTAAATTTTTTATCAATACTTACGGAATCGTAATTACTTGTATTCCATACTTATATCAAATTTGAATAAAACATTTCTTTCGTTTTTTCTCCAAAATTAGGGACCTCCTCGTCTTACTTGCTAGCGTTTGCAAACTCTCATACAATTTGAGAAAAAAAATAGCAATAAAATTCGCATCATATTTTATTACTAAATTAGGTAATTTTTATTTATTATAACAATGCCATACAAAAGACATTTCATTTGAATTATAGGGAAAACAGAACATACACACGTACATAAACAATGCAAAAAAACGAAACACTAATTTGCAAAACTGAACATATTAAATCCTATCTTAGTTACAAATTTTCAAACAATAATTTAATAACAATTAATTAATCCCAAAACATAAAACAGTTCGATTTAAAAAAAAGAAGACATTTTTAATTCTACACTGCTCCGAAAACTACTTTACACAAATAAAAAGCATTATCACTTTTTTCATCGTCAAACATTTGAAATTCAAGCCCCAAATAAGATCTCGAATTAGGATCGCCATTCAAGCATCCCCAACCACAAATTCGGCCTCAGAGTCGTGGCCGAAGCCATATCATGGAAAGAAGATCTTCATTTCGCGATTTCATTATCCCCTGAATTCTTAAACGGCTTCTTCTTCTCTCTCTCTTTTAGTTCGGGGGTAAACAAGAAAACTTAATTTAACTTTTTTTGTGTGTGTGCCGAACTATGCTTGGAGAGAGTAAAGAGGGGGATTGGATGGGGTATCATTAACTTGATCGTTTGTCTTTCTTCCCCTTTAAAAAAGGGACATCTGTATTAGTTTATGTAGAAGCGTTTCTTTTTTTTAAAATTTGTTAATGAAATTGGGATATGGTATGTGAAAAGGAGTATTTATGTGTATAGAAAGTATTAATTGCAAATAAAAATGAAATTTAATTTAATACATTCATTCAATTGTCGGTAAATATGCGATATTTTAATTTGGTTTGACTAAAAAGAAAAAAAATATTCCAGATTTTCCTAAAAAAGGGACATCTGCATTAGTTAATGTAGAAACATTTCTTTTTTTTATTTGTTAATGAAATTGGGATATGATATTTTTTTTATTTGTTAATGAAATTGGGATATGATATGTGAAAAGGAGTATTTATGTGTTGTTGGGATTGTATAGAAAGTATTAATTGCAAATAAGAATGAAATTGAATTTAATATATTCATTCAATTGTCGGTAAATATGCGATATTTTAGTTTGGTTTGACTAAAAAAAATATTCCAGATTATCCTCCCCAAAAAGGTTATCTGTATGAGTAAATGGGCTGGTATTTTCTTTTTTTTTTGTTTGTAAATGAAATTGGGACATGTTATGTAAAAATTAAGTATCTGTGTATTGTTGGGATTGTATAGAAAGTAGGGGGATTGTTAGTTGGGATTGTATAATATTGTTGGGATTGTATAGATTGTAAATGAGAATAAAATTAAATTTAATAACTTCATTTATTGACAATTAGCGATATTTTAATTTGGTTTGCCTAAAAAGCACAAAAAATCCTGCTAACCTTGTTTTAGATAACCTTGTTTTGTTATTTTTTTATTAGAATATTTTATTCAATTGTTCTATTATTTTTTAAGATATATTATCAGAAAATACATTTTTAGCATGAGCAACGATGTTAAGCACGTTTACTTTCGCTAAACTAATTATAACTGCTCTAATTTTATTCCATAATTAATGAAAATGTATTCCCACGACAAAAGAGTATTAATGTTTTTCTATTACCAATTATAAGTTGATTTTGAATCTAGTAAAAGTTTTACATTTGTAAGTGCGTCTTAAAAATATAAGAAATTTTGTCAAATATTTAAGTGATATATTTCATAACCAAGTAATATAAATTTTAATTTTAAAAGTAACACCAAGTGCGTAATAATAATATTCTGATTTTAGTTTCTTTGATTTTTATTAATCCTTACTCTCCGTCACTAATATTTTTAGATAAAACGAAATTTATTTAGTTTAGTCATAACATATTTTTGATGTTCTACGTTAGAAAAACCACCAAGAAAATTCTCGTACTATCGCTTTATAAAAAAATCATTAAATTTATTACACGTGTATTAAAAAAAACCCTCCAAGTCTTAATTATTCATGCAAGTGATTTATGTTCTTAAATATTTATTTTTTCCAAACCCGTGCATCGTTAATTTTTTCTTAAATATGTTGTACATCGTTAAAAAATAAGTTGTGGTAATAATAAATAATTTTGTTATGTGTTAGAGTTTTTTAATATTATGCTCTTTGCTAAAGGATACTTATGGCTCTAGACATACTTTACCAAATATTTGATTATGCGAAATTGATATATTTTATATAGTTGTATACATAAATGTATGTATACAACTGTTGAAAAACTCGTTGAATTTTATTTTTTAACAACGGCAGCTGGATGTTTAGTTTAAAACCATAAAATATATGGTATTATTATGCGTTGACATCATTGCACCATATTCTTTGCTGTGAACTACTCATATTATGTGATCGCAGGGAGGTGGAAGGAATTATAAAAGCACAAAAAAACTATTTATATTTCTAGGGTAAAAATTGCATGCATCCTGTAAATTATTTATAATATTGTGACATTTTAAAAGCAAGTAGTTTGTTTGAGTACTTAATACTTTAAATGTGTAGTGTTTTCACTCATTTTTTCAAAAATATGTTCTTTTTAGTATTTTTAAAACATATATTGGTTTTCATTCTTTTTAGTTATCGTTATTATGTGTGTACACTGTATTGGGTGCCGGGTATCTTTAGTTTAACTGATAGGGCTTTCTGATGGGCAACTTGAGGGCAGTATTTCTATTTACGAGTAGTTAGTGGAAATACATTAATGACATTTCAGACAGAACCCCTTATAACATTTAGCAAAGAAATTCTTAAGGAAAAATTTGACCATTAATTAGTTTGTAAGCGATAGTACCTTCCGCGGGGTTGATATCGAAATAAAATAAAAAGTATTCCCACCCGTTAGTTTGTTTTATAAAAGTTCCTGTTGACAGTTCTAAGTTTTTGAGAGGTGAAATTCTGATTTCCAATCAATCATTGTTTGACGTTGCACTGTTTCAAAGTTTTTGAAATGAAAAGGTTTGAGATCCGATATTTCACGTGTCGAACCAAAGTTCCAATATTTGTATCGATATTAGTTTTACGTTCAACCGCACTCTAAAAAATAAATGCTCAAAAACGACGAAATTTTCCATAATTTTGACGATTCCGTTACTGGCAAATGCTCCGAGTTTTCGTTTCCTCAAAGTGAGGAAATTTGAATCGTCATTTTTATGAGGATTTGAATATCGTCTAATCTGACGAAATATTTCGTCATTTTAGAGCATGTGAGTACAACAATGAGATTCAGTTTGCTCAAAATCAAGATCACGATCAATCACGATCGCAAAAGTGAGGATTCGCGTTTACTCAACTGTCACGTGATAGTTTGACGAAACAATCCTCAAAATTAAAAAAATGAGGCTTTAGGATTCATGAATCGTCAAAAATGAAAGTGTTATTTCTGAGAGTGCGTTAAGCATATTAAATAGGTCAAGCAAAGTATGCAATATTTTTTTTAAAATTACATTCGAAAAATCTCAATTTCGCAGCAGTATTTAAAGATAGACTTATAGATTAATTGACAATATTTTTACTACACTATAAAAATGTAAATTTATCAATAAATATGTATAGCAAATCGTATACATTGCCTGACTAAAAAATATCAATTTTCTATTTGCTAAAAACTATAGTAGTCTATCAATTCAGTCTATCGATGGATTAAGCTGTTTAATTTTAAGTAAATTTACAGAATATTATTCGAATTTTATCAAATTTAAATTTAAAAAATTGAAGTTCATAACTTCCCGTTTATATTTATTAGTTAAATTATATTGAGAATTAGGTTAATTAATTGCTAAAATAAGGTTAATTTATAGTTAGAATAAAAAAAAACTTAGCAATTACATTTGAGCAAAAAAACTTAGCATACATCTTTACAAACCGTTTATTTAAATAAATTGTGGTGCTAGCAGTTTTAAATTTTATTTTTTGTATACACCCATTTTTGGCAGATATATCAATTTCCCATAATCAAATATTTGGTAAAGTATGTCTTGAGCCATAAATATCCTTTAGCAAACACGTACTTCACATAATATCGGAAAACAATCATCCAAAGCGGCATAAGCCTAATTTATCGTTTTCTTCGACCTTTTAAAGCGGTTCCTGCTTGTTTTTTCTTCGCCATATTTCAACAAAGAGAGATCTAAGGAACTATTTCTGTGTTGTTACGCTGCATCACTCCCTTCAAATGCAATTCGTTGTTTTGGTTTTATAACGTTGTAACCATCATTTGAATAAAATATTTTTTTTTAAAAAAAGTATTGTAATGAAAAACATGAGAAGCCAAAAATAAAAAATATTTTAAAAAACAAAAGTTTCGTTCTTCATAGGATAGTTACACTACAGCTGCAATTTAAAATTTCTAATAGAACCAGATGTTTGGTCAAAATGATGTATAGGAGCTAGTTGTCGTGTGAGACGATTATTGCACCCTTCTCACACCTTTATTTTAAAAACATACAACTTAATGACTACGGTTGGTTTATCAATCCAAAATTCATCCAAATTCATCATCTGGCAAAATACTTAATTCAATAGAAGCTGCCATGTTTTCGAAGGACCTATTTTTTTAAAAAAAATTATCGACACTGAGTAAATTTCATTCTAAATTGATACCTAATACATTCTCTCTACTCCTAACCGAATTAATTGGAGTTATATATAATAGGGCAATTAGATCATACATTTATCCATATATGGTACTTTTTCCTTAAACTAACTCTTAGTGCAGATGTATTATTCATTGCACACTCTTAAAACGAACGAGCGATTTCAACTCAGTGTGAGTAATTTTCACTCCTTCAGTCTGGAAAATGCACTTCTCCTCTTTTAGTGGATCCTTTGTGTGTTAAACCTCCGACAGAATCACTCCAAACAAGTGATTTTAACTCAGTATGATTTAATATTCACTCCTTTCCAGTGTCGAAAATGCACTTCTCCAACTGGAGTGGATTTCACTCGTTTGTTTTAAGAGTGTACTGATTTATTCTTTTCAAAATTTTCCCATTGCACCAACGCTCCATTACAGCAGCTTTCCATAATACTTTAACGATTTCCATTTTCTGGGGAATGCTCTTCTTAAATTTCCCTTGTATCTGACGACGAACTCGGGTTCATAAAAATTGAAAGAAACCAGCAAAATCAGCTATTTTGCACTCCATTTCACACTCTTCAACTTTAATTATAACCCTCTACGATTAGATCGAGCGAAAATAAAAGTTTTGATGTCGGAGATATAACAAAAGCGTAGGCAATTTTTTTATATATTTTGATTTGTGGGAAAATTGTAATTTTTACGAAATTAGAAAATTTCAAAAGAGAAAATAATTTTAGATATACTTTTAATTGAGTTTATAGCGATAGGATAATCGTTTTTTACCCCTCCAGTCCACTCTACAACATCAAATTTTATTGTTTGTTTAAAACATAATTCTCGACATTTTTCAGGCACATTTAGTTCCGAAAAGTTACTGTTCTATTTATATTTGTTCCAAATACAGCAGTTATATTTTTGTCAAACTTAAGATGTGAATTCTTAAGAAGTCAATAAAAATGCCTCACGTTGCGTCAATTTATTAAAAGTTACCCACGTCACATCCCCACATCGACGATCGATCGTAACTTGTCTGTTCGATAGATTATACCGCAGACATATTTTTTTCGATAACGGTTTTACAGTTTAGAGTCAAAGAGGTACAACTTAAGGTATAGGGATGTTCAGTTTTGTGTTTAGATCTTTCAACAGTAGCAGCATAGTGTTTTTATGTTTAGAAGGGTTATTAAAAAAATATGTTAAAAGCTTTCAACGTTTAGTTTAAAAATATGTTTTTTTTAAATAAAAAGTTTTATGACACCTTATAGTATCATAATATAGGGTTAGTCACAAAATGAATAGGACAATAGTTGATAAGTTGATAGTTTATCTGTCCATACGTAGCTGTGATTTGGTTACAATAAACATAAATTCGTCTAAAAATGTTTTCTTATTGTGCTATTCATTTTGACTAACCCTTGTACCTTAGAATTTTGTATAATTAATAGAATTTAATTCTCTTTTTTATTACAAATACTAACTAAAAATATGGCAATGCGGGAATTTGAACTCGGCTCTTAATTT
Source organism: Hylyphantes graminicola (assembly GCA_023701765.1). Taxonomy (NCBI): domain Eukaryota; kingdom Metazoa; phylum Arthropoda; class Arachnida; order Araneae; family Linyphiidae; genus Hylyphantes; species Hylyphantes graminicola. The sequence continues at coordinate 38,814,698 of CM043114.1, read as the reverse complement.
ATGCTTGATTGAAAATCGACGAATACTTGTATTAATAATATATTTTCGTTCATTGAGAAATTTGGAATTAAATATACACTTTTTATTTTAGATGATTAGATATTTTAGAAATTAAACATTATGTGGTATACTACCGCAGTTAATTCACATATATACTTAGGCAAATTTAGTATAAATATCAAAAGTATCTATTTTATTATAACGAAGACATATGTTTTTTTTTCTGTTAACGGTTTTATATTTTAGAGTCAAAGGGGTATAACTTACACAAAAATAAAGGTGTTCAGTATTGGGATTACACATTTCAACAGTTGCATAGCCTTTGGAAATTTAAAGTAAGTTATTAAAAAAAAATCCGAGTTAAAAGTTTTCGATGTTTAGATTCAAAGTATATTTTTAATAAACGGTTTTATATTGCTCCTTATGGTAACATATTAATGTCTTACGGAAAATGCAGAAAATTGAACTATACTCGTTATTTATGCTTGATGGAAAATGGACGAATACGTTTATTAATAATAATTAAAGTTTTTTGTTAATTGAGGGATTTGTGATTAATTACATTTTTTCTTTATTTTGGAATATTGCTGATGATGATATAATTAAAAATTATATTTTGTACTTACCGCAGTTATTTTACACATATACTAAAAAAATTTAGTATAAATAGGAAAAGTATATATATTTCAAATTAAAATAAACTTAACACGCAAATTAAGATCCTAAAAATGAGGAATATCGTTGACAACTTTATTAATATTGTAGAAATATGAAGTTGTACCATTCTGGATCGAAAGTATGGGATTAAGATTTTTTTAAAAATATTTACTTTTGCATTTTTTAATATTTGTTTTTGGGCCTCATTCTTGGCTCCTTTTGTTGTTTATCTAATTTTGTTGGATTATAACTTCTTGAAGATGAGTATGTCAAGGTGGATTATTTTAACGCAGGCCTCACCATTGTTATGTGAAACGTTTTTGTGAAAGCATAGCTTTGTAAGAAAAATGATGTCTGGTAGTGTTTGCGTTCGATGAAATGTCTTACTTTTCTTTTTGACATCCACATTTTGTTACTTTATTATCATTGCTTTGTTTATTGCAACTGGATATAAATCTTTCACATTTCGCTTTATGCATGCTAACTTTTTTTTATCTTGAAGTTCAACTCAATGCTTATTAAATATGGAAGGTTAAATGTATATTGAATGCATAAATTATTTTTTTTTTAAATTGTTTAATTAAGATTATTTTTTCGAAAAGAATTTCAAGCAGACATCATTGCTAACCGCATGTTCTTTTTCTAAAAGGTCGTGATTTTTTTTATTTTAAAATACTTTTGTTAAACCATCTCAAGTATTATTCCGAAATAAATTGTTACCCAGAATCTCTCTGTACTTACGTTTTAATTTATAAGGAATTTGTGTTTTTTATTTTAAATTTAGTTTTACAGGTTAAAAAAATATTATTCACTTGACATGTCTTGATGTCTAATTGATATGACTTCTGGAAAATATTAAATATTAGCAGTCAATATATTTACATAGAAACTTTCGTTTTTCCTAAAAATTAAAAAAAAAATTCTTAATACTTTCTTTGAAATTGCGACAAGAAATATTACACTAAATCATAATATTAATACTATACTAATCATAAATATTATTGATTATTTAATCATAATTACTTTTGGAATAAATTGTAAATTGAACTTACCAACATGAAAAAAAATATATTCTATATAACTTTCAGATCCATTAATTTAAACACATTACATACGATAAAAGATCAAATTTGTACCGTTTAACCTCCCCTCTTTTTATTAAATAAAACAACCCCTAACCTTTACAAGACTCATCAGAAAGAACACCATTTCTAAAAGAAAAGAAAAAACCAATTTGTAATAGAAAATTTTGATTGTTTCCCACGGAAAAAAAATTATGTCTTGTAATGTGAGCACCGAACATGTATTTAACGTACTTTCAGCGATTCATTAAAAGCGTATTCCTTTATCCAATTTAATGACCCGTTTATCCTGTTTTAATAACATTTCTTTCCTCTTCAGTGACACAGGAACATGTTGTTTGCCCTTTTCCCTCGAGCGTTTGGGATCTCTTTAACCACGCATGTCTTAGTTTGCTTTTTTTTGTGACATGAAGAAAGGATCTTTGGATAGTTGATGTTTCTTTTGTTCGCTCTACGTCTACATTTCTTCTTAGGGGCTGGGGAGCCCAGTCGGTTAGACTCGCCTAGCATGCGAAAGGTCCCGGGTTCGGGTCCGGGCATCGCCAAGATAGCTGTTGACCTATAAACGGCCTGTGTAGCCAAGAATAATACCCCGTGTAAGGGAGTGCACGTTAAATATCCATCAAAGTCCAAACGCTGCGTACGATGTCGCCCTTAACGGTGCGTTGGGTGCCTATTCAAGTGTCGGCTCGTCACTTGACTGTGGTTCTAAAATTTCGACGCCCGTCGCCAATAGCTCTTGTGTTGCCCTAGTGCGACGATAATTCAAACCTAACCTAACCTTTCCTCTTGAGGTAAGGGAATACCCAAAATTCTAAATTTTTTACTATTACTTTAATCTTTTCCAAACTTGGCATAGTGATTTCAAATATAAGGAACAACACTATTATTTTATAGACATATTTTTTTATTTAAATATAATTTATTTATTTTAAACGGTGTTTTTCAACTAAAAAAGAGGCTCAACGCTAACAAGTCTACCACATTGGTTTTTCCACCTATGAACATTATTTATGTGTTAAATTCTTCTAAAACTGATCATGCAATGACCCTCTAGAGTTACATACAAATTACAAGAAAATAAGTTATTAAGAAAAATGTTATAAATTAACTAAAAAAAGATTTTTTTCGATTAACTTTCACTTGGACATTTAAAAAGAAACTAGTATATTTACACCATATGTTAGAGGTTTATAGCACAGATATATATAGAATAGCATCTGCAAAAAATTTCAGGTAAATTAATGTAAAACTTTTTATACAAGACTTGTTAGCGTAACCCCTTTTTTTTAGTTGAAAAACACCGTTTAAAATAAATCATTTATATTTAGATAATTGCCTAAAAAGCATTATTCATTATATTTGAAATCACTATGCCAAATCTTAAAAAGATTAAACTAATAGCAAATATTTTAAAATTTTGGGTATTCGCCTTCCTTAAGTAACTTTTTTGTTAAAATTAGTACAAAAAGAGGTCGCAAATGTGCAGTTTAATGTGGCATTGATTGTACTGGTGATTTAGTTCAAAATTTGTGTTGTTCAATCTGTAATTTGTATGCATTAACTCAAATCGATCATTATCATTGAAGTAAAATTAAATCTGCAATTTGTACGGTACTGTCAGGTATAAAAAGTTTAACAGTATGATGGGAATAGTTTTAAAATTTTTAATTCAGTAGTGAAACGGATATGGAATTAATGCAAATGGTGAATCAATAGATTTTAAACTATGATCGTTTTGTGACTTTTTGTGTTTTGTTCGCAATTTTGATTTTTACCGATACATACATTAATCCAGCCGTTTGTAATTTTTTTGTTAGTTTTTGTAATATTTACTCGAGATTGCGGATGTTTTATAGGTAGCTTCTTAGGCTATGTTCATTATATTTTATAATTAATGCACATTTTTTATCTTTAAAATAAGTTTGATTTTTACTTGATTCTAACCTCAGGCATAAATAAAAAGTATGCTAAAGAAAAATCAAACCGATTTCTGTTTTAAAAATTAAAACTTAACAACTCCATATATATTCAGACTAGAAAAAGATCATCATTACGTTATGATTCATTATCTCATCTACAAACAAATGTTCATTAAGGATTCGCACTTTAAAAGAAATCAATAACAATTGTTTTTTTACTATAAATACCCATATTTAATTTATGAATAATCGTTTTAAAAATGTATATGCACTGATACACAATCTAATTACTATCCATCAAAACACGTCTTAAATCAAAATAACCTAGTAATTGACAAAACAATAATTTCTTCTCTTCCATTTTTACCCTCTTGATATTAATGTTTTAACAACAACCCAAGATTCTTCCTTAATTCCCAGTACTTTATTTTCGTTATTCGTCTGGCCATCCGTTTGTTGTCAGTTCTGGATCACTAATCTCTTTTCGTATATCCCCTTCACTTTGTATTATTTTATGTCTTTTGTTTTCACTAGAGAACATATTATTTGGAAATGGCATGCATGCTATAATTTTTGTGATCCGAATTATTGAAACGTAACATTAACGTATAACATTAAGATTATATATTTTTTTTGTTTTAACTCATTGTTTCATATAAAAAAATATTTGGTAGTTTTACCTCATGCTTTGATTATTGTTTAAATGCTACAAACTATTAAGTTTGAAAAGCCTTTTTTTAAACTTTTGTAATTGCCAAAAATCAATGAAGTTACAATTTTGAAAACTATCCATAGACAATTTAATGTATTATAATTCCACAGATTATTTATTTTTAAAAAAGATTTTTGCTTTTTTCTTTAATATTGTTTAAGATTTTATTTATTTTCCTCAAGAAACCTTTTTATTCTTTAAAAATTCCATTATAAACAATAACTGTCTATCAATTGCGAATTCAGGAAATTTGTAGGTTTTCCAAACATCTGCATTTCATAGTACCATTTAATTATAATTTCATCAAATATGTGGAATCCCTAATAACTGTTTATCTGCGTAATCTTTTGACTAATTTTATACGTAAGTTTTTGCTTTGAATTTCAGATTTACGAGTAAATAAATTTTCGAGTTTTTTGTTACTTTGGAAATCCACTGCAGCCGCCTCAACATTTCAGTGCAACACAAAATTGGCGTTGGGCAGGAAAATTTCAAAATTAGTAAATACGTTTTTATAATATCAACCTTTCCAATAACTGTGTTTACTTACATTTTAAAATATTATATGAGTGTCATTTTATATTTTAAACAACTCTTTACTCATGGTCTTTAGTATGAAGACGACCTTCAATACAAGTTCGATTTTCGGGCAAACTCCATTTGTAATAATTTTAGGGATAAACAAATTAGCTTATCTATGAACTTGTTATCACTGCATGAAATTAAATTAAAGTTTTAAATTGAAAATCGAATTCCTTTAATATTTGTAACAAATATTTCTGCCGCAGATGATTATAAATAATTTGTCTATGCTTCAAATTTCAAAATTTAGTAAAACCATCAAATTTATAAATTTCAAAAAAAAAAAAAAATCACGTGTATTACTGCAAAACCTCTCATACTCAGCTCGAAAATGAATAATGGCAAAAAACATAAGATGGATCATTTTCTGTCGTCACATATGTGTACAGTTAATACACCTCCATACTATTATAACCTGTACAAAGGCCCCAAGAAAATTACTTAATTCTCAGCACCTTGGGTAATCACGATCGGTCACTAGGATCGGGATAACGCACTCTTTTCTCTATACCTTTATTATTATTATTATTTTCGATTGCTGGGTAATTATTTTGTATCTTTAGCGTGTTATTACTAGTTTTGTTCTTTTTGTGATTTATATCCGCAAATTTATTTGCAAATTATATGACTTAATTGCTCCCTTATATATATGTATCCATATATTATATGTATTCGCTGGACCAACTCGACAGCGGTATTATTCATTGTACTGATTTATTCTAGTACATTTTTTCATTGCTCATACGCTCCATTACTGCAGCTGAAATATTATATTAATGTCATTTTACGTTTTAAACAACACTTCACACTTGAAAACTCAAATTTTTAACCTTTTGAGGGTTAAGCGAATTAGCTAAACTTGTTTTCACTGAATGAAAATTAAATTACATTTTTTAATTAAAAATTTAATTTCTTTAATATTTCTGTAATTATGTTTTTGCAGCAGGTGATTATAAATGCATTTTTTTCATGCTAAAAATTTCCAAAATTAAGTAAAATTATCATATTTATAATTAAATATATATATATATATGAATATTGACGGAAAACCTGTCATACACAGATCGATAATGAATAATGGCAAAATAACAAGGGACGGGCGCTTCCTTTGTCACCCGTGTTTACTGTTAATACACCTTATGCTACTATATTACCTGTACAAAAGCCCCCAAAACCTTACTTAATTCTCAGCACCTTGTTTTTCTCATTCGTTGGATAATCACGTTCGGTCCAAGGGTCGGGATCACGCACCCTTGTCCCTATACCCTTTATTATTATTATTTTCGGGGCTGTTGGGGAATTCTTTTCTATCTTTGGCGCGTTATTACTAGTTAACGCCTCCCTTTCGTGATTTATCTCCAGCCATTCTATTTGCGGGCTTGGTTACCACGGTAAAGGGTTACATTTAGATTGGGGGATTTAGTTTTCGCTATTGCGTAAAGGAATGGAAGAAACAATGTTTATTGAAGTTGCTCAGAAGACTGTATTGAAAGTAAGAATAAGTGTTTGTTGTTGTTTTTCTCCTCTTTATTATTTATTATTCTACTTCTTCTTAATATTATTATTGGTGAGATAAGGGCTGATAACATACAATACGTTTTAGTTATTTTTATTAGAATCACAATGTGAAATGGTAGTGTAATGCCAATGCATAAAACAGGTGGAAACTTGTTTTCTGGAAACGGTAGCATACATTTTTTTTGTATAAGAATCGAATAAATTGAAATATATGTTCATTAGTGGATTCAAAAATGACCACGTAATAACATTAACTACATTAAAAAATATTTTATGCGGTGCTGAGCTGTTTAGAATTTGCTGTCTCTAGATTTACGGAGTAAAGTTACACTAATTATGAATGTAGATAATGTTAGAAAGCTCAAAGCTTTGCCGTTTTTGTGGTGTAACGTTACTCCATATAGCTAGAAGCAGCAGATATTGCCATCTGTTTTACAAAGTAACGTTACAAAAAAATTTTAATGCACAACATGAGAAGCTTGAAGCTTTGTCTTTTTTCTGGTGTAACATGTCTTTATATAACCAGTGCATGCAATTATTTATATCAGTTATTAGAGATTCATTTGTTATTGCGAAAGCTCACTAGTCATTTAATAATAGGGCTATAAAGTATGTATGTAAGAAGCTTTAAAAATTATTTGAAGAAAAAAAAAACCGCAAAGGTTTTGAAAAATATAATTATTATTATTAAAATGTTTAATTGACGTTTTATTATTAAGCTTTAAACTGCCTCAAAATTGTCTATACGTTTAGTTTTTAATTATGTACGGCTTTTATGACGAATAATTTATAGAGCGGAAAAAATGAAATTTAAACTCAATTCTTTAAGCTAACCTAAAAGGAAAAATAAATTTATTCACTCTAACAATAGAAAAGAATTCCAATTTCCATTTTTAATGAGATTTTTTTAACAGGCATCTTTTCGTTTTAAATTTGTGAATTATTAGAATTACAATTCAAATTATTATTTTTATTTTGTACAGTTATTGCTTTTGGAGATGCTATTTTTGTAGTTTCATCAAACATTAAGAAAAATTTGAAACACTCATAATATTGCTATTATATATATAATAATATAAAAACAGTTTCTTAGTATGTACATTTGTATATAATTGTGTACACACAAGAAACATAATTCTCAACTTGTATGATATAATTCTAGTAATTGATTGTTGATTCGAGAATAAAGATAGAATTTATTTATATTTCAATATACTTAGTCACTTAAGTTTTATTTCTTCTCTCTACAAATCAATAAAATGGAAACATCGATCATCGATTTTAATTTCAACTAATATTTCAATCCCATAATTAAGACCCTAAAATACTGCTTCAGAACTCAGAAATTGGAATAACTCTTATAAATGTACTAGGAAAGCACGCAAGTTTGTTCTGGTAAGGCAAATAATAAGGACCAAATATCTGACTTAAACGTCAACGAAAGAAATTTCATCGTTTTACCATTTCCGTTATGCAGCATTCTTATCCAGACTAGGATGCGTCTTATTTTGCAAGCATCTAAGTATTTAAGGAATTGAAACATAATTTGTGAAATACATATGACAATATAATATCCATAGCGTATTATCTTTTTTTAACATTTTTAATTTGTTTTTGTCTAGAGCAGTGAAAGAAATGTCATCGTTTAAACTATTTCTCATCATTTCTGTAAAACGCAGCATTCATATCTAGACTCGAATGCTAAATGGATGCGTCTTACGTTTTAAACATATAAATAGTTAAAGAATCAAAACTTAAAATCTTGCAATAAATGTGATAATATCTATCGAACTATCCTTCTTTTTTGTCATTTGCAATTTTTTTGTTTAGAGCTGCGAAAGAAATATCATCGTTTAACTATTTCTCATCATTTCTGTCGTGCAACTTTCGTATCCGGACTTGGATGCCGGATGTTTTAAAGAAAAATAAACCATTTGTTCTGAAATTCGATTCTTCGATCGGGGAATAAGAGCCCCGTATTAAAAGCGGAATTCCCTTAATTGCTGAGTCGATATCGAATGGAAAGTAAAGGGGGTTCGCTCCGATTTTTATTTTGTTTGTTCTAAGAAACCAGAAAATTGCTTTTTGGACCGCCGATTAGTAGTTTCTTTCCAAAATAGTATGTTTTTTTTTCTTCTCACCCATTTCCAAATCCTATTTTGCTGTTAGTTCTCTTATTTCTGTTTTTTTTTTTGGTCTTGTGATAGGAAAAGTGACCTGAAAGGTTGGAAGCTTTTTTTGTGCACGACAAATTTTCAGTGGAAAATAAGGCTTAGATAATCTTAGAATCGATTTTATTTTCCGGTATAACTTCTATTTCAGAACAATATGGCAAAATATTTAGGTTAACTTTTTTTTTCAAATACTATGATCTTCTCTCTCGTAATGCTTAGTATTTAAAAAGGCAATTTTTGAATTTAATTATTAAAAAAATTAACTATAATGTTATATCCTTGTTTATTGATATGTGATTAATTTTTATGTGCATTGATAGGATTCTTGAAAAATGTTTTAGAATTTATTCGTAAATCACGAATTTTTTCTTTTGTATGTACTAATTAAACACACCTAAAAGATACAATACAACTCTTACTGGAACCTGTAAAAATCTAATGATCAAAATCCTGTGTTTATTTTTAACAATCCAATATTAAAAATAATGCCTTAAAAACAAACTAGCAGCATAAATGTGATGAAAAGGAGGTTTTATTTTTCATACAAGTACACTACAAATCAATAAAAGTCAATTATTTTATTTTACCTTTGCGATTTTACAAAAAGTAATCACTTATGTAATGGCTAAATGCAACTTTCTACTTTTTCAATCGAAACAATGTTTTTAATGCAATGTTATATTCAATAATTGAGTGGAGTCGATACATCATATAAAATTCATGGATTGTTTTAAAATTTTTCGTTGCTCTCCTAACAAATGATCTATAAGAGATCGAACATAATACATACAAAATATAGAACTATGATTTATTTTGTTGCAATAATTCTACAATTTGATTAATGAACAAGCTTTCAAGAAAATTTGAATTTTTTCCTAGTATCACTGAAAGTTGTAATATTAATTGTTTTTGTCTTTATCAATTGAATTAAGTGAGTTTATTTGCTTGGTTATATCTGAAGATTTAAAAAAAAATAACTGAGAATAGATTTCATATGCATCATATTAAGAAACTGAAATTATGGAAAATTACAAATGTTTTTAGGGGGAAGATGGGGTAGGATGGATTTATTTAAAACCTTTCATGGATTTAAAGCCATTTAATGCATTAATATAGATATTGCAAACTGTTTTAGTATTCCTCCGAAAGCTAAACGAGATTAAACAAAACTACTAATAAATCTTAAATAATCCTTAAATAAAACGCCCAGTTTTCATTTAATAGTTAACATTAAAATTGATATTTTTATTAAAATATATATATACTATTGATCAAATTATGAAACAACCACCGTAAAAAAAATAGTTTTTTTCCATACCAAAAATTTATTCTCCCAACTAAAAAATACAGTCTTTCCATCTTCAAAATAACGGCTAAATTTAAAGCATTGGAAATCTGACATTCCCCACTTAAGGTTTTCAAAAAACTGCCGAAACTTTATATATATAAAAAGATCTTTTTCATGGTTGTAATAGTAGTATTTTATTCCTCCTTTACCTCATGTTTTCGTATGACGTCCTTTCAGCTTGGTCGATAAAATCCTTCCTGGGCTATATGGCGCGTTAGTGCTCTGTTTACGCCAGCTATATCCTGAAATTGAATTGCTGCTCACTGGAAACTCACAGAGCAATGTTTGTTACCACTCTTTTTATTATTTGGAAAGAGAATTCTTATAGGAATAGAAGTAAAAAACGAAGGCCTTGCTTCTGCTTTAACGAAATGAAAAATCGGTATGCAAGTGCAGTGAGGTTCGAAAAAAGTCTGAATTATAGGTTTTGTTAAAAATAAATAAGTATAAGCTGAAATACACTGAGTCTTGAAACAATGAGTGCGAAATATGTCGTGAAATATTTCTGTGTTTTATATCTGTATCTATAATAATAAAAGAAGGAGTCTGTGTGTATGTCTGTGGATCGCAAAAGACCTACTTAGACTGCTCTAAAAAATTCGAAATTTTTAATATAGATTCCTTTTAATACCTACGTGTGCACCTGAAGCTTAGTTTTTTTTTTCATATTTGATTGTGATTTTTAATTAATATAATTAGTTTCAAAAAACGTCATCCACGTGGGAGTGAGGGACCATAACAGGGCTTGAAAATACATGGACCCGGCCGAAACGGGGGCCTGACGCCATCCTCTATTAGTATTTGCTTTTTAAGTGCGCATGTGCCAACACGAATTTAATTTTGTTTTGATTTTGAGTGTATTTTAATAAATAGGTGGACCATAACAGGGCTTCAAAACACAATAACCGGGCCGTAACAGAGGCTTGACGCCATTCTCTGTTATAATTTGCTTTTTTCTTGCGCATGCGCCAATACGAATTGAATTTCGTTTAGATATTGAGGGTATGGGGAACATTTATGTGATGTCACGCGGTTTGTTATCCTACACATCTGGAAACACGTGCTAATGTTTTCCTACTGCTCTAACCTGTTTAATCGCTTTTTTTTACCACAGGAAATTTTGGAATTGAAGCTCACGTGGATATGGCAGTGAATGTCCCCCATTTTCACAAGTAAGCATGCCTCTAAAAGGAAGCAATGTGAAGTTAACGGGTTCCCAGTAATTCTGGACCATACTGCTAGTCATCTATAAATCTTAGTTATAGTTTTGCGTATGCGAGTTTTGCAACTAGATCCTTCAATTGTACACTTGCAATTCAAACGGATGGATACATTTTTCGGTTTAATGGAACAAGTTCATCAAAGGCCATACTGCAATTAAAAAGCAAAAGTTCGCACGTTTTACCAATTTAAAAATCCAATTTTTTGCAAATAAGTCACTTGACCTGGTTAGACGCGATATCTTCTACTTTTCCCTTGATAATTTAATTGATGCAAAAACACTTCATATTAAACCGATTTTCGCTGAAACTATAGAGCGAAATCATGCACCCCTTTATTAAAACGATATACAACCACTAAGCATTTTCTCTGGGACTGGCTTTCCTCACTTAACACTAGTCAAGATTACATTTGCATATTCTCGGCGAACCTAACAAAATCGCTGCTAGGCATTTGGCATGTTTACTTTTAACTTTGAAACATTAAAAAAAGCTATTACACCTTTTCGGATCTGGTTTTCAATTAGGAGTACATTGGAATAAAAGTTTAATTAAATTACTCCAGCAAAAGTTTGAATTCTTCGGCAACTTCTAAAATACTTCCTTTTCTTTTGCCAATGAGGCGATACCAACCTATTCTGCTGTGATGGTTTGAAAATACCCTAACTGTGCACATATATTTTAATTAATAACTATATACATAAATATACACAGGTTATCGACGACGGGTATGGTACTTTTAAAACGAAGTCAACGGATAACCTTTAAAGTTAGTGTGTCGTTCAAATTCGCACATAAAAAATTTATATAGTTTAGCAACACTATTCTATTAATATTGCTAAAATATGTGTTTTATATTTAATCAGCATCCGTTAAAAATTTATCCGGCTTTATTGTATTATTTTATAAAATGTTTGTTTCTTACTCTTAAGATATTTACAAAAGGCAAACCATAGTACTGTAGTTTGCAGTGAAATAAAATCTTAGTCACGAACAATTTCAATTAACTTTTATGACCTAAAGATGTTTTACAAAATTATTGTAATTGCATTTATCGATACAGTCAAAAAATTTCTGTATATCATTTAAACATTTAAAGTTTACGTAACATTAAAACAAAAAAAAATAAAATTTTGTCAATTTTTCGGCAGCAAAGTTGCCAGTAAAATTTCCGTTAGTTGAAGAAAGAATTTTGGAGAGTATAGAGTCAGTTACAAAATTTTCAAATCAACTGCTCGACTTGCCTATTTGGCGTCTATCCAGCGTGGCCTGCTGAAAACATTATGCAAATGGAGCGAAGACTGAAAAGTGAAATGTCAAAGTCTTCGGGACCCACTCGCTTGGCTGACTCTCGCCCCGTTTCGCACTCTGGAGCCACGGGAAATCGAAAACAAACTGTTATTTTGCATTTGATTTGCCATATGAACTCACAGAAACTATCATAAAACTTGCGGGAACTTTGGATTTGTGTCTAGAGTCAGGAATTTACCGATTCTTTAGTTTTTGAATTTGGTAAATTTTGCTAACTAATGCTTGTTTACGGTATTTAAATTAAGTTTTAAGAAATACTAAATTATTAACGTATTTGATGTTGCATAATTTTTTTTCCATATTTATTAAAATTATTTTTTTAAAAATCATTCATATTAAATATTTAACAAACTCAAAACAAACTCAGTATTAAAGATTTCGATAAATCGATGAATTCGATAGTCGAATTTTGGTGAAGAATCGATATATCGATTAGTTTTGTTATTCACGAAAGTTCAAATTCACACAAAGTATATATAATTGTATTTTGTAGAGTCTGAAGAATGAAATTATTCACTGATATTTCTTATTCTTAGCTAGACCACTAGAGTTTTTGATTTCTATATTCCTTAGCGAAAGAATTTGTCTCGTTTTAGTGCTTTTAAACGAAATCGACTTATGCAATTTACATTTAACATTGTGAGAAAACCTTATTAGGATAAAAACTATATGAATAGCTTTTATTGAAGTTATGAAATGCAGAGTGTTTTATTTTATAAAAAAATATTTTAACCACAAAAACTTTACACAGCTTTTGTTTTAATGGAAGGATTAAAATTGAATATTAGGAGTTACTTATGAATAACTATAAAATTACCAATGTAATTTTCTGCATCGAAAAAATTCTATTTTTTTTTTAAACTGTTGGGGAGGATATAAAAAATATTTAAAAAATAAAAGTGAAATACAATACAAGTCCAAACTGTTATCTTTTAATAACTGCAACATCTAATATTCCCAATCCTACCCTTATTTCGTTTCTTTTTTTTTTTTTGCGTTAGGTCGATTTGGTTATTAGGAAAGTCTGTTTCCAAACATCAAACCGAGAGAGGGCGTTAAATTGCTATCAGTTGTTAAGCATTAACACGGGAATGTGGGGTGTAACTTCCTTAATGTAAAATGCACTGTTTCTACGATATAATTATCGCCTGGTCATGTTTCCAATAAAAGTACACGATATTTTAATTATAGGCTTAGTTTGTTTGCGTTTTGAGCAAATAGTTTAAAATGTTCGTTTAATTTTTATTTCTGAATGGTCTTTAATTTATCATTTTATTTTTGACAACTTGCAAAAAATATTATTTATATAATTTTCTTTGGACAAGTCCTATTTAAAATGTTTATAAGCAACAAACCGTTTGAAAGACAGCACAGTTTTTCTTCGTTACGTTTTTTAAAAGTAAAATTATACATTAATCACTTAATAAAAGTTCTTAAACTAACATTTTTTATGTGAAGGTATGTTATTTTTTCTCTTTTAACAAATGAATAATAAACAAATCAAATGTTATTTTAAAATAAGAGAATTCTCCCCCCCCCCAAAAAAAAAGAATATTAAGCAACAATAGACTACATAAATTGATTTTCGTACTTCGATACGGGTGCCCTAAAATTAGGACGCATCTTTAAATTATTCTCTATTACTAATATTTAAGATTTTAAGCTTAATATATCTAGTTTTGTCGAACAAAACATTGCGGCAGAGCACTGAGTTTATAATCTTACTCCTTATATACGAAGGCAATACTTCTGTAGTGTGGTAGATAATGGGAAATTTATAACCATTCTCGAGATGCAATTTAGTGCCGAAGGGGTTTACTATTTAAAAAAAAAATTAAAATTTAAACATTATTGATTAGCTACGACAAACTGTATACTCAGAACACACGTTCTGTTGTCTTTCAATTCAAATATTTTGTTTTCTCTTCTTATTGCAAGTTGTGTTAAAATAATACAAAAATTGTTTCGCAACCAAATAGTTGATTTATTAATGCATGGTAAGCAATTTTTTTTTGGTTGAAGGCGCAGCACGCATGCATTTTTCCGAAACCTTGTTCAGCATCTGCTTTTAAAAGCTTAAAAAATTTATTTTACAGTTCTTTAATATGATTATTATAATTTATTATGCACAATTTAGAAAAAAAATAAAGTGTACGGTTTTTTTTTCAATTACACTTGGATATAATAATCGCCTCCTCTCGGGCTTATCAGTTGTATTAAAAGAACCGTTTGTATTCGTGTCATCAAAACAATTCTGATATTGAGACAACACAATATTTTATAACATTTTTTTTACACAATACTTGGTTTCCATTTGTGCTGTTTGAACACATGTTTATTTGAGTGTAATATTGATACCATAAATTTGATATTAAGAAATATTGCTAAGGACAACAATATACAATAACTATCATTTAATACAATTTAAATTATGCAAGTAATAATAATATTTTTTTAAATATATGTACTACAGAGAAATTGCAAAATTGAACAATATACAGCGATATTTTTGTAAGTAATAAACATAAGAAATTTTATTGACACATGCAGTGAATTACACTTTCTACGAAACGAGAAAAGTACGCACGATGTTTATATTAAGTTTACTTTATCACTGTAAAACAATAAACATAAACTTCCAGTTTATTTTATTATTTCCATACCAACAATGAAAGTATTCAGTGATAAATCTCCAGTAAGAAATACTTTATAGGATGTTTCGGCATTTCTCAATGATTCTAGAATATATCTTTTTGCATGAGATTTTCAAGAAATTTCATTACCTAATGCATTGTTTTATCGACAGACTGTTCTGTTTTTATGTTGCAATAAACTTTAAATCTATTTGAGAGTTTTAGGAAATAAAAGCTGAAATATAACCTTGAAAGTAGCGATTCATGAAAAGTAATAACTGTTGTTTTGAGTCAGTTTGGGGCACTGTCTACATATAAGATGAAATAGTTATTATGTTTGAAATTATTTTTTAGTAGTTTTTTTTATTGCTATTTGTTTTGGCAATTTATTATTATCCCTTATATTATGGATAGATGGATATATTTATTGTAACATATTTAAAATTTGTATCAAAATATTGTTTGACATTTTAATCTATCTTTACCACTTAAAAAGCAAGCATAAAATAAAGGGTAACATAATACGATATTATTATGCTAAACATTTGCCATTATTATGATATGCAGTTAGTTGTAAATGTTTAGAATGTAGATAATGTAATAAGAAGGAGAATTGCGGGACCGTTTATAGGCTTTTATGATTGTGTAAATCAATAAAAAATAATAGCAATATTTTTAAAGTTTGTTCATTGTTACATTATTTTTTGAATCATTATTACCTTTTTCCTAAATTCTTAACTTTATCTTACATAAATTATTAACAATATACAAATTGAGTATGTATGTAATTAATGCCTACTCAAGAAAATATGAATCTTCATAACTGATGTATAGCAGTTGTTTTGTAAAAACATCAAGAAAAAAAAACAAAATGTATATTTTTAACGTATATTTGAAAACATTGTTTACAAATAGCATGTTTGAATTTTTCTAGCTTCATATTAACAAAAATGCCTACTGGCACACATATTAAGCGAACCCTTAATGGTTTTCTTTTAATGATTTTTTGCAGACTTGTTATAAAAACCTCTCTTTTTTATGCTATCTTTAGTCATTAAATGCTCTTAATTAATATCTTACAAAACCCTGAACTGCAGAAATTTATCATTTACTATGCGTTATTAATTTTGATACTGAAATTTTATTATTCAATAAAACACCAATTTACACCGTGTAAGAATCGATAAACATAAAAAGAGGTTATAAATACACTGAAATATTTCAGTAAACTCTTCTATTTTATTAAAATGTTTCAAGGAAGGTACAGCTGGGGAAAAAAAAAACGAATCACCCCTCGTTTCTCGGCTGCTATTGATCAAGGAATTTTGTGTAAGGTGTCAATTTTCAGGAAATAGCGTGAGGAATTGGGAACTGGCAACACAAATTGTAATAGGGGTCGTCTACATATTAAAATGAGTACCAACTTTGAAAATTCCAATAGCAACACCCAATTTTTTTTACGTAAAAATGTTCAGCACCCTCAAAATACCCCATGTATAAAAAAGAATTATTTATTTTGCATTAGTTGCTGAGATATTAAAGCCTTAATTTTGAACTCGGTTAGGGGCAAATCTCCTAAGTGAAAAAAAGTAATATTTTGGTTGTGTCTTTTCAAAACGACAAGCTAAAAAAGGGTTAGCATAATCTCGCCAACGGATGCTAGAATTTAACTTTCTTCAGTAATATTGGGATTTTTCGAATGTTTTTTTTTAATTTGGATTTTAAAATTCAGAAATAAAATAAAGGCTAGAAGATGAAAGGTTTTAATTTTAAATTAAGTCGCATATACGGTTATTTATAACAGATTTTCAAATGCTATTAGTTACAATCAGATTGAAAAACGTGATTATTACACTTATACTTTAAACTTTTTATGCACATTTTCGTTTCATTCGCAAACATTGTTGCAGAAATTTTGTTTAAAATTCGTCGCACTCTATCGGTAATATCGGCCCAGTGGCTTGGTGGTAGTGCTTATTTCGCATTGCCACGCCACAGGTCCGGGGATCGAATATCGGATTGGGCGAGGTTGACCCATCCTTTCATCCCTTAAGTGGGTCGATAAATTGGTTATCAAGCATGCTTGGGGAACTAAATGCTGGGGGTTCCACGTGAGGCTTTCCACATTACCGGGACATATGCCTTGCACCCCAGAGCCCTTGTATCACGGAAGCTGAAATGGACACGGCAGGCCCTGGCCCACTAATTCGCTGTTGCGCCGAGGATTTCTAATTTTTATCGGTAAACCACGTATTGCAAATTGAGGGTTACGACATTAACACGATATTTAAGGAAAGCAAAGTAAAATTATTCAGAATGATTTGGTAAAGATTTTTAACCAACGCAGTAGGCACTAATCATTTAAAAAAAATTAATGTGGTAACAATCAAATGTATTTAAAACCGAATTCTAGTAATATTCTAGGGTATTTAATTTTTAATATTAAACACACTTTTTGAAATTGTATTGGAAATAACAAACATTTAAAAATATAGTAACCAATATCATTTAATGTTAATTATACAAACAAAATACATTGTATGCACTTGAAATAAGAAAAGATTTTTAGACATTTGACAGAAATCGATAATTTGAATAAACATTTACCAACAAATGCTTTTTAATCACCAAACGATAATGCAATTTAGGATCAAATTTGCCGAGTAATTTTTTACACGGTCCCTTAAATTCGTCTTTTTTAGTTTTTTTACAATAACTCGGCAAATAATTGTTATTGAATTAAAAAATTCGGGATTTTGGTTCTACTTGATCTACTTTATCGATTTATGCGAAAAAAATTTGGGGTTGCTATTCATGTTTTATTTTTTCTTATTTAAATTTAAATAAAAAATTATTAAAAATGAAAAATTGATGAAAAAACATGTGTGATTTGTTTTTGGAAAATTAAGAAGTATATAATGAAAAAAAAATCTTTGATAAATTCATTTTATTTGTAGAGGTATGAATAAAAGTTTGTGAAACTTTTTTAACATTATGGGCGTTCAACTTTGAATACTTATATCTCAGCAAATAATGCAGAATAAATAATTCTTTTTTATATATGGGGTATTTTGAAGGTGCTGAACATTTTTATGTAAAAAAAATTGAGTGTTGCCATTGGAATTTTCAAAGTTGGTACTCATTTTAATATGTAGACGACCCCTATTACAATTTTTGTTGCCAGTTCTCAATTCCTCACGCTATTTCCTGAAAATTGACACCTTACACAAAATTCCTTGATCAATACCAGCCGAAAAACGAGGGGTGATTCGTTTTTTTTCCCCAGCTGTACGTAGTGGGAAATATTCCAATAAACTAGATCTTATTTTTCATTTAGCTATTCTCATGGCTTCAGAAAAAATTTAAATCTTTAAAATAAATTTCATTGAAAATATAACAGAACAACTCTTTTAAGTTTTAAAAATCTATCAATGATTCACAATTTAAAGCTGAATTTTCCAGAAAATTACCACTTAACTTTTAGTAATTGATTTAACCGATATAGCTCCTATCTTATACATTGGTGCAATTCGTAAATTAATGGTTCTTCCCCCTATGTTGGCCCGTTAAACAAACCTCCTTTGTACACTATCTTTAGTCATTTAGTGCCCTCCATTAGTCCCTTCATTTATTACTTGCAAACAATTTGCAAACAATAGAACTTGTCGAACTAGCTATTCACATGGCTTCAGAAAAAACTTAAATCTTTAAAATAAATTTCATTGAAAATATAACAGAACAACTCTTTTAAGTTTTAAAAATCTATCAATGATTCACAAATTAAAGCTGAATTTTCCAGAAAATTACCACTTAACTTTTAGTAATTGATTTAACCGACATAGCTCCTATCTATACATTGGTGCAATTCGTAAATTAATGGTTCTTCCCCCTATGTTGACCCGTTAAACAAACCTCCTTTGTACACTATCTTTAGTCATTTAGTGCCCTCCATTAGTCATTTATTACTTGCAAACAATAGAACTTGTCGAATTAGCTGTTCACATGGCTTCAGAAAAAAACTTAAATCTTAAAAATAAATTAAATTGAAAATATAACATAACAACTCATCTAAACTATCTCTCAATAAAGCTGAATTAAGTTTTAAAAATCTATCATGATTCACAATTTAGGGCAGAATTTTTCTGAAAATCACGACTTAACTTTTAGTAATTGATTTAACCGACATCTCTCCTATCTTATACATTGGTGCAATTCTTAAATTAATGGTTCTTCCCCCTATGTTGACCCGTTAAACAAGCCTCCTTTGTACACTATCTTTAGTCATTTAGTGCCCTCCATTAGTCCCTTCATTTATTACTTGCAAACAATAGAACTTGTCGAGTTGTTTTCTTGCACATAATGAAAGGAATGCCGTTAAGAAATTTTCGGTATTTTGCCGGGTTTGTAATTGTTAGATAATTGAAATCTGATTTTTAGGGTTTTGTTTACCGTAGAAACTGTGTTAGTGTGGGGTTATTGTTGTTCTATAATTGGATTTTTTATTTGTTTGTTGATGTTAATTCGTTTATGTAAGTAGCTTCGTTAATGGTTTTTTGTAGCCTTTAGATAATTCAATCGATATTTTTTTAAAAACAAAACACTTGCTTTTTTAAATACATAACACTTACATAATATTTTAGCAGTTGTCTTTATTGTAGTTAGTAGTACTCACCACTGTCGTGGTGAGTTTGTTTAATAGTGGAATTTTCCAATTAGACTTTTTTATTTGTTTGTTCATGTTAATTCGTTTATGTAAGAAGCTTCGTTAATGGTTTTTTGTAGTCACTAGATAATTCAATCGATATTTAAAAAAAAACAAATTTTTTATTGCATAACATATACATAAAATTGTTTGTGGTTGTCTTTATTGTAGTTCGAGGTACCGACAACTGTAGAGGTTGTGTTAGTGTTTGTTATGGTAATTATTTAATACTGTTTTTATTTGTTTGTTTACATTCTTTTATATAAGTAGCTTTGCTAATGTTTTTTCTAACCATTAGATAATTCAATCAACATTTTTTGAACAAAACATTTATTTTATGTAAATACATAACAAAAACATAATATTTTAGCTGTTTTCTGTATTGTAGTTGTGTTGTTGTTATTGTAGTTGTAAATGTGATGAATTCAAATACATTTTTTTTTAACAAAACATGTATTTTAAACAAAACCTAATGCTTTAACTCTTTCATTTATTATTAATATTGAGGCGGGTTGTTTATTGGTTATTTTTATTTTTCAATAGAATTTCTTATTTGGTTGTTGACCTTAATTCGTTTATGTAAGTAGCTTTATTAATAAGATTTTTTCCCCTTAACCATCAAATAAACAATACAAATATTAAAGGAAAACATGTATATTCAATCGATATATAACAAATACATATTTTTACTAATTTTAACATTTATGTATTAATAGCTTTATTTACCTGGCGTTAAACATGTGTACCCTGAATAATGCACCATCTCAAACTTTCTATTTATGCCTAAATATTTCTTCATTTTTGCATTTGTAAACATCAAAATCGAATGGATTTCGAGAAGATAATTTGGATCGATTCGTGAAAATCTCATCAAATATTACAAATCAAATAAGATTTTTAAAAACTAAAAAAGTCCAATACTAATCTTAAAAATTGTACCCACCCCACGTGTTTTTTTTAAACATCATGTCACCACATAATTTTTGTTTCAAATCTTTGAATTACAACCCCAGAGAGCTAGCTATAAAGTTAGAGCGAAATCAGAAATACATTAGAAAAAATTATATCAACCACCAAAGAACAAATTTACTGTTTCAGTTTCCATGACAAAATTCCATCCAAAATTTATTTAAAACAAGTTTTTCATTCCATAATATACATTTTAAACAATTAAACTCCTCTTGTTAAATAATCGAAATCTAAGAATACGAATAAAATCTATCTTTGTACATCTCCCTCACCCCCCCTCCCCACATTTATTTTTAGATTTGAGACTAATTCGCTTTATATATATAATTGGTGAAATTGCCATTCTACAAGTATAACTAAGATATAGGGCCAGGCCTATTCATTGGCGATTTCGTACAGTTACATTAAGTTGTCAAAGAACGGGCTACACACTGTATATTAGTTATTCTTTGGAGAAATTGAGGTTTATAACTAGTCTCTTCATATATAAAAGATTTTAAGTGACATGAGATTAATACATAATCATTTTTCCTAATCATAACATGAAAATTGAACAATTGGGTATTATTTAATAGTTAACATAACAAAGAATCTAATCCTCTTTTATGTATATTTTCCTATAAGGAACTCTTAGATAGTGTGCCTTTCACAAATTAAGATAAAATGCTGTCAACTCTTTTTACTTAGGACGAGAGCTTTGCTATTATTTTAAATGCTTCTGACAATTGTAAATACGTATAAATAAAAATAATTTTTATTACTATTTGTCGATATTTGTTTTTCAAAGCCTTTAAACATAAATCTATTATTGGAAAATTCGAATAAACGAAAAAAGTTGTATTTTAGTTCAAATTAAATTACATTTATTTAACAGAATAATTTTTCTTGCATATCTTTCATACATTTTATTACACTGGCAAAAACTGCGCTCTCTATATTTATTATTGAAACTCTTTAGCACTAAATGCTTTAAATAAATCAAATTATTATGATTTATTTTGAAAGGCTAAACTCCATTCAATATTCCACGCACACTTTCTTTTGTTCCTAAAAGATCATGTATGAAAGAATTTGTGATGGATTTGAATTACTCTAGAGCTCATCTGAATCATATTTTTCCCATTAGGATAAACCACCAAAGCTTTATTCAGGAAAATCATGTACTTATGTTCATTTTTAAAACTACATTTTTATTGCAAATGTGCAGTGTGTGTTACTGTATTTTTATAATAATCTTGCAAATAATTGTACTGTAAAGTCTTACTCCACAAACTCTATAAAGCTGTAGTTAGTTTGGATTCCACCAGTTTTATGGAGTATATTACACCAACTTTTTACAGTGTAAGATTAGAAAACCGCTTATGAATAATTAGACAGCAATCCAACAAAATCTCAATAGAACAGAAAGTGAAACATAGCCATATGCAAGTTCGTAATAAACTATTGAACGCTGAGACAACTATTGTTACAGCATTGAAATTTTTCCCAAACCAATGTTATGAAAGGTTCATTTCGGTTAATAAGACTTTAGTGCACAACAAATTGCAAAGGGTCATTAAGATGAATTTTTTTTAATAAGCTGGCCCTATCAAGGACGAAAGCTTAGTCAATGATACCAATATATGTAATATATTGGTAAATACATATTGTTAAAAATGTGGTCTTTGGTTTCAACAAAAAAGTAGTTACTAGTGGCTACAATGATTCACTGATCATGATTTTTTTTGGTATTCGATGAACCATTTTTCAGGTTTCGGAAAAATGGTTCAATCGAATACCAAAAATATGGTGAAACTTTTCAACACACAGCCGTTGCAGCTATTGGAAACCAGTTTTTTTGGTGAAACTTGATGCCAAATTTGTAGCAGTTTATACATTGTTTATATGTACACTATATTTGAACAAATCTATACACATACAGATACATTAAAAATAATAAGATTAAGTAGAATTATCCTTTTAGTTCTTTTCCGACCAACTCAATCCCCAAAATGTGGCACACGTCCCTCTGCTGACAAGCATTTCCTTCCAAAACCTAAATGACACTAGGAAAGGATTTTAATATAAAGTGTCTTTCCGTCATTATCTCTTACAAACAGCTTTATTTGTAACAAAGGTGAAATCAACAAGTTCTGCCGAAATTACTTTTTTGCCCCCCTTCCCCCGTCACTTAATTAGTTTTGTCTAAATGAAACAGCGTGAAAAATGGTTTCCTATTGTGCGTCCTTAAGCCCCTTTCCCGGCAGCCCACAAAAATGGAATTAAAAGGCTTTGTCGTAATAAGAGTAATTCATTTATTTATGAAAGATTTTATCCACTTTGAAATGCATTTTTAATAATGGTTGCTAAAAATTCGACTTTACTATTTGTAATCCTTTTTTTTGTGTTTTGTTTATGGACAATTAAACTTCAATGAGGTTTAATTTTGAAAAAATTACAAAAAGAGAATTATTTGTAATCTTTTAAGCTGCTCTTTGTGTTAGTTTTTTTTTCTTGAAAAGCTAATTTTTGAAACAATTTGATAAATGTGAAACTCATTTCATAAAACTATTTTAATAGTCACTGAAGGCCGTTTAATCAGATGATCTGGTCTAAGGTAACTCATAATCAACGGGCCTCTATGATTTCTGTTGGCGCCGTGGTCAAGTTCATTTTTAAATTCTTTGTAATTTAATAGCAAATATTCGTTTTAACATTTAAGTTTGGGTTATTTAAGAATTTATTATCCTGGAGTTTTGAGAAAATGTTCCCTCCCAAACACTTTCTCATAGAGCCTAGAGGGGGAAACTATTGATTTTGGTTTGAACATAAGCGAAATAGAAATAAACCTCTGATAAATGTAATGTTGCATCAATATTTCATTCTAGTCAATTTTCACCGTAAAAGTAATTTTGTAAATGGTCGTTGGCATACCAGAATGGTCTGTTAAATCTTCTAAATAGCATCGCTTGTCACTGTATGCATCCTCTAAAGGATAACAATAATATTCTGTAGGTTCAAAAAGTTAAAAAAAAATATACAGGGGCGTGAGGGATTTTTTTTATAAATCTGAATACTTCATCTTTTTAATTCAAACTATGAAGGGTTATAATATTTATTTATTAATTAAAAATCCACTAATAATTGGATATATAATAATAAATTAATTATGGGAATAGTAACGGAGGGCTTTTTAACCAACTTGTATAATTATGAAAAATATGAAAAATATAACTGATATTATAACATGTGTAATGTATAGTGTAATGTATATATAATACACAAGTATTAACTGATAGTATTACTATGTGAATATGAATAGCGTGCTTTTATACACCATCAATAATCATTTATTAAAAATTATACTGATATAGTAAAAAAAAAGTGGATTTCGTCGAGTACATCAAGTTTATTATTTTTATATAGATCTTATACAATCTCAAAGTATCTGAAGTACAAGCTAAACTTTCATTAAAACAATGCCCGAATGTAAATTTTTATTGTAACTGAAGAACAAAGTTATTTTATCAACCTACACTCTTAAAACAAAATTGAAATCCACTCCTGTAGGAGAAGTGCATTTTCAACACTGGAAAGGAGTGAATATAAACTCAGAATGAGTTAAAATCACTCGTTTGGAGTGATCCTGTGAAGGGATTAACACACAAGGGATCCACTCCTATAGGGTAAGTGCATTTTCGGCACTGAATGCGTGAAAATTAATCCAGACTGAGTTAAAATCGCTCGTTTGTTTTAAGAGTGTAAAAGCAATGTAAAACACCGCCTTTATTATCAAAAATCTGTATTTGTACGAGTAAAATAACAATAATGTATTTCTGGCCGGAAAAAGTTGAGTTAGATCACTGTTAAAGCAAGCCCCTCCCAACACATGTGTCTCTATCATTAATAAATTTTCGAGATCTTTCATTTCCTGTATGCCGCCGAAAGAGAGATTGATAAGACCATGATTCAATGAATGGTCCCTGGCAGCAACAGTGTATAATGAAAGAGCGATTTTTGACAAATGTATGTTTCTTTTCCCCCGTCGGCGAACCGTTTTATTTTCCATTTCTCAGGTATAATGCATTCATAAAATTTATTCACGACTCTCCGGAATCAATTTGTTACCGTGCATTTCGATCCCATTTATTTGCATTTGAATCTCGCAATGTAAAAAGATCGCAAGACCGTCGGGGAATTTCCATCTAAAAGTTCTTTCTATTAATATTATTGTGTAAGAAGAAGCATGCAGGGAAATCTTTCTGCGGACTTGAATCCCTCTTTATGTTCAACTTTTCATTTGAAGTGTTCTTAGGCGACGTGTGTGGCATTTTAGCCTCCGAGGAAATAGTCTGCCTTCCAAGATTGGAATTCTACTTTTGGAATGGGTTTTTATTGCTAGTATGGAAGGAAGTTTGTATTCATTAAAATATGTTTCACTGACAAATTGTTTTGATTACACTTGATAAGCCGTTAGATGTCTAACGGATACCTTATAGTTTTTAACAGGCTGTTAGCTAATGCATGATTGAGCTATTTTTATTACGTGTAGGAAGCCCACAGAAAGACCGCTAAGAAATGTTGCTGCGAATTCCCTCTAGTAATCTATAAGTTAACATCTAATATCGTAGTATGAAAGTCGAAGAAACCCATCTCTACTTAGGGCTCCTTTTGGTAGACAATGAGTTGCAATAGGCTTGTAACATATCATTGCAATAAAATATTTGATATTAAAAATATTATTTAATATTACATAATTGTTAGAAATTAATAAATGCTTAGCTATTCAATAACCCGATTTATTTTGGACGTGAGAAATAGTAAAGGTTTAGTTTCTTTTATGCATCAGTAACTCGAGTCCTTTACGGACATCTCATTTTTTTTTGAAATCTCATAGCAGATTCAAGTGTTTTATTCTTCATTACTTTATTTCCATATAACAATATTGAAGCTTCATAGATAACACTTCAAAGTACGAGTACTTGAATCACATTTGTAAAAAAACCCGACACATTTTCTCTTGCAAACAAAACAAACACAATTGTCTTATAGCGAAAATCCATCCACCAGTCCATGGACCATGAAACGTTACGGCATCGATATCCTCATCTCCTACCATCCCCCAAAAAATATCTAACACAAAACCTTTACCCGCCACTTCTACTTGTCCATATATTTGAGCAGGGTGGGATCAAATAAGACCGGGATCCTTCTCCAGATCTCCAGCCAAACGACGATAAACACCCCCAGTGATTAACGAAGGGTAAAATCATGGAGTTAAAGAAGAAGATGGGGATGCTACCGGGCAAAAACCAATACAAAAACGGGTTTGCCAAATGAAGACATCGATCGTTTTGTTATAAGCCCAAACAAACATTTCCGGTGCTGTTCTACAGTAGGCACGTTTACATGAGCCATAGAATCCATGGAATAAACAGCAAACTCCGCAATTTTTCCCTCTTGGTGATTTTCGCCAAGGCAGAACCGGAATTGCAGTGTTCATTTGGGGGTTTCGCAAACCCTCCAATGAATTAGTGTTTGATGTTTCATTCCATGAATTCGGCCACAGATTATCATTTGGGTTAGAAATCCTGCTTGATCACTTTTTTTGCCCAATGGAGGGTTTGACATTCCATGGATTTGATGGCTCATGTGGACGCGCCTAGTGAAATTTGAAGGGGTTAACCACATTGACTTGGCGATTAAAACTATAATAGCAAAACATTGTACTAACTTGCGAAGCAAATTACAACCATATCGTTTAAGTTTATAGATCTCGTGCTACAGCCTACAACTACAATTTTTATCGGCTGCGAAAATTCTCCCACCTGCAACAGGAGTGTCATCTAAAGCCGGTTTCTCCGGAGCATATCCTAGACTGCCTGGGTCTATAACTTGTCTATCCAGGATGCAAGCCTCGAAAGCATTTTCCTCCCCTATCCCCTCATGTGGGTTTTTTTCGAAACGGTGTGAGCGTGTTTTTCCCCACCTTACTTGGGTTTGAACTGTACGGATTGTTAACCTCACAACAGAACCTCAAACGCACTAGGTTTAGAAAAACGATGCTTCCCTCCGTTTCCTAGAAAACCAAGTGAAGGGATGGGGGAAGAAAGCAATTTCGTAGCTTGCATAGTAAATAGACAAGGTATAGGTGTAGAAGACATTAAATCATCTCTACTTCTTGTTATTGACAGTGCTAGAATACATCGACTCGTGGACCAGATCTATCTGCTACTAGGCCATGAAGGTTTAGTAGCAACAACAACTATCATATTTAAACAACGGCTAATAAGGAATAAAATGATGCGTTTCAGCATAAACTAACATTAAGTGAGCTGTTTGTTTGGGCTTACTAGGGTTACTTGGCGATTTTCTGACGGTTTCACTTTGTTTCTCGCCAAGCATCTCCATCTCCTTCTTAACTCTATGGATAAAATACCCTCTGCAGAAATCATTGCCCTTGGCGACAAATGTTGAGGTCCGAAATGGGACGAAAAAAGGGCCATCGTAATCCTTTTTTCCAAGGGCGATGGGGGGATTGGCCTGGCCGCCCCTTATTGTGAGGATGACAAAAAGCCTCGTTAGGATAGTCGTATTGGCCCGAGATAAGAAGGGATGTCCCCCTGGTTTATTGTTGGTTCAAAGATGGATGGGATCAAGTGAAAAAGGAAATAAAGAGACGTTGTCCTTGATAAACTCTTAGTTTAAAGTATTTGTGAAGTTTTATTTTCTGTTTTTCATACATTATTTTTTAGGAAGAAGAGTTTTATTTGATATCTTATTAACTTTTTATGAAGGTACTTTTAAGTATCACTTATAAAACCACTGTTTTACTTGTCATCGTTTATTTGGAGAAAATATTGGCAAGGTGGAACTTTTTTTATTGAATTATACGGTTTTCGCTCATTTAAGTCTACGAAGGTAAAGTAAATTCGACAGAAATTTTTTTACTTTAGTTATATGCGCCAATTCATTATGGCCTGACAATACTTATAGGTCCCATTAAAAAGAAAGTTGTTTAACTTTTCTTTGTTCGCTTAAGGAAAAATTGATAATAGTGGAAATTTTATTAATGCAATATTCAGTTTCAAAACATTAAAGAATAAAATGTTAAATCATATTCATTCAACAAATGTTTGTTGTTAGCCTTTTAATTAATATGAATAGAAAGGATTTATAACGCGAAAATAAATTTATTATATAGTGCATTTTATGTTTCAACTATTTTTTTACCGTAATGTTTTATTAATTGCAGAGACAGCTTCAAAATGGACCACGGCAAATAATTAAAATTATATTTCAATTTATTGCATAATGGTATAACCGAGTGTTGATCTAAAATTGGAGAAGGGTAAGATTAAAGGATATGTGCGATAAAATAGTTAAGCAAATTTATGTTTGAACTCCACAAGCTTTCATTCCTACGCGGTCTTGCTTTCATTTGTTAGTAGTGAGTGTACTACGCATGGGCGCCAAGAGACGCAGTTTTAGCCGGAAATAGTTGCCCTTGGTAACAAATTATCACGTTGGAAAGGAAAAAAATTATTCTTCTAATCCTTTATCTAAGAATGTGGAGAGGAAATAGACCACCAATTTCCAGAATGACAAAGTATGTCATTAGGAGAAAATACTAGTCCTCTATTAGAATGGATATTCTTAAGAATGATAATCGTATTTAATTTTCGATGACATTAAAGATCGATGGTATAACAGGAGAAAAGAAATATACGTAAATTTGATAATTACAAAGTTTTATTGTTATTTTTTAACTTTCTTTTTTTATTGCTTTAACCTTTTGTGACCTGATGCTACGTCTCGGTTACAGTAATAAGATTGCACCCTTTAGATTGAAAATTTATTGAGCGTTATACTTTTAATAGCATTAAAGACCATGAATTCATTTTATTTTCATTACCCAGGGATATTAAATACTTTTATAGAAATTTGTTAATTAAATTAAAGTAGTGTATACATTTTTGTCTTTTTAAATTTAAAATGTAAGTCCAAATACACACTAAAAAATTGTGTTGTGCATGCATTTTGGCAGTGGTACAATCTAATAATTGCAGAGACTTTTTTGTTTAGAAATATATTAAAAAATGGAATGTAAAAAGCTAATATCAACTAGCTTACCAACGAGTTGTTTTCTCGTCATATTTAGTATCATGTTCATCAGAAATTTTAATTGACAAACAATTAAACAAAACGAACGTAAGCTCACTGAACAGGAAATAAAAATATTTATCAGAGGGATTTAAGAATTAGGCAATTTAAATAGTTGAAACGCAATTTTTAGAGAAATAAAGAGAGAAAGATGCAGTTTTAAAAATATTGACTTCCTTATGGCGAAGGGGTTTAATCAGCAACACAAATACTGTGAAATTAATTTTCGACCAAAAATTTTATTTTCTGCTGGGTCCCGCCAAACCAACTATACGCCATTTATTTCCTGGCCATTGCGTTTTTCTTTCGCTCAACCATCACAAAATAGATCGTTCCATTACGGAAAATTACCCAAGATATATTTTTATTCCTTCTTTGAGGAAAGAATTAAATTTTTAAACGCGAATCGCCTCATTCCCTTTCAAGAAAGAGAAAGAAAAATTACTGAGATTTTTGATAGTTTCCTTTTTTCTCTCGTCCCATTATACTAATGGCTTGGATTTTATTTTCAAAAATGTAAAGAAGATCTCTAAAAATTAATTATCCAAAGTAAAATGAAAACCAAAAAGCCAATTAATATCTTGAATATTGTAGGTTTTAATGGGGTACTTTGATTTTTGCTATTAAAAAAGTAAGTTTCCTTGGTGTAATTTAAGTAAAATGCAATATAAGTTAAAAATTTGCGAACTAAAGAAAATAAACCCAAGTTATTAATTTTAGAATAAAAATTATCATATGTGCTGAAAGACTCTTACAATTTTAATTAAGACTTTTTTTGTAGATAATGATGACATTTAGCACCAAATTTGCAATGAAGTTGTCAGAAAAATATCTTATAAAAATGAGATTATATAAAAGTATTAAAAAAATATATAAAATAAAAATGATCACACATGCGGCTTCTTTTTTCTGAACATTTTTCGTACGTTTTATGAAAAAAAAAATATTAGCGTTTTGGATTTTTTTTAATGGGGTTGTTTCAAGTGGTGAATGGCAACACATCCATTGATTTATTTTTTATCTGTTTTCTAGAATTACTTTTGTTTTGGTATTTTAAGAATAGGTATGGGTTTGGTAGTTTTTTAAGAATATTTTACTTATTAAAATTTTTAAATGCCAACTTTTTACTTCGCTGTTGGTTGTTTAAATAATTTGTTAAAGGAAGGTTGCAGAAAATAAAAGTTTCTTTATATCTATTACGATTATTTTGGGAATGAAACCAAATCAACCAATGAAATCACAGGATGCGGAAAAATTAAAACAAGCGCGTTACATCATCTGATACATACCTATTCTAAAATCGGAAAAAGCTTATGCATATTTTATTTGAAATAGCTACCAGTAGTAGGTACATTTGTTTCAATATTTTTTTATATCTATTTTCAATTTATACATTTTTTAATATATTGATTTAAGTTTCAGAAGAATTTGCTACGTTTGTTATTTTTGTTTGTAGATATTTTTTATCCTATAGACTCGATTTCATTACATTTCGTTACAAAGCAAATTTCTAAAATTAATAACATCAAACATTGAGTAATGGAAAAAAATATCCGTTCGGTGACGATGTTCAGTTAATGGATATATGTAACCAATAGAAAAATATTCGAATAAACACAAAAATCTCTAGAATCGTTTGTCTATCCCCAAATGAGAATTTGTTAGGAATTTCATGCAAATGTTAAAACGTCAATTATTTTTTTTAAAATAATGAATAATAAATAATTAATAATAATTTATTTCCACATTCTTTGAATTTCAAATTATTATGGCAGAATCCCCAATTCATATGCAGCCACAGACTCAGAAGTTTTTCGACACTACCTCGAAAATAGATCTTTATCTATAAACGCAGTTCATAACACTCAAGCTAAAAAATACATAGGACGCAGACCTTTCGTTAGAGGTTTCAAATTATTTTGTTGGCGTTTTCAAAAACATGTTAAATTTTCGTTATCCACAATTCGCTCATAGAGCTATGATCGATATTTTACCTTTACAGAATCTGAAGACAGGACTCTTCAAATTACACAAGAAGCTGACGTATACGAAAGCTTTATTAACAAGAAAAGGTTGCATTGCGGTTAAGATTATTTAACAAAGATTAAGATTAATTAACACATTTTGTTAATTTTACAGAAAAAATGCAAATCATGAAATAATAATAAAGCAGCACGGCACCATTTTCCTATTTTATTTTCTTCTTTTAGAAGCAGTTGATCAAATTCTGTCTAATATTGAATAGCAAATAAGCCAGTATTTAATTATTTTTTGTTGTCGTTATTGTTATCATTATTATTGCTACCATTATTATTGTTGTTATTATTATCATTATTATTGTTATCATTATTATTGTTATCATTATAATTTTTATCATCATCATTATTATTATTATTGTCATTATTATTATTATTATTATTATTATTATTTTTTATTATTATATTATTATTATTAATAATATTAGTAGTAGTAGTATTTTATTATTATTATTATTATTATTAATAATAATAATAATAATAATAATAATAATAATAATAATATATTATAATAATATATATAATAATAATATATATAATAATAATAATATTTTCAATAGAGCTTAATAAAGCCTTTAACACAATAAAGTTAATAAAAATAAAAATAGTAATGCTGGTTTATTTTTTATTCAATGTACAGAATTTGATAAACTGTTATCCAAAAGAAAAAATAAAATAGGAAACGGTGCCATGCTGCTTTATTATTTCACGATTAGCATACAAAAAG
This sequence comes from Hylyphantes graminicola, assembly GCA_023701765.1. Taxonomy (NCBI): domain Eukaryota; kingdom Metazoa; phylum Arthropoda; class Arachnida; order Araneae; family Linyphiidae; genus Hylyphantes; species Hylyphantes graminicola. The sequence continues at coordinate 38,782,963 of CM043114.1, read as the reverse complement.
AATAAAAATTATATGGATACATTGTCATTGTTCGGAAACGTTTTAAGGACAAAAAGTGCATTAATAATGTAAGCTACAATAATGATAAACAACTAGAAGTTATTCTAAAGGTTTATTCTTAACTTTATACTACGTTTTGGGGATACAAATAATAAACAAGTTAGATATATTTTTAGAACCGTACTTTATACATTGGTACAAATACATTTTTCTTATGGAAATGTATTGCTTTCTCGTTATTCAAAGTTTAATCAATTGATAGCATTTTTAAAAAAATAAAAGAAGAAAATAAAAATGTACTTGTTTAACAGCTGAAATTTCCATTGCTCTATGAAGTTCTGAAGCATAGCAATGACTAAAATATGCATATTACGCTTCATAATAGATTGTTTAAAAACACTTTTAAGCTTGTTTCAGAATTATTGATTATTTTCCTTTTTTAATGACAAATAGTATTTCCTAAATTAAAGAACTGCTTACCTAAAACCCAATTTTTGTGAATTATTAAAAGTAACCTGTTTATGGTTTTATTTTTTCTAAAATGAAACGCCCTGTCGTGACAACAGTCGAGTTAAAAGCTTATTACCCAACTATGGGTCTTTAATGAGTGCATGGCGACTCTTTTAAAATAAATATTTAAAAAGACCTGTTGCTATGGGAGACTGGCATGTGGAGTGCTACAGTCCCTTCGTGACTTGATATTTTTGATTATTTTAAGTGCCCGTTAGTGCAGCAAAAGAAAAATCTTATTTTTATGTGCTTAAATGAGGCATGTAAAAACATTACTTGTTGAACGTCTTTTTAGTTGGACGTTTATTTTTTTTTTCTGCAAAGCTAGCATAGATGGAAGGACTGTGCTTATTTCTCTTCTATTATTGGTGCTTAATTTCTCTTTTTACCCACGTGACATGCAAACGATAATTACAGAGGCGGAAAGGGCAAGTCCTACGGATTCAGTCCCTCTGTTAATGCCCACCTTAAAATATAGCAGCTTATACATTAGGGTGTTCAGAGTTCTAAATTACGAGGCATTGTTGGCTGTGTTAATGCTCCGAAAGGAGGCTAGAAATAGGCAGCCGGAAACGATTACACTACACTACATTAGGGTGTTTCTTTTGATAAGATAATTTTATTTTAATTAATTTAACGTTGATATAACAGATTAGCTCGTTACGTTTTTCCTCTTTTAATTATCTACGCTAACATGAATTTGTCCCTGCAAATTTACAGATTTTACCACTATTAAAGTGCATGACATGCGTACTTATAAATTAAGAAAATATAACGACTCCAGCAAATTTGGCATTAAAGCTAGGTACCTACTAAGTATATATACAGTGGTGGAAATTGATTTATGAACTAACATTCTTTTCACCAGATATCGCTTTGTATTAAGTGCTAACAATTCAAATTTTGTGTGTTGGATATTCAGAGCACAATAAAGGAATTTCCTCACATAACTTTTTTTCAAAAAATGATATTAAATAAAAATATATCTAATTTTAGTTTTTAAGCATGTCAAATGATGGAAATTGATTTATGAACTCAAATTTATTTTGAACCCAGGTACCAAATATTTTAACTAGTTCTTCATTTGAACTTCAGGGGAGCTTACTATCAGTGTTTATAAATAAGATTAAGGCCAAATTTGTTGAAATTTATCTGTTTTATTCCCATTTTACTAAATAGGAAAGCTTGCGGGACTGCCTGAAACCAAAAAGGTAAAAAATGACCCTTATATAATATTGTAACAAATCTGTAAGAGAAATTAGCATTTTAATTAAAAGATTAATAAATATAATTCATAAATATTTAAAGAATCATTCTGACTTTGGCAAAAACCATCATTAAAAAAGGTGTAACCCTCGTGAGACGAGCTACAAAAGCAGGATTATTGGACTGGTATCCCAAAAAGTTACCGTTTGTGTCAGCATTTGTGCATTACAGGGCGAATTTGTTATGAACAATCACTTCCTGTAACTCCCAGAAGAGTAGGACAAATATTGATATCGTCGTCGAACTTGAAATGTTCCAAAATGAAGGCTGGTCCAAAGCTTACTCTTCACCATAAGAACAGGCTATTAAAATATAGTCGTAACTACATGAAAATGGATTGGGTGGGAGTGGAGGGAGAGAAATGGGGAAAAAGTGACATTTGCTGATGAAAAAAAGTACAATTTGGATGGACGTGATGGTTTAAAATGTTATTGAAAGGATCTTCGGAAATAACCAAGATCTGTCTTCAGCAGAAATGTTAGTGGTGGAAGTTTGATGGTTTGGGCCCCGATATCTTATGATTGAAGAAACAAGGTTATGTTTCTGAAGGGCTGACAAACATCACTTTATTGCAGATTAGTTCTAGAAAATTCTATAATTCCTTTTTGCACGTCAAAACTATGCTTTTGATTCGATTTTTATGCATGATAATGCAAGTATCCACATTTCAAACGAAATTAAAGACTGTTTAATGAACTAAGTGTTGTTCATTTCGATCATCCTGCCAATAGCCATGACTTAAACCCCAAGAATAATGTCTGAGATCAATTGGTTTGAATAATTTACTCAAATGGAGTATGGTTTTAATGAAGTGTGCCTCAGTTATGGAATAGAAGGACTTAATCATTAAAAAACTGCAAATTGCTTGACAAAAACTTGACCCAAAGTTTTGTGTTGTCTATGAAAAACAAAATCAAGGAAGCATTAGCGACAAAAAACACTTTTAGCAATTATTAATTGAGATTGAATGCAAAAGTTCATAAATCAATTTCCCTATGCTAAAACTAAAATGTCAACAAAATAAATTGTTTACGGATTTATATAAAGTTTTATTTACGTGTATAGTTTATAATGCAAGACCTGTATAGTATATAAAATTTAAATCGATAAAAATGCATTTAATAAAGAAATACTGTTAAAAAACTGTCAGTTCATAAATCAATTTCCACCACTGTATATAGGCTATACAAAGAAAGTTTTAGAAGAAATCAATTCAAATTCCTGATAAACATGGTACTACAAATGTTGAACTAAACAACTCTTAAAATATCTAAAACCTATATTTTTTACATGAATAAATGCTATATTTATCTGATGAAATGGTGATGAAAGAAAAATAAATTACAGTGTTATTTGTACTTTTTTCCAATATTTTTAACCACATTTCGTTATATTTACTTACCTTGGGGTAACAAATACATTTTTGTAATGTATGTATGAACAAAATTTTTGTTTTACGGTCTTTGATGTTATTTAAGTATTTATCGTGAAAAAAATAGTAAATATATTGTATCAAATTCCTTTTTTTTATTTTAATGTAAAACATCTTATTTAAAAGATCATGAATTTAGCAAAATCAAAGCTTTTATGCTGCGAAGATGAAACAAAATTCTTTTAAAATATAAATCGAAGTACCTAAACGTTTTTTTTTAATTTGATTTGATTTAGGAGTACAATAAATTCCGTTGAAATATAAATGTCAAGCAAGTTCCTTTTATCCAATTTCCTGTTATTATACTATTATACTCTAATACTAATTTATTATTTTTTAGGTATCTTTTCAATGTTATTAACAATATATTTTACTTACAAGCGTTCAAAAACATGCACTTTGTTAACAATTATTAAAGAATAGCAAAAATTATTCTTAATTTAAGTTTAATATTTTTTTAATGCAAAATAGTTTTAAGTAAATAGAAAGTAGGTATCAACATGTTGGAGATTTTCGTCTTTCTGTCTGTCTGTAATTCTTTTTCAAAATTTGTTCTATCCGTTCGATTTCAAAATTTCTTTTATTGTAGAAACATATATGAAATTTTATACTTTTTGTCCGTCTGGACAGACTTTTGTCTTCCAATATGTCGACGGTCTATCAATTTAAATAGCATTAGAGTTAAGTCGGTGTTGAGTATTAATTCGGTATTGCCATATCAAAAACTTATGAGAAACTTTATTTAAAACGAATATTGAAAATAAAAATTACCTTTGTTATTTAAATCAGCGTTTGGAATTGCTTTAAAATCTATAGCATACTGTTATTCTTTGTTGATTCATCATTCGTTGGTTAAGAAAGCTGTAAGCAGCGTTAAATTTCTTTGCATAAATAGCTCATTAGTTTAATTTACATTTCCTCGTTAATTATTGTTCAGTTCTTAAATGGCGTCAAAATGCAAATTATTCACTGTGGTGATGATAGATTATTTACATGTTGTAATATTGGTTTAAAAAAATATAAATAATTGTTTGAAAATTGAATATATAAATTAAATTTATGTAATGATAAGTATTGGTCTTATTTTTAGAGTAAGAAAATGTCAAGTTCTTGTGTTCGTTCCGGTAATATTTAACACGTTTTTAAAATAGTACCAACAACGTCTAAACCAACACTAACTTCTTATTCTTAAATAAGTATCAACATACATACTATTAAATACTTGATATTTACGAAATAATATTGATAATTTAGTTACGACAAAAAGCGAAGCAATTGCAAATTGCAAAATTGTCGCCGGAAGGGTAGACATAGCAATTTTACGTAATTCTTCTCACTGCAAATGAAGTTAGCAAAAGATATATTTTTAAAAGACATATTATATAAAGATTACAAAATTTTATATTTTTGAAGTTTAAATTGCAACAACTAAATAAACATACTTGTTTTTCTTATAAGAATTTTATTTAGCATCAAAGTAACAAGAAAGTGGGCTATTTAAATTTTTTTAGAACATCTTGTTTTTTTTAAAATAAAAATCAAATTTTTGTGAAAGAAATAAGTTTATTAATAAAATTTATTATAACTTAAAATATTATTTGTTCAATAAAGACTTATCTTTTATCAGAAATTATTAGTATTTTATTATCTTTTGAAATCTTACCTTTGATTTTATTAAGCAGTTGATACAGTTTCAAAAGTGCAATCTATCACGACGGTGTATTAGTGTGATACATTTGTAGCGAATAGTAATTCAATTGCATGTTTATTTGAATTTATATGTACATCAATATTTATAAACAGTTCGAAGTCTGATATTTAATTGATGAAAAAGATCTTAATAATATTTTGTATCGTTAATTTATAAATGTATACAAAGAAATAATCATCAAGTAATTGATCTATCAACCAAACTGCATGTGATTAAGTTTTAGTTTTAATTAATTAAAAGTCATTAATTTCTCTGATAGAGATTTTTAAGTTATAATTCTCTAAGTATCTAAACTAAGGACGCAATTTTACACATCATGTTTGAGAAACGCAAATTCCTTGTCATAATTTATGCAATCTGGGTGGGATTTCTACTAGACGTATTCACGGCTATTAGCTACCTAATATTTGAGATGCCTTCATAATTACTCATAGCCCAAAGAAATTCGATAGCTCAATAGTTGCATTTATTGACTTTGGGAAGAACTATTGATAAAATATTCACAGTGCTATGTACAATTTATTGTTACTAAGTTATAAATGGGAAAACCTGTCATTTAAATGTTGAAAATATTAATTTTTGCTAGGTTCTTAAATTTTAAGAAAATTAATTTACATTGTCTTTTTCTTTTTGTTATTGCAATAAAGTACATTATTCGAGTATCTTAAATAAGTCAAGTATAAAGCAAACCACATGCCTATTTTTAAAAATTTTCTCAAGTTTAGTAACCTGGTTCTTGAAAACAGAATTATTTTAACTTAATAGTTGAACAGCAAACTTTTATATATATTTTTTAATTTTTTTTTAATTTTTATTTGCTTTTAATTGTTATTTTAAACATATCATTCATTTTATACGTATGTTACTATCCTAGTTTTAATTAAAAATGTTGCTTTGATTAAAAAATAAAAAAACCTTTTTTTTTCAAAAAAAAATAAAATTGCCTAATATTGAATAATATTTCTGAAAACGTTTATGTATCTTTTAGGCAAATATGTTGATGTCCAACGCATATGAAATCGTCCCATTTCTATAAATATAAATTTTCATGACATAAACTTGTGGGGCTCTTTTTCAGTTAAGGGTAAACATATCCAAAAAATAGTCATAATTTGAAAATCGTTAAGACATTGTTTTTTGCGAAAATGTTTTGCATAACAACAGTCAAACATGAACTTTTCGGCTTCAATGTTACAACATTATAAACGCATAGTTTTACCGAAAAAAAAAATTGTAGCGTGTGGACTTTTTTTTAAAGTCTCTTTACATTTTCCAGTGCGAAACAAGCTAAAAAAACAAACACAAATTCCGAACTGCAAATAGCATTGGCGTGTGTGTCAGAAAAGCGCTGTTTTATTATTTGTTTGGCAAAAATATGTTGCATTCGTGCATTTCTGGTATCGAATCAATTTCGAAATAATGCATGCTCAAAATGAAAAGTTGCGAGCGGATTCGGAATGCATATTTTTTGGTTTCCTCGAGGCTACTGAAAGAAATGGTCGGATTCAGAATTTCGAACGCAGTATTTGCTTTGTTGTTTGAGAAACTTATAAGCTAGCATAGTATTTGGTGACTCGAAAAAATAAATTTACATACATTTTAAAATATAGTCAGATAGTACTGTTAAGCTATAACAATTCATATACTCTGTAATTTATGGTTGAAAATGAATCCAAGGAAGAAATCCTGTTTATAATAATATTAGTTCATTATCTTACATAATATTCCGTGTTTAATATTTGTCGATTCATTACCAAAACCTTTTACATTCATTGCCATAACCCTATCCATTGCCAAAACCATTACATTAACCTTTTTACAGGATTTATTTTTTTTATCCGTATTACATGATAGTCGGAGTTGCAGTTATACATTGATTAAAAATTACAATTAACAATACAGAAACTGTACCTTACGCTAACTATTAAAAATATATGTAACAAATCCATTAACATCCAATTAGTTAATTCAAACAATGCCGTTCTTACCGAATTTTTACCGAATTTCATGTGATTTAATTTGACTTTCATAAAATATTCGATACTATTGTCTTCAATTGTCATATTTGAATTGAATGTATTGATATTGAATTTACATGTAATGACAAATGTGTTCACATTGTCATAAACCAGCAGCTACATTTTCTTTAAACGTATGAATTTTCTTAAAACAAATTGTGCTTAAGCGTTCATTCACTGGTTAAACTACTCTAGTTCCATTCACATCTAATAAAGACGGAAATGCTTTTCACTATATGCATTAAATTTGTCACAAAATATAAAGTTTTATGTTGCATAATGTCGTTCCCAAAAATATTAAATTTGTAAGCCATTTCCATACCAAACCCCAAACCACCAGATACATACTTAATTTATTATTATTCCCATGAAATTTAAACTATATTTAAAATGTAACCATGCATTACACTTAATAACTTGTTCCAAAATTAAAAAGTTTTAGTTTTAATCCTCTTACGAAAAGTTGTTTAGCCTAATTAGAGTTTATGATGCATACGTATCTCACATTGAAATAAGATTATTGTTGTTGGAATATTTTATGCCCATTCAATTGTAAATTGCGCATTTACTGTGTTATATCATCCAAAATCACAGATTTTCACTCTTACTAGATAAAGTAAATTATAAATAGAACATGTTTAGAATTTCGTTAAATTCTTTGAAATCTGAACGACGAATTTAAAAAGTAGTTTTATAAAATAATGCTTACATGTTTAAATTTTTCTTACTAAAACAGGCGTTTCAACTTGTATTAAGTTTCTCATTTAGTTTAATTTGTTAAGCAAGAACATATTTTAATAAATTGACATATTTTAAGTCATATTCGCTCTCGAAAGTTTAAGTACAACTGTACCGAATTCGGTACACTTTCACTTCAAATGAATAACTATTTGAAAATGTGAACTTAGTTTAGGATTTTTTTCAAATACCTATAAATCTACGACACAAAATATTTAATGTTTGTAAGTTTTGGACCAGTATCATTATACCAATCACTAATTCCTATTGTATTTATTTATATACTTTGGGTATCTGATTACGTTGGAGGCTTTTTATTAGTTATTTTAAAACTTTTTTTTGGTGTTCACATACACTAACTACAAAATTTAAGTAAGATTTAGAAAAAAATATGTACACTATTTATTAAAAAAAGGGGAAATGTATGTTTATTTTAATGAACTCTATCACACAAAATGTGAAACACTTATTAAATTTGCTTTAAACACGTTATACACTTACAATTATCTTTAAAATAACCTAAATTTATGAAGTATTTGAAAATTGAAGTAAAATATTAGTATTTAATAGTTTAAAAGTCATATTTACAAACATTTATACAGCTTAATTGAATCATTCATTTTTAAAAGCAACACACTTAGAAAGATGTTCAAAGTAATTTCTGGAACAATATTTTTAAAAAAAGCTAAGAAAAATTCAAGCAAAAACAAAAAAAGTTATTGTTAGAACCGTGGAAAGATTTAGTAAATAAAGTTTTTAGATAGTCTAAATTTGAGTTTTAAGTTTCGTATTTTCTTTCTTATTCTTAAACATAAAGTTTCTGAAAAAAATACAACACCCTCCAACAAGATATAATTAAGGAAGTCATATTGTATAAATTAATTTAATACATATTGCTGTAAAATAATACTTAAACAGTTTTAAAATCCATAAAAACACTTTATAATTGTTTAGGTTTTGAACTCCTGGTCTAAATTAAAAAAGTAACTCATTCCTTTTCCACAAAACCCTTTTTATAACATTTAGCTTGCCACAAACTGCTTTTCCAAGGATTAAAAGCAGTTTAAATAAAGGCAAATAGAGTTATCATTTTCCCCATTTCTAACAACACTTAGAACTAAATATATTTTTTTAATTATATGCGATAAACTTAGGTTCACAGTTGTCCTAGGTACGCCCATCTCCCCAACTGAAATAGTTTTCGACATAGTGTTTTTACGAAGTGTTGTATTAATAGATTTAGTTTTTTTGAACAATAAGTAGCATTAAAAGGCAAATAAACGGATATCATTTTGTACTATACATACATTTACAATATTTTTACTTTTCATTTACATAACATAATTCCATAACATTTTATTACACTTAAAAAATATTTTTATTGAATCATGCATCATGTTTTATGACTGAACAATACAACTATTATTTAAAATACAATTCTGTTTAATAGAATACTAATTTAATTGGTAAGAATAATCTTCAACTATTCTGTATTCTATACCTCAGGCTCAGAGGAGTTAATTCTTATATCAGATATCATATTTAAAACTATATTAAAACGCAAAAAAAGCATTCAAAAATGGAACTGAGTTTACTTCTAGACACAAGGCATTTAAACAGATGTTGATTGTAGTTTAAATTGTTTGAAAAATGGTGATAACTTATCAGAATGATGTCAAAATCATCTGGGGCTCCGGTAATTCAATGGGTTTGGTAGTAGAAAAGACATTTGGAAATTCAATAATTGAGTTTAAGAGTAATGGAGATATAAGATGAGTCCAATAATCGGCCGACAAATATTGTTTTACAGGTCTGGTCAGTGAGAAATATCCAATTTGTATTCATATGGGTGTTCCTTTTCGTCTCTGTCAGATTTCAGTTATTACTTTGCTCCATTAACCTTTCCTGGTAAATTCTATTGCTCCATGGGTGCTCACTCCATTCTGATTGAAAGTTCTCATTTTGCAAAATTAATTTTCTGTTACATTCTCTGAGTTATAGTACTTATAATGTCTTTTAACTAAATAAGATTTTTAATTTATTTATTTGTGACTTTTTTTCAGGAAATCGTCCAATTAACCCCCTTAATGTTGCAATTATTATAAATGACACAATACACAACTTAATTATTTTAAACTCATTGCAAGTGGAGGCAAATTTAATGCATAACTATTTTAGGGTTTTACGCCCCAATTACAATTTTAGGTTATTCATTGTAAATGTGTGTATGCGCTTTATTATTGCAAATACGTAACTTTTTTAAACGGCTTTCAATTGGTTTAATAACAAAATTTTTGCTGGCAATGAGTACTATTTTCCTGTCATCTCACTTAAACTCTTAAGATAAATTATCTTACATAAAAACTTCGAATATAACTTAAAAAATGCATGATAAATCATCACTTTAAACAGTTTCTGACGGAGCCTACAGTCTGCAACAAAGAATGCCTTCACCTATGCCGAACCCGACTGCCAAAGTAAACTTTCTCTCATACATTTTCTCTTCCTAAAAGACCGTTTTGTAAAATTCGCTTAAAGCGAAGACAAGAAGGGAGAAAAAAAATTACCTTGTGCATAAAAAAAATCATGTCTTCTAAGACAAGCCCTGCCACTCACAAATGGCACATGCAAACGACAAAGTAAATGAGGTTTTTAGCACTCACCCCTTTTATTAATCTTTTTTTTTTCTTTCTTCTCCTTTGGATTTATTCCAGTGCGGGCGGAGAGAGGCGCTTCGGCATCGCTGCACCTGAGAACAATTCTCTCCCTTCTCCTATCTCCCGCTCCTCTGTCTTGGATCCTGAGGACGGGTTGCCAGAGGGGAAGGGTGCAGCTCGCCAAGGTGCGTCGCCAATGCAGTACTGACCAATGATACATGCCAAGGTTCCGGTTAAGTTTTGCCGCACTTACGGTGCCGGCAGTGGCAATGTTAACTCATTAACAACGACTTCAGGAATATCCGAATTAAAACGTTATCAATTAACGTTAATTAAAACGTCATCCATTAACAAAATTAACGTTAATGAAAATGTTATCCATTAACGAAATTAACGTTAATTAAAACGTTATCCATTAACGTTATTTAAAAGGATATCCATTAACGTTAATTAAAACGTTATCCATTAACGTTAATTAAAACGTTATCTATTAACGTTAATTAAAACGTTATCCATTAACGCTAAGTAAAACGTTATCCATTAACGTTAATTAAAGCGTTATCCATTAACGTTAATTAAAACGCTATCGATTAACGAAATTAACGTTAATTAAAACATTATCCATTTCCGAATAAAAGCGTTCGCTTTATGTTTTTTTAATTCGTTTTTTGTGTACTTTAATATTTCGGTTGTACTTTATTTGTCCGGCTTTATTTAACGGTCCTTTGTACTTCAGTTCTATCGTTGTACTTAATTGTTCCAACAAAATTTGTCTTATATTTTTTTATTTAGATAAACTCAAAAGAGAAAGCTCATTTTCGGATGTTAAATTTTTTTGGCAACCGTTGTGAATGGGTTGAGTCATATTTATCTTTCAGAAGCGAAGACGGTATTTATGATTTTAAATACTGACCAATGACACTTAGGCCCTTTTAACAAGCAACTGTTCCGGTAACGTAGGATGATCGCATTTACAATGTTATGCCATTTGGATATTTCACATGCGACATAAAAACTGTATTTACAGGATTTTTTTTATCAAGAAGCGGCAAGGTTATATGCTGAAATATTTGCTTCTGTACATTGTCACTTCAGTGGCGTTCAACATTGTCACTGTTTGATTGAAAACTGCATTTAAAAACAGCAAGTATAGTTTTCGCTTTTGCGCATGTGAAACGTTCACTTGATTTAACATTGCCACTGCTACCATCCGGCACCGCAAGTGCGGCGAACATTACCGGAACCGTTGCATGTTTAAATAGCTTAAATGTCATTAATCAGTGGCTATGTACTAGGGCCAAAAATAAAACATTCGTTACAAAATATATAACTTGGGTTACTAATAGTTTGTTTCATACGCAACTCTCCGGTAACGTTCGGCGCACTTGCGACCCCGGATGATTGCAGTGGCAATGTTAATTCATGTTAATCTCTCTGATGCGAAAACTGTTCTTACGGTGCCGGATGATCGCAGTTGCAATGCTGTGCCAAGTGAATCATTCACATGCAGAAGAAGCGAAAACTTTACTTATGGCTTTAATTGCTGTTGGGAATCACAAAGTGGCAATGTTACAGGCGAATGAACGATGTTCTCCAGACCGTAGTATCTCGGTGTTAATTTAATGGGAAAAATGATTTCTAAGCCACATTTCTCTAGCTGTATTAAATATTTTTACAAACGAAACGATTTTTTTTGTATGATCAATGTAGCTGACTTACATGGCTCTATAATCCCTTGTGTTTGAAACTAATTTGAATAATTCTTTTTAATTTTCAGAAAAATAATTTTATAACAAAATATTCGAACCAATTTCAAAAAGTGCGTTTTACAGACATGTGACAGAAGTAAAAACTATGTTTGCGGTATTTAAATGCGGTTTTCAATCATCAAATAGCGACAAGGTTAAACGCTGCTACAGTGACAATGCTGTTATTTTTTAGCGGCAGTTTAATTTCTGGCGCTGGTTCATGGAATTTGCACTAAAAGCGTTGTTAAGCGTGTTTTAATTTCTGTTACATCATAATGTCACACTTTCGTCTTTTTTTGTCGACGTAACAGCTAATTATATAAAAAGGTTCCTGTGTCACAATAGCTTTAAAGAATAATTTGTCTTAGGGTCTTGTGAAAAAAATTATATCGTGCTACTAGCGAGCTGCATGTGTTTTATAGCGCCTGCCACTTAGAACTAGAACTAGCTATCCTAGCCTGCCATCCTTATTGCATAAAATTCAATTATTAACGTAATACATTAATTTTCGAAAAAAATTTACAGAAAAAAGGTTTTTCGATTGAGAAATTATCTTTTTTGCATCGTAATCGTTTCGAAAAGGATTCTCACAGACATTAACATGAGAAATTAATTTTAAAAATTTACAATTAAAGTTCTTAAAAAATTACTAACAGTCCTTGAGACTTTCTCATTGGTGTGTCATTAAGAATATTTAACTATAATTTGTTACTGACCATAAGATTCGATGCATTTAGTCATTTTGTACAATTACATCACTGTAAAAAAACCTGTAGATTTGTAATTATTTAAAATTTATTGTTGTTAGAAAAATCATTGGTAAATCGAAGTTACTCTCACTAGCTTCACGAAATACTACTAACTAATCAATCCTTACATTGCCTTAATACAACTCTTCACATACCACTTATCTTAACAAGCACATTTCATTCACGTTTAAAGAAACACCCTTTATCATAATTTCTAATTCATAAAATACGATTGGAGGGATTTGCCGCCAAATCGCGCGTTAAAGAAGGTGACCCTTGGCGGCTCTTTCTAATGTTCCTTCTGAATGGTTAGCGGAATCTACGCATGCGCACAACCTCTCCAATCTGGTGATAGTTATGTATTGTGATGGGGAGAATTTCCGAATATGGTTGATGTAGTTTGTCCCCCGGCTTGGTGAAGAGTTAATGATGTTGACATAGAGGAATCGTAACAAATGATTTGTTTATCTTTGATCTCTTTCAATTATAATTTGAACAGGCTAAATCAAAACTAATATGATATTAATTTTATAAGTATAATACGAATGTTTTGATAATCACAAAATAAGTTATTAAAAACTTTATTAATTAATTTAGTTTTTGACATGGTAGAGTTTTTTGTCTGTCGTTTAATATGTCTGTACGTCTTTCAAATTTGTTCTACACTCTTAAAACAAAAGAGTGAAATCCACTCATATAGGATAAGTGCATTTTCGACACTGGAAAGGAGTGAAAATTAACTCAGACTGAGTTAAAATCACTCGTTTGGAGTGATCCTGTCGGAGGTTTAACACACAAAGGATCCACTCCAAGAGGAGAAGTGCATTTTCCAGACTGGGGGAGTGAAAATTACTCAGACTGAGCTTAGATCGCTCGTTCGTTTTAAGAGTGTAACCACCCGATATTAAAACTTTTTTTTATCGTTTGTATGTGACATCAGGGTCTATCTCTTATACTTGTGCGTCCGGTCGGTCTTCTGTCTTCATGTCTGTCCTTTTCTATTTCGATTTCCCGTTCAAAGGGAATATATTAAAATTATTTTTATTTGAAATTAGTATTTTTCCATGGGATCAAAGACTTCTCTTTCATAATATTTTTGTTCATCTATCTGAACCTTCGTTATCTTTCATAATTTTTTTGTTCATCTATCTGAACCTTCGTTATCTTTCTTTTGGTCATATACAGGTGCGTTCTTTTCGTCCATCTGTCTGTTTCTCCTTCGTTTGTCAGTCCATCTGTCCAATTGTCAGTCAATCAGTTTAATATTTATGTAAAATAAAAAAATATTATATATATAATGAAATTATTGTTTATATATTTTTTTCTTATTTCACTATCATTTTTCATATCTGCTGGAAATAATAAGTGAATATTTATGATAATTTAAACCTTTTTGCATAACGCTTTAATTAATGACTTAAGTTAAAAACTAAAAAAGCTAAATTATGAACACCCAAATTTTATTATTCTAAAAATAAGAGAGAAAATGCAGATGCAAATGCCAGATTTTGTTTTTAATTTTAAGATTTAGGCATACTAAAAATGAAAATATTACCTTATTTTCTTAAGTACAAAAACAACAGCTGCATATAATTGGTACTTATTTAAATTTTGAGCGCATGGGTTTGGGAGAATTTCGTTTTAGAAAAACTAAAATATGTATAAAAGTTACGCATAAATAACAAAATAAAAATACATTATACATTTTATCTAGTGGATTAAACTTTAATTCGTCTGTATTTTAAAACTGAAAATAGTTTGCAATATTCACCATTAGCTTACATTACCGAATTGAACGTTTTAATTTAATTTTTACTAAAATCTGTGTTGTTATAAGCAGAATGTCTAGCTCTTGTGTAGCTTTAATGCGACAACGATTCAAACAAAAACCTAACTAAAACAAGTATGTTTTTGCAAAATCTGTCGCTTAAAACCGCTTCCTCATTAAAAAGTATCTCGCTTCAAATAAAAAAAAATGTCTAACATAGAATTAAGTTCCATGAAATTTTCTAAATAAGGAAAGAATTGGGTTATTTCAAATTTTCCTGGACAGCTTAATATTAATGCGCATTACGACACTTATGTTTAATTTTGCGCCATCTTATAAAAAATTTAAATACTATGAGGACCTGAAGAAAGAAATTTATCATATTTAGGTATATTTATATTATTAGGAAACTCATAGGTCTAGTTCAGATTTTGATTTTTATAAATAAATGAAAACAATTAATTTTTAATAAAATGTCATGATTGCAATGTACATATTGTGGACATGCTAGATTTGAAAAAAAAAACGAAAAAAGAAAGTATATACATTAAAATTCTTTTATAAAAATCACTTTCCTAAAAAGTTTAATGGTTTAGCAAAATTTAAACTTAATGTTTTTTACTCGCAACCCTTTAAATTTAGTTATTTATTTATTGCATAAATCGTGTTTATTTATGAGTTTGTTTCCATTCGATAAACAATAGTAAAAATTAAGTAATCAGTTTTGTCTACAATATTTCATTTTGACATTAAACTGTTCAAAAAATGGTTCAGTAGAAAATATGTGAGTGTGAAAATAAACATGTTTTAAATATTTACATTAATATGTTTTAGTCAAAAGTAATAATATCGTAAATTGAAAATAAGTTGGTTAAAAATGCATTCGATCTTAATAATTCAACTGAAAATTTGTCTCCGTCTCCAATGTAAAGCTTCATTAAATTATAAATATTCTTTGTTGACGTTACATTTTTCTCGCGAACTGAACATATTCTAACTTCAATTAAAAATAGACATTGGAAATTTGATTTAAAATTAAACCCAGATACTTTATGGGGTCGTAAATAATTTAAAAGTACTAAAACACGCAGATTTTAAAATTAGATTAATGAAGATAAATTTAGATTGTATATTTTATTTTTCAGCCAAATGTGTTTACAATTTTATTTAATTATATGTGTAGGCGTAAAATTTTTAGTACGCTTTTCTCTTTTCTCTTTACTGTGTTTCTTCATTTAAAATTCCGTCTCTTCTCCTTTGAAATATGCATTCGAAATGTAAATAACGGTTTTCAAATTTGAAGCGCCAAGCTGTTCTAGTTTTATTATTAAAAAAGTTTTTGAACTAACTTTTTATGTGTATTTAAATTTTAAACAATACGCAACTGGAAGTTAAATCTTTCTATTGCATTCTTATTGTTCCACATTATGAATATTGTTGTAAACATATGTTTTAAAATATTGAGAAAATTTTAATTTTTTTCAATTTAAATTATTATACATAAAATCCCTTTAATTTCATAAAAAAAGTAAAAATTTCTTTGATTGATTTACGAAAATTATTTCATAAACAATTTGTTTATTTTTTTTTTTCATTTCTTGCTAATAGATGGGTGTTTTTCTATTTATAAGATAGCACTTTTCTTAACGCGGATTCTATATTGTACACCAAAATGGTATATGAACTATGTCAAATGATGTCATTCGATATTGTATGCTTCTAGAAACTATTCACAAATTGTATTGATGAGTTTTTACATTTGAGAGGCATGCACTAAAAATTCTGCTAAATCCATAAGAAATAGTTTAGTGTGCATGCATTTTAATGCCTCTTCTTCTTTTGTAAATCTGTTCATTACCAAGTAAAACAAAACCATTGCTTCTCATCGCATCTCTGCTAGTGTTTTGTGTCAAGAATTTAAAACTTAAATTAATTTAAATATCCAAAGTCTCATTATATTTTTTTTTTAAATTTTATGAGTTTTATATAAATCAGCGTTATATCCAAAACAACAAGTAATTTAATACTTTTAATTAACTTCGCATTACAGTAATATAAGTAAATCTTAAAATAAATTAAATGACGTTTACCAAATTTAAAATTTAAAGTGACATTAATTTATCATTACAAAATTCAACTTAAATAGAGTATCTAAGAATCAGGCATGAAACATTAAATTTGCTTTTGCCATTTATCAATCGTATGTACATAATTGTTTTTAAAGTAGTTTTTTTAACATTGTTTTTCACATTAATATTTTGATAATATATATATATTTTGCTATGAATTGCATATCAATAACAGAGTAACTGTCAAACTTTTTTACGGTAGAATAAATTCACAATATTCTCTGACTAGTTTATATAATTGTGTTCTGCATCAGTAATAATAACTGATTTTTCTTTGTTGCAAATATTAGTTTTATAACTAAATGTTAAAGTTATTGTAGTATTTTCACAGTTGAAAAAATTGCAAATTTCTTGTAACTAGTGTACATATTTTTCTTTTATAAAGAATCACCTTTAATTAACCTTTTTACAGTTAAAAAAAAATAATTCATACGCTTTTCTTTTAATTAAAACTTCGGCACTATCATTTTCAACTGCGCATCAGATCTCAATCAAACAAATTCTTTTTCATATCAAAAGTAAAAACAACAACCCAATTACTAATTAGTTCATTTCCCATTCAAATACAAGAGAACTTTTAAAACTAAGTTATTGATCCGAAACAAAGTACAGGCCCCCCAGAAGAAAAGAAAACTAGAGGCTCGTTACCAAAGACACGAAAACAAGCTGAGTTAATTAATTCGTTAAGCAACTACTGCCAGTAACCAGCTATCCTCCCAAAAAAATATTCTAGAATTACTGTTTAGTTCCTTTCTTTCTCTTTTTTTTTCTATGCATTTTAATGTAAGGCTTTGTTAGTAGGTAGAAAATCCTTCAATTTTAAGAAATCGTTTTTCATTCCTTTTTTTCTGATAATTAAGAAAATTAATGATTATTTTTCGAATTGTATCTAAATGGAAAAAGAACTAATTTGGTCTTATTTTAGAACATGGGCATCTGCTTTTTTTTTACTTCTATTTCACATAAATAAAATTATAGGACTTATTTCCGGAGATATATATATTCGTAATTGGATTTTCATTTAAAGTTTCTTTAAAATTTAATCACGTAGCAATGTAATAATGCAATTTCTCCATTGCTTTGAGTAAAGTGCATTTCAATATTATAACTTAATGATTAGATTTTTTTAATTTGAAAAAATGCCTTTCAGTCTGTTCAATTTGAGCAAAAAACGCCTCAATGTTAATTCAATAAAATTTATTTCATGCTCGTTCAATATCATTAACGTTTTATAGATAACATTATATATTCTACTGCAGTTTTTTGAGTACTTGCAATGTAATATTTAATTATCATAATGTAACATTACTTTGTAAATAACTATAAGTAAGTTTGGTAAAATAATCAAATCTCTGATCAACTTATTATACTTTTATATGTTTATATTTTTATATATATGATTTGGTTAAGGATTTCATTCATTTAAATCAGGTTTTTTAACGATTTTCTTAATATACTAGCAAATTTATACCCGCACTTCGCACGGATTAAATAAATATCAAATCGATCCAAGTATGTGTACCATATAACCTGTTATAAAATCATAAACTTAAGTTATTCTCTTTCCACTCGTTATCAAGTAAAAAATCTCAATTCATTGCCCTAATATTCTAAAATCAAAAATACGCTGTAAAATGTACTCATAAATGTCATCACAATTCCCTCATAAATATATAAACCTTTTTTAACTCTTTTGGCTCGTTTTGGTAAATAATTTGGCG
Source organism: Hylyphantes graminicola (assembly GCA_023701765.1). Taxonomy (NCBI): domain Eukaryota; kingdom Metazoa; phylum Arthropoda; class Arachnida; order Araneae; family Linyphiidae; genus Hylyphantes; species Hylyphantes graminicola. The sequence goes on along the minus strand of CM043114.1, from coordinate 38,764,516 downwards.
AGAAAATAGATATAGCTACAAACACACACATTATACAGCTCTAACACAACGACCTTAGCATATCCAACCAGCTTATAAATTATTTTAAGAAACATTTTGCCCATTTGGCGAGTTTTAATAAATAATTTGGCGAGATTGGCAACATATTTGGCGAAACAATGAAGACATAATACCCTAATATGCAGCTCTAGTGCGATGGCTTTATTAACCATCATAGTTCAGTAATAGCTTAACAAACATTTTGCTCATTTGGCGAGTTTTAATCAATGAATTGGCGAGATTGGCAATGTATTTGGCGAAAAAGTAAAGACATAAAACCCTAATATGCAGCTCGTGCGATGACCTTTATTAACCATCATTGTTCAGTAATAGCTTAACAAACCATTTGCCAATTTGGCGAGTTTTTATTATAATTTGGCGGGATTGGCAACGTATTTGGCGAGAAAATAAAGACCTAACGGCAGCTCTAGAACTTATAGGTAAACTACATATTTATTGTTTGAACATGCATATTTGTAATCAACAGAACCATCATTGACGAAATCATCAACTAAACCCATAAGAAATCCAGAAATCAAGACTTGTTGGAAATACGTCACTTGAAACATATCAATTATTTTCAAATAATGAATTTAGTTTCTGAAAGTTATGGCAACACAATAAAATAAACATTTTCAATTTTATTTATTTTCGTTGAAAGTTTTATTTAATTGTTTCTTCAGATGGCATCAGGAAAGAAAAGAAATCTTCGGATTTGAGCCAAAGTGGTGTAGTTTTCCCAGAAAATTCGAATTTTCTCTAAAAATAGAACACTTTGAGCTCTGAAAGTTCTTATTCTGTAACTCAAGTATGAACTACGTATTTGTACCAAGTTACGAGTCAAACAAATGTCTAGTTTGTGAGTTTCAGAGAGACATACATACATACACACACACACAAAACTTCATTTTTATTATTATAGATTCCTTAAAAAAATAAATAGCCCGATAAATATTTCTTTGGCTTAAAGAAGTTTTAAAATTTTAGCATTTATATTTGTGCAAAAGTTTACTGTTTTAAAACCATTTATTAATCGTTTGAAAATTCATGCTTTTCATTTTCTGCGAGTTAAAAGTTATTTTAAAAAAATTAATCTTATTTTAGATAATTTAGTAAACTTATTTCAAACGGTAATATTTTATGGCAAAATCTCGCCAATACTTTCTAGTAAATTGTTTTAGATTACCGTTGCACGTCATATGCACTCTACTTACTCGAATCCTATCGGTGTTTTTGACATTCGATTCTCGAACAGAATAGTGTACTTTCTTCACAATACTTTGTCGTAGAAATGCTTTGACGGTATTGTGGAGGAACCATTGTATTTGCTTTATGGGCTTTAAATCATTAAGAAGTTAAGAAACTTTGAAGAACCGTCTAACAGACAATTTTTTGAAATCAGTTCTTAAAACTACATCATAAAATAATTTTTAAGCTACGAGGATTTTAACTTTGAAACGGCCAAAGACAATGATTTCCAATATGATAGACTGATACTGAATATCCGGGGATTGTTTCAGTGTTTTTCCATGTCATTGATTCTGCTGCATTGTTAGCATTTAATGATGTCCCCAACCTTCGACGAACCATAAAAGAAGATATAACATAGTTTGGTCAAAAGCATTGTTCAGTGAAAGCATAATTTTTTTTACCCTTGGCTACATTTTGACACACCGTTTTAAGCACCGAAGCGGTCTTGACTCGTGATTTTAAAATTAATATTCTGAGAGAACAGACGTATGGATCCTTTATCTGATAGTTATGATTTCCAGAAACCTCTTCTTCTTCTTGTTGACTCCTATTATTTTGAGGTCCCTTTCAACATCGTCTACTATCGTGTCGGTGGTCGTCCCCTACGTCTTGTACCTTCAATTTTGGAAAAAGTCACTTTTTTGGTGGGAAAGTCCTCGGGACGTCTGTACAGATGGCCCAGCCACCTAATTCGGAATTCACACACAATGTCGGTCCCGCCAAATTTACCAAATTTTCTGTAAATTTCATAGTTGTAAAGAATTCTCTACTCATTGTTCTCCTTAATAGGTCCGAATATTTTCCTTAGTAATTTCCTTTCAATTATTAGCAATTTTTCGACTACTGTTTTATTGAGGGTCCAGCATTTACTTCCATATAGGACAATAAGTCTGATTAAAGTTTTATAAATGCTCAACTTGGTGTTTCCAGAAATAAATGGTGTTTCCAGCAACATACATAATTTTTTTTAAAAAAATTATAAATTTTAAAATATAGCTAAATTTTAAATATAAAGATGATAGGAGTATTTTTCAATCATCTGCTTCAGAATTACAATGTAAAAACATTAATAAATTAAATTATCAGTCAAAAATGAAAAAGTTTACACTTCAGCTAAAAAGTTTATCACTCTCAGAGGGTTAAGAGTCTTAAGTGACTTTAATGTTTCTCTCAATAATTAGCAAGAGAAATCAGCAATGTTTGAACCAAATGCTTCCAATTTCAACCCTTAAAATATTGTTAAATTAATGAAACTTATTATGAAAGTTACATTCAAGAATTTTTTTAAAAGCTTTAGGTATCAGATATTTAAGGCAAATTTGTAATAACTAACACATTTTAATTTCATCATTTTAATGATCATTTATTTGAACACAAGTAAGGCCACTTTATCTAGCAGCGATTTCTTCAAAACCAAATCCGCACCCAATACTCAGAAATCTTTGAAGCTTGCGTCATCAGCCTGAAAAACAACCTTCATAGTTACTTACATCGCACAATATAATTTTACTGCAAAATCTCGCTTATTTATGTCTCTTGATCCACCGCCTCATTAAAAATAAACGATGTCGCTGCTGAAGTAATACTGAATTTTTCGGACTATTAACTTTAATGGATTTTTATGAGATGTTCCTCCGGAATACGAAGAGGTTAATAATTAAGGTTGCGTTAAAAATGGCTGTGCAGTGACACATTTTGTGAGAATGGTGAAAATTTGAAAAGGGATTTGAGTATTATTTTGTTTATAAAAGATAAACGGATTAATATGGTAATCAAGCAATTGAGTGGTGTCAAAAACAGATACCTTTGTACAATTCATATCAGAGACACATTCCACATGGATCAATAATATAGGTGTTATCTCTGTAGCTGTCAGATCAAAGCTCATATTTATTGTCTGTACTCAAACGTTTCATCGTTCAGGTACCCCCACGTTATAATTTAACTTGATCCTAATTAAACTAATTCATCTTAACATTTTACCATATGTGCCCCTGTAAAATTTACTTAAATGTTTTTAATTACTTACAATATTTAACATAGCACTGTCGTGAACAAGAAAATAGCTAGATATTTTAGCCAGGAAAGGTATCAAACGTCGGAAAAACTAATGGGACCTGTATAAGTGCGATTATATGCAAGTTGCGTTACGTTGTTATATGCAAGGCGAAGAGTGAATTGTATGTTTAAGTAAAAGTGTATATTATGTGTAAGTGTGAATGCATATCATAAACAAGTCATATTATTGGCATATTCTGTATCTAAAACTCAATAACTCGTCACTTTATTCCTTTGATCTTTTGAAAACAAATCACATCACTCCGTGCGTGCTTCGATAAAATTTCCTTCAAACTCTTACTTTAAAGCCATTTTGAATCCAAACTCTAATCACATAACAACCGTTTCATTATATAAATGAACGATGTCGCTGCCGAAACGTGGTCGATGTTTATCGGACTATCAAGTTTCATGTTTAAATTCGGATTCCGATGCGGTTTTCTCTCTTGGAACGTGCCGGGGCTGTTCCTCGTGTGCTCTTTTCCGCGGCACGCTCTCTCTTCAGACATCGGCACTCGAGAAAACTCTTTCTCTGGCTGTCTCCGAATCTTAACTACGTGGGGAGGGGATGATAAGTCGAAAAAACAAATTGGAATGTGTTTGTTGGTATCCGTTCTTGTGGCCTTGTAAGATTTTATTTTATTTTTTAAATTAAATCGGGCACCAAAGAGGAACATTTATTGGATATTTCAAGAGTTTTACTTTGTCCTGGGCCGTGAAAAGGGCTGTGGAGCCCAGTAGGTGAGGCACTTGCCTAGCATGCCAAAGGTCCCCAGTTCGGGTCTGGGCATCGCCAAAATAACTGCCGACCTATAAACGGCCCGTGCAGCCACAATGATCGACGAATAATACCCCGTGTGAGGGAGTGCACGTTAAATGTCCTTCAAAGTCCTAATGCTGCGTACGATGTCGCCCTTAACGGTTGCGTTGGGTGCCTATTCAGGTGTCGGCTCGTCACTTGACTGTGGTTCTAAAATACGACGCCCATTGCCAATAGCCCTCGTGTAGCTCTAGTGCGACGATGATTCAAACCTAACCTATCCTGGCCGAAAAAAAGTTATCGACAAACTCTTCATAATTGGTTTTTGTAACAGCTAATCTGAAAACAAAATACAACAAGAATGTCCTACAACCCCCAAATTTCTTAATTACTTACTATTACCTAATAAAAAATTAATAGCATGAAAATAGTGCGAGGGTGTTGAAAATCCTGAATGAAGATTTTGTATTTTCTACATGTTTAAGAGTGCGTGTGTGTGAGGGGGGGGGGGGGATCTAATAAAAGTGGTTTTTGAGCATTGGTCGACTGTCCTGCAGTGGGCAAGTAAACTGCAGTAATCGCAACAATGAGCTGTGCCGTTTTTGATCGGAAATAAAAAAAAATCAGAACGTTTTTTTAATTGTTAGAGTAATTGAAAGGTTGCAATAACGGCCCAAATTATTATGGAAGTTACTGCAGTTTACCTGCCTATCTGAAAGCCCTCAACATCTCAAACTAAAAGAATTACGGACTTTAAATTTAGTTCAAGAGCTCTCTACATAATTAAAGTTAGTACAAGAGCTCTCTTCATAAATTCAAGAATTTCTACATTAATTACATGATTTCTCTACAGAAGTGATAGTAGGTCGTCATAATAAGGTTATCAAGATATTCGTAAAGCGCAAAGGATGGCTGAAAAGAAACTCCTAGGCGTTAAAGTTATTAGTATTTCCCTGTAGGTACATAATTACCTTGTAATCTATCCAAAACCGACCTTAAGTTTGAAGCAGAGAAATGTACTACGCGGAGGAATTTGCGTAAACAACGCGGCTGGCGCCGAAGCTTCGCCTGCACCGATTGGTTGATAATTTGACCCTGATATTCGTGCGCCCTGTTACGTCAAAATCGAAGGAAAAAAAATAATTAAAATAACACTCTAACTGAAGCTAAACTAATAAAAATAATAAATGTATGTCTTGAAATAACAAATAAATTTGTTTATTGAATGTGAAATACCTTTTTGTATTCGATTCTCGCACTCAAATATGAGAACTATTTACCCTCTTTCTCGTAGAACATTTGTATACTGCAAACTTAAAGTCGGTTTTGGTAGTTTTAATCTGCAAAACAAACTTTATAAGGACAATTTAAAGTGTTGTGCAAGTTAAGTTTCATAAAAAATTGTGAAAAGGATTATTTCAGTATAAAATTATGATATTAGAATAATTTGTTTGAAATTACAGGTTATTTCGCGTTTTTCTCTTTATTTTAAAATACGTATAACAATTCATACACTAAAATAATTCGTTAAAAATTTGAAATAAAATTCTCGGTAGATATTTTACCTTTAAAATACCCTTTAAAAGATATTCGAATATTGGAGGACTATAACACAGAAAAAAAGAGAAGAAACTTAAAAAAACTTAACGAACTTAACAAGTCATGGGGAGCGATTAAGAACATCGCAGCCAACAGGGTGAGGTGGCGGACCATGACGGAGGCCGTATGCTCAATGTTGGAGTGAATAAGGTATAAGTAAGTATAACACACAGAACATTTTTAATGGTCCATATAAACATAAACTGTTACCCTCGAATAACACAAATGTCGCATCCCATCTACGTGACTGGAGAGGGCTGATGTATGTGGAGGGGGGGGGGGGGGAAGAGTTTTGAGAAACTCTGATTTGCTCCGACGTTTTGATCGAAGAAGTGATAAAACCGCAAGTTGCTTTCTTGGTAATGGGTATCAATTTTCTTTTTATGTCGATTTCAAAATCGAAAACTGAGAATCTTTGCGCTTTTTAAAGTGATATAAGAGCTGTGGCGGATTTGAGCTGGAGAATTTTGTGTGTGGTGTGTGAGTTATGGTTTCCTAGATCATATCTTTCATATTTTGAAAGCTTCTTTTAAAACTTTGTAACTTATTTTATACTTTGTAATAATGTTTGTATTAAGAATCATATTATTGTTTTGTTTTTTAAATCTCTATAAAAATTGTCACACACTCTTAAAACAAAAGAGTGAAATCCACTCCTGTAGGAGAAGTGCATTTTCGACACAGGAAAGGAGTGATATTAACTCAGACTGAGTTAAAATCACTCGTTTCGAGTGATCCTGTCGGAGGTTTAACAAACAAAGGATCCACTCCTTTAGGGGAAGTGCATTTTCGACACTGGAGGAGTGAAAATTAACTCAGACTGAGTTAAAATCACTCGTTTGTTTTAAGAGTATTCGATATCAATCCCGATATCTAATTCATGTAGCAATGTCAGATTCATATCGAAAAAGACTTCAAAATGCCATCATGTAGCATTGTGTTCAAATAGGGTGTCTAAATACACTCTTGTTTTAAAGATATATTTATCTATTTTAATGTATTGTTGGTTCTCAGTAGTATTTTTTAAAGTAAATTTAGGACATTTTAAGTTATGATAACTTTTCTTCCGATAAATGTAATGAAAGGAATTATAGTACAAACTATTAATTAAATAGCTAAATCAATTCTAATGTTGTTGTTCATTCGTTTTCCTATTACTTAATAATCCTTTACCTCTGATTACTAAATCATCAATTACTTAAATCCATATACTCGTATCTCAAATCTTTGTTACTAAACAACTTAAATTATTTACTAATCAGAAGTATCCATCTTATGTAACGCGTAACAAATTTCATTAACGCTTATTTCCTACTAGCAGTATGGTCCCGCTCCGTTAACTTCGCATTTCTTTCTTTTAGAGACATGCTTACTTGTGAAAATACACTCAATATCTAAACTAATTTCAATTCGTGTTGGCGCATGCGCAAGAAAAAGCAAATATTAACAGAGAATGGCGTCAAGTCCCTGTTACGGCCCGGTCGTTGTGTTTTGAAGCCCTGTTATGGTCTGCCTACTTATTAAAATACACTAAAAATCAAAACAAAATTAAATTCGTGTTGGCGCATGCGCACTTAAAAAGCAAAAACTAATAGAGGATGGCGCCAAGACTTGGCTTAAAAAGCAAAAAGTAATAGAGGATGGCGCCCGTTTCGACCTGGTCCATGTATTTTCAAGCCCTGTTATGGTCCCACACAGTCAAATATGAAAAAACTAAGCCTCAGGTGCACCCGTAGGTATTAAAAGTAATCGCAATTAAAAATTTCGAATTTTTTAGAGCAGTCTAAGTAGGTCTTTTGCGATCCACAGACATACACACCGACTCTTTCTTTTATTATTATAGATTATCTTACATTTTTCCATTTTTATGATTTCTACGTAATATATGTGTCATTTAAAGCTCAAAATCTAATTTAATTAAATACGAAATTATCAAAAATACAAGTTTTACATGGACGATTCATCCTTAACTTATGTATTTAAATATTTATTATAGGTAGCGATTATTGCCAGCATTTGAAGTTGATTTAAAGAATGTACTCAATGGTTATGTATTGATGAAATTTCTCGAAAATTATGCTTTTGCAGACATGAGTCATCCTTAATTTTTTTCTCAGATTTTTCTAATATTTAAGTTTCTTTTTATAATATACTCAATATTCATACAACGATAAATTTTCTCAAAACATAGTTTCAGAATATTTTATTACAATAGATATTTTTATATCTATTGAAAAAATTCTTCAAAGTGCCTTTTTTGTCTCTATAGAGAAAAATTACTTTTACAATATTATTTTTTGTTATCATAATGTTAAGTAAAGTTTCAAGAAAATAATATTCACTTTGAATTGCACAACATTGCGTTAACATTTATGTACACCTTTACTAAATTATTAGTACTGGGGTAGTAATAGTACTAAGTAATAGTACTAAGTACTATTACTAAATTATTGTGCTTCTAAACATATTACATGAAATAAAATTGTTATAAATAAAACCCACTTTCCAACATTATCTTAATAACCAATCCATTTCTCATTTAATAGACCTGGTTCATAACCTACCTTATCGTAGCGACATTTTCATTGTACTTTTCTTAAGGTAAAATGTGATATTATTTCTCATTTTTGTAATTGTTTTTGAATTATGTATTTTTATTTATTTTTTTGTTAATGTTTATATTTCATGTTACGTAAATGAATAATTTTCGGTGTAGCAGTTTAAATACAAATAACTGAATTATTGATTGATTGTTTAAATGAATGAATGCAATGAGGAATTGATTTCACTTCAGTTGTTATACTCTTCTGAAAATTTAACAAAATAACGATGTTCCTTCGTCGCTTGGTTAAAAATCGTTTAATATAAAAATCGTTTAATAGTAATAAACTTTTAATGATGATTTACGATTGATTTACAGAGTAGTTTTAGAGTTAGAAAATTCTCCCAATTGTTAAAACAAATTATAAAACTATTTGGCATTTATAATCAATAAACTCGAAATACTCTCTAAATGCAAAACACTTGAACATCCTTTTCGTGCGTCCTTATTAGGCATCGGATCGTTAAATCAATAAACTGTCTGTTTAATTGCATGTTCTATTAAGGGACATCGATTGTATTATTGGAACAATCAGTTTCACAAATTAGCCCTAATTGTAATGCTTGGCTTTATCTAAGTCTAGCATTGATTATTTTCGAGAGAGAAGTATCTATTTATTTTTATTTTAAAATTAATGAATATTTTTTTAATAAATTTAAAGATAACGGATTTTTTAAAATAAAATTGGTTTGTAATATTTTTTACAAGATGGCTGAAAAATGAATATTATTTATCCCTTATATAGTAAGGTGAAGATTTATTATTTTTTTGCAGAAAAAAAACCTCTAACGAACGTGTGACACGAAATATAGCGTGGTTGTTCGGCTATTAATATAAGGAGAAAATGTGTTGACATTTTTTTTTCATTGAAAAACAATGTTCTGCAAAATATACATGTGCACGGAAGACTGTTACTGGGCTTTTTGTTTAGAAAGTGTTGAAATTTCTATCGTTTGTATTTTCTTTGTTTTGTTATGAACGTTGACTACCGTAAAATGGTTAGAGATAGCTTAGAATAATAAATTAATTTTAAGTTTAAGTCACGAAAAAATTATATACTTTTAATTAGAGATTTGATAGCATGTACTTTTAAGATATATGATTGTATTGTTGAACGAGTTAAGTTATGTGCATAATTTACTTTGATAATAGAGTTTCTGTTATTTCAAACAATTTACCTTATTATTGCTAATTAAACGTTTAATTAAAAACAAAAGGTTTACGGTGAACAATTAAAAAATATTATTTGTTTGACAATTTTAAAAGCCTTAAAAAGATAAAACGAGTAACAAAATGAATTTATTCGCAAACTTTTTTATTTAGGTTAAAACCTTTTTATGGCAAATTTAATGGTTAAACATATATTGCATATTATAACACTTCCATAGCAAAAATAAAGATTAAAAAACAGTCAATGACATTTTTTGAATTCCTTTTAATAATTGAAATCTAATTTATAAAAAGTATTCACGCTTGCATTAAGCATTTAAACAATTTTCTACCGATAGAAATAAACTTTCACGTGATAAGATATTTTTAGCCTACTTTTCTTTTTTTTAAATTCGAAGAATTAAAAAAATGAAAAAGTATGTATTGACATGCGGGCGATGTCCGTCCGTCCGTCCGCCCATCTGTCTGTCTGCCCGTCCGTCTGTCTGTCCGTCCGTACCCTCCTTCCAAAATCGGTTCTATCAATCCGATCTAAAAAATTCTTTTTTTTATTAGAAAATTATAACCTCAGACACCCAACCTTCATACTTTTTGCCCGTCTGTCTGTACGATCGGATGGACATAAATCTACTATTTGTCGACGAATTTCTCATTGAATTAGCTTTGAAATTCATTTTCGAGTCATTTAAATCGCTGTTGCAAACTACAAATGCTGCGGACAAGTAAGATACGTAAAAAAATTCAGCGCATCGAATTGAGAATATTTTGGAGTAGTTTTGTGGTTTTTGTTCTACGAATAATTAAATATTTATTTATAACAGCAAATAAATTAAAAGTATTACTCATATTTAAGCATATTTATTAAGCAAATAAATTATGCGGATGATGAGTAATATGTATTTTATTGGCGATAGAAAATTAATGAAAATAATTTTTTTGGCTTTAAGAAGTTGAAATTATAGCTGGATGCTGTGTTTAGTGAAATTTATTTTAATGTATATAAATTTAATGTAGAAACGGTTGTTGATGTTGGTTGTCACTTACTGTTACGAACTTAGTTTTTTCAAGATAAGAATTTTAGTAAGTATTTAAGTAACAAGAAAGTAGGCTATTTTAGTTCTTTTAGAAATTCTTGTTTTACTGTATATTCCGTTTTCAAATTCTAAGTACACACATATTTTTTTTGTTCAAGCAGCACAAGTGGAACACAAATATTGTATAAAAATGGCAACATAATAATATTGTTTTTGTTTCAATGCAAGAATTGTGTTGTTTCAATTTACGAATTGCGTTGGTTCAATACACGAATTGCGTTGTTTCACTGCAAAAACTGTTTTGTTCAATACACAAATTGTATTTCTTCAATACACGAATTGTGTTGTTTCAATAACGATTTGTGTTGTTTTACTACAAAAATTGTGTTGTTTCAATACAAGAATTGTGTTGTTTCAATACAAGAATTGTGTTGTTTCAATACAAGAATTGTGTTGTTTCAATACAAGAATTTTGTTGATGACATTTTAACACAAATTTATGTGGCTTCAACACAACTAAAGATCGCGAAAAGAGGGTTTACCTATGTGCAATTAGCAAAAAACTAACCATATTGTTTTCTAAAATAAAAATAAATTTCTAAAATATGCATAACAAAATTATAAAATTGATTTTAAATCACCTTAATACATATTTTTAAGCTTTAGTATAGCTATTTAACCGAAACATTAATTATGTCGATGCTGAACAACATTTCAGAAGAATGCATTTCGGTATATGCGCAGTTTTGTGCCTTCAACACACTTTTTGTGCTAACTATGCATCATTATTTGGTCGTAACACAATTTTTGTACTGTTTCAACACAACTTGTAATAATTGTGACAAAAAAATTATGGAAAGTCAGCGAAAGTTTTTTTTTTTCCGAGTGCATAATCTTTTTATTTTATTTTGATGGAGATACATAAATAATTTTAGTGAATTTAGAGTTTTCGATATTTTATAATGGATGTAAATAAACATCTTCTTCATCTTCTATCCAGAAGAATTCCTCATTGCTAGTTTATGTATTATTATTTTACAACTTTAGCAGTTTGCTAAGAATCTGAGATTTATCGCTCACATCTTCCTTTTATTCAGACCTATATAATAATGTCATGATTAAAGAGCTAATTGGGATAACGTGCTAAGTAACATTTTTTAAAAAAAATATAGATTTTGTGTCAATAAACATGTTATTCCATCTCTTACAGATAACAAGTTTCTTCCCCCTATTCCACAAACTTAAAGTTAAGTATATTTTTTACAGTTTGCAAGTTCCGTTTTTAACGGATTTGAGTACAAACACGTCCTACTAAGACCAAAGAAGCTCTCACAAACACGCTCGGAACGGAAATTTTTACGTCATATTTCCGAGTGACGTTGTTCCGAAGATGAAGATAACCTGTCTCGAAACCTGTTCTGAACCACTCGTTCATTGCTGACCACATTTTTAGGGTTCCGAATGAGTCTGAACTAGTCTCTCGATCTTCGGCATTCTGAACAGTGACGTCGAAAATTCCGTTTAAGCTCATGTTTGGGAAAACTTATCTGGCCTTGTTATTGAAGTTGGCCGTGGTGCAAACTAAAAACTTTAAAGCTTATTTTATCTCGTTTTCACCTTTTTGTCACTTATCATGTACTTCCACTATGCTCTTCAATTCAGCTATAAAATTAGGCAATAAATTCACTTATAACGATGCCTCTTTCGCTGCAGTCGACTAAACTGGGCATTTGCCTGAGGCAGCACCTCCGAAAGGCAGTAGTTTGGAATTCTCAATTAATTCCCATTTGATTTCCCAATTAATTTAAATTTATAATTATAATATTTTCCTGGTCTGTACATTTTTCTTTTTAAAAATATGTTTTATTATGGTTAATAGTTATTTAAGCAACTAGTGCCGAAAATAATACTTTATTAAGTGAGTGGCTTTTATTTCACTAGACCGTAGGTCAAGTGAAATAATGACAAGAGCTTAATAAAGTATTATTTGTCACGTGCTTGCTTACAATATTTTTTATAATAACGTGCAAAAAAGTATTTTTTGGCCTGACATTTATGTTCTTACTTTTGTCTTATTTAATTTCCTAATATAATTTTTGTAGTACTTGTAGTTTAAATGGAGGTATTAGAAAATGCAAAAGTAATGAACCAGTAGAAATAAGTGAGTTTCATAGTGAGTGAGTTTTGGAGATATTTATGACATCATTTTGTTTTTCCACCAATCAGATACACTTATTTACTTAACCGCACCAGTGCCGAAAGTACTACTTTCGGCACTGTCTGTGACGTAAGCACGTAAAGTGTCATTTTCGCAACGATCTGTGAATGAATATGATATAAAAAGAAGTGAATTTTTTTGCACGTTGTTAAAAAAAAGAATTAGAAGTAGGTATAATCCTCGATTTGTTCACGATGACGTAAAGCCTTTGAGCGGGGGCCTGAAAACGAACTCATTGTCCTGAAATGGACATTATTTGACCGATGCCCTTCCTATACATGACACAGGAAACATTTCGAATATCTTCTCATATCCGAATTCACACTTTTGCCGTTTTCTGTGACTGAAAAACTGTGCACGTTTCCTCCATATCCGTCATAAATAAAATTCATTGATTCGGCTCCGTAGAAAAATATTTCACCTCGTTCAAAGACGTGTCATTTCTTTTTTTGAATATTGTTTGTGGTTTGGCTCTTAGCCAGCCGCCCCGTCCCCCTAGGTTATTCGAAAAAGTCCCGAGACCCTTGCCTTTATTCGAAACAGGAAAAGACTTCGAAAAAAAAAAAGAAAAATAAAACCCCTACCCCTTTCAGCCCTTTCTTTCCTCGGATATTTTCTCTGGGTATTGACTGAAAAATGTGGTCGTCTCAATGCCAGTGGGTCACCCTCTATTTACTTTAGGACCAACATGTTTTCTTATTTTAGGAAAGTCTTTGTTTGTTGCAATGTATAGTCCCGAAAGGGCTGTTGGAACTGTAGGACGGGAAGTTACATAAATTCAATAGCGAACGACTGTTTCAAGGTCGCATTCTTCTATTTGGTTTCTTTGCCTTTTTTTAGCATATTTGTTCAAAACTTTGAAATTAACAATCAAAAGTTTTTGCTTTCGAAAATTTTGTTATTTAAAAACAGTGTTGATATTTCTGAATTAAAAGTAATTTTATTTCGAATTATACTTTATTTAGAACACACTATCCATTTTTTTCACTATAAATAGTTATAATATTATAAATATACTCAGAAAAACATCAGTCCAAATATTACAAGTAGAATACACGTACATGGTGTAAAAATGGTGGAAATGCAATATTGTGTTGTTTCAGTACAAGAATTGTTGATGAGATGCGAACATTTGATGATGAGATACGACAACAAAATGCTAACTATATTCTAAATATTTTCGTAGAAAAAGTCAAGTCCAGTTTTTACCGAATGTACTTATACTTCTCATATTTTATACATACTCATATATACTCTCATGGATTTTACAAACTATTTTTTTCCGAAGCGAAAACATCAAGAATTGTAAAGACCTTTCTTTTTTTGCTTATGTAGACGACTTTCAAAAGCACTATTAAACTTTATCATCATATATTATTGTCATATTTTTAAATCATTTTAATGTGAATTATATTTGGTCACAAAAACTTGAGTATAAGATTCATTGAAATTGATAACAATCTAAAAATAATATTTTTACTGCTATTTGAGTCCTATTCTTTTTTGTTAAATGATACAACAATAGTACCTAAAATAAAATAATACAAAAATGGCATACCAGTCTCTTGTAACCTGCCTTCAAACCTATTAATATCATGGCACATTCATTAACATCAACCATCACGAAGCTCCATTTAACACGAAACTTGACTTGTAATTCTCGTTAATATATGGCTAGCACTATACTTCTGTCCCGATATAGAACTCGGACATGTTTCTCCCATTACAGTCTCACCACAAAAGCATGGTTGGATATTACGCAGATGAATTGTATTCAACTTTTCGGATAGAATGCCAAAGATTGAAATAACCATTTGCCCTGAAACTAGGTGGGTTGTTAGTGTACCTGGAATATATCATAGATTTCGCACAAAAGAATAGTAGAAAATCGAAATGTAGTAATCCGGAAATTTATTAAAAATGGTTTGGAAGTTTGGAAAACGACCTCCTTCTCTTTGAAAATAAGTACCGATTTCGGTGAATTTTTGACTGTAACTGGTTTGAAGAGAGGAGCTTAACAGTTTGCCGTAATAAATTCGATATTTTCAACGTATGATTTTAGGCATAGTATTCGTATTTTAGTTACCTTACCGTAAAATTGTGGCGTATAGGAGATATTTTTGATGTAGATAAGTGAATTCCTTACGTTTGAATGAGGGATATTCAAACAGTAAACTGACTGTATCAAGATCTTGAAAAATGTTAGGGCTTAATAACGGCAGGGGCTTTAATAAAGCTTAGGTTTGTGGGTTTTTTTTTTTTTTGGGGGGGGGGGGAGGCCAACATCAGTTCTAATTTGAGGAGCGTAATGGAAGAACGTGGCAAGTGAGATTTTTGAAAGAATTGAGTTTTTGGTGTCAATGAGCAAAATATTTCATGCTTTAAGTTTATGAAAATGGAGAAACTTGGCAGCTTTGAAGTTAAGTATATTTTTTAGGTTTTGTACTTGCCGTTTTTAACGGATCTAAACGCCAACGATGAACTTTGTAGCTAATTTTCTCGTTTTCACTTTTTTGTCACTTAGCACGTTCTTTCACAAAGCTCTTCTTCGTTTAACCTTCTCCGAAAGCCACATTTAAGTTTGCACAGATGCTAACTCAGAATTGAGTTTCGAATCACCATCGTCCAACTGGAACTAAATGGTATTTGGCCGATTTGTGTTTTTTTTTTAAAGTAATGCACGGATAACTTCTTTTAAGATTTTTTCCCGATGATTCTTTTTATGCCGAGCCATTTCTTAACATTTTGAAAAACCTTTCAAAATTGTACATCACTATTTTAAATCCTGAAAAAAGTCGTACGATTTTCTGAAAAGTTACAATTCCGTGAAAAAGCTTAACTTTGTAACGGAAGACCCTGTAGATTTGAATTTCTTTACCGACTTTCTTTCCAGCAGGCACGGTCGATATCCAGTTATGTATTCAAATGACTACGAAAGACGGTCATGAATTAAAATTTATTAAATCCACAAATGTTTTACTGAGAAATAAAGTTTGTATATCTTTTTCTATTTGCTTATCACTACACTCTTATAAAACAAAAGAGTGAAATCCACTCCAGTAGGAGAAGTGCATTTTCGAAACTGGAAAATAGTGAATATTAACTCAGACTGAGTTGAAATCACACGTTTGGAGTTATCCTGTCGGAGGTTTAACACACAAAGGATCCACTCCTTTCGGGGAAGTGCATTTTCAAGACTAGAGGTGTGAAAATTAACTCTGACTGAGTTAAAATCGCTCGTTTGTTTTAAGAGTGTAGCTTAATAAACCCGGCTTGCGCGGACGTACCCTTAATAACGGTGACTTGTATATTATGTAAGCTTTAACTTTATGCCAATCGATCCCACTCCTCAGTGGTCAGCATCCCATCAGGATATAATATCCCCCCCCCAACCCCGGCCAGTCTTCTAATTAAGTACAAACTCCATATTTGCATACAAATATTCCTTAAGACTTCAATTTCTTAAAGCTGTGTACGCGATGTCGCCTGTAACGGTTGTGTTGGGAGCCTCTTCAGGTGTCGGCTCGTCACTTGACTGTGTTTCTTAAATACTGCGCCCGTCGCCAATAGCGCTGCATGTAGCTCTAGCATGACGATAATTCAAACCTAACCTAGCCATTCGTTACAATTTGTTAGCAGCGGAAGTTAAGCAACGATCTTTAGAATGGAATCAAATTCGGACGTGTTATTAAAATGGAGTCGAGTTAAATTGACCAAGCAATAAAAACCACAACGATTTTAAATAGTTAACAAGAAGTTCTAAAAGAACTAAAATAGCCTACTTTCCTGTTACTTAAATATTTACTAAAATTCTTATCTTGAAAAAACAAGGTTCGTTACAGTAAGTGAAATCCACAACCGTTTCTACATTAAATTTATATACATTAGAATAAATTTCACTAAACACAGCATCCAGCTATAATTTCAACTTCTCAATCAATTATTTTCATTAACTTTTTATGAGTGACATAATCATAGATGGAGGGAATGAGCAGCTTCTGTTGTCTTAGGAGACTGGAGCACCAGAAGAGGTAGAAGACTGACTTAGCTCCTTTGCCCCAGGCTTTAGCTGAGCATGGTGGAGTGACCTTCACGCCTTGGGTGACCCTACCAGGAGATTACTCTCCCGACGTACTTCGCCCACTCCGCCCAGGTACACCCCCT
Organism: Hylyphantes graminicola; assembly: GCA_023701765.1. NCBI lineage: Eukaryota > Metazoa > Arthropoda > Arachnida > Araneae > Linyphiidae > Hylyphantes > Hylyphantes graminicola. The sequence continues at coordinate 38,747,621 of CM043114.1, read as the reverse complement.
CGCCGGCTACTAGAGCACACTTTGAGGCAGCCTGTGGGACTTGAGGGGGCTCATATTATTTTAAAGAGCAAAAAGCGCCTTAATATCCTTAAATATATCTCTGGGCGGGATTGGGGTGCAGATGCTGCCACCCTCAGAACTACATATACGACTCTAATTAGGCCTATCCTTGAATACGGCTCCGCAGTTTACTGCTGTGCTTCCAAAACAAATCTACAAAGACTTGAGAGGGTCCAGCTCAGTGCCGCCCGTATTATAACTGGACTTCGTAATAGTTGCCCTAGTGAAATTGCTCTTTTTGAGGCTGATTTACAACCTTTAAGTCTCAGAAGAAGTTCGGGCCTGACAAAGTACTTTTCTAAACTTGCCTGTTTTGGGACTCAAAATCGCACTTCTGAGTACATGCTGGGATGGAGTAACAACCAAAGACTACGAAGAAACAGCCCTGTTAGCTCAGCATTTTCTGAAAATTTGATCCAGAAGGACGTCTTGCATCATAGCTTGAAACAGTGCCTAGACCCCTCGTTAGGCTTAAACCGAGTCTTCTTCCACACAAATCTTCCCACCCGGGTTAGCAAGAATTCCGCAAATCCTGCCTTTTTGAGACAATTGGCGCTTGAAATGATCCACAATATTCCTAAGGATCGTCCCGTAATATATACAGACGGAAGCAAAGATGAACGTGGCTGTTCAGGCAGTGGAATTTTTATTTTATCCCAGGGAGGCAAGAAAATGATTAAGAGGAGAAATCCAGACCATTGTTCAGTTTTCAGGAGTGAACTGATCGCCATTAATGAGGGCATTGACTCAATTCTCTCCTTCCCTGGCTCATCTCCTGTCTGGATTCTGTCTGACAGCCAAAGCTCCATCCATTACCTTTCCAACTGGCTAAAGGTGCGAGATAATACTGGTTTGGCAATTATTAGCAAACTCAAACATCTTTCATCATTAAGAGAGGTTCATTTTCAATGGATCCCTTCTCACGTAGACATTTATGGCAACGAGACGGCAGACTTACTGGCTAAAGAGGGTTGCAATGAACCGCTTTACACCTCTGATTTGTTGACCCACTCCGAGTTCTTTTCGAGGGCTATGAGTCTTCATAATGCGTCTTGGAAAATTCCTCCAGTGCACCACTGGTACCAAGGTAAGCGACCCGGAGAGGCTTTATCCCTAAAGTGCTGCAGAAGCGACCAGACGGCCATTACGAGACTTAAAAGTGGACACATTAGATCTCTGTGTTACACGAATGGGAAGAAGACCTTTCCTATCTGCCCGAAGTGTTCCATCAAACAGGCGGCACCCGACCACATCCTGGACTGTCTGGGACTTTCCAGACACGATTTGTATGAAAACCCAGTCATGGTCCTAGACTTTTTACGAGTGACAAACATTATAGACCTAGTTTAGCTCTGCTAAACCAAGGAGATAAGCAACAACAACAACAACAACAACTTTTTATCGCCAATAAAATAAATATTACTTATCGTCCGCATGATTATTTGCAGTTATAAATAAATATTAAATTTTTCGCAAAACAAAAACCAAAAAACTACTTCAAAATTTACTTAAAATAGGAAATGTAAATTAACAAGTAGGTTTGTAACATAATCGGTCACTTAACCCGCTTCCACAGGTAAAAAGGCGCCAAACCCAGCATTAATTCTATATTAAACATTTACCTGCTATAAATTCGGCTAATTTCATTTATTTTATTTCGAAAATTAAATAATTATTACTTAAATCGTTTGCAAAAATTTATATTTCAAAGAATAAATATGTAACAGTTCTTGCTTTTAAATAGAATGAAAACATTTCGTACCAACATACGGAATCTCGAAGTGAAATATATATTTGACGTCATTTCAAACTGATCGATGTCGCAAAAATAAATTTATTTTAATTCATTGTCTAAAAGAATTAAAGTTTCTCAAGCGATTGTTGCCATGGCAATGGTAATTTATTTCTAATAAAATGGCTTCCTATGCTTTTTAAATGAGCATTAAATGTTGAAGTTTTTAGCCTACTTTTCTTTTTTTTTAATTCGAAGAATTAAAAAAAAAATGAAAAAGTAGGTATTGACATGCGGTCGATGTCCGTCCGTCCGTCCGTCTGTCCGTCCGTCCGTCCGTACCCCCCTTCCAAAATCAGTTCTAGCAATCCGATCTTAAAAATTCTTTTTTTTATTAGAAAGGTATAACCTCAGACACCCAACTTTCATACTTTTTGTCCGTCTGTCTGTACGATCGGACGGACATAAATCTACTATTTGTCGACGAATTTCCCATTGAATTAGCATTGAAATTCAATTTCGAGTCATTTAAATCGCTGAATTTAACTACAAATGCTACGGACAAGTGATATACGCCAAAAAATTCAGCGTATCCAAATGAGAATATATCGAAAATTTCAGAAAAGAATTCGAATTCTAAGTACTTCAATTATTTAAAAAACTTCAACATTTAATGCTCATTTAAAAAGCATAGGAAGCCATTTTATTAGAAATAAATTACCATTGCCATGGCAACAATCGCTTGAGAAACTTTAATTCTTTTAGACAATGAATTAAAATAAATTTATTTTTGCGACATCGATCAGTTTGAAATGACGTCAAATATATATTTCACTTCGGGATTCCGTATGTTGGTACGAAATGTTTTCATTCTATTTAAAAGCAAGAACTGTTACATATTTATTCTTTGAAATATAAATTTTTGCAAACGATTTAAGTAATAATTATTTAATTTTCGAAATAAAATAAATGAAATTAGCCGAATTTATAGCAGGTAAATGTTTAATATAGAATTAATGCTGGGTTTGGCGCCTTTTTACCTGTGGAAGCGGGTTAAGTGACAGATTATGTTACAAACCTACTTGTTAATTTACATTTCCTATTTTAAGTAAATTTTGAAGTAGTTTTTTGGTTTTTGTTTTGCGAAAAATTTAATATTTATTTATAACTGCAAATAATCATGCGGACGATAAGTAATATTTATTTTATTGGCGATAAAAAGTTAATGAAAATAATTGATTGAGAAGTTGAAATTATAGCTGGATGCTGTGTTTAGTGAAATTTATTCTAATGTATATAAATTTAATGTAGAAACGGTTGTGGATTTCACTTACTGTAACGAACCTTGTTTTTTCAAGATAAGAATTTTAGTAAGTATTTAAGTAACAGGAAAGTAGGCTATTTTAGTTCTTTTAGAACTTCTTGTTTAAATAATTGAAGTACTTAGAATTCGAATTCTTTTAGGAAATTTTCGATATATTCTCATTTGGATACGCTGAATTTTTTGGCGTATATCACTTGTCCGTAGCATTTGTAGTTAAATTCAGCGATTTAAATGACTCGAAATTGAATTTCAATGCTAATTCAATGGGAAATTCGTCGACAAATAGTAGATTTATGTCCGTCCGATCGTACAGACAGACGGACAAAAAGTATGAAAGTTGGGTGTCTGAGGTTATACCTTTCTAATAAAAAAAGAATTTTTAAGATCGGATTGCTAGAACTGATTTTGGAAGGGGGGTACGGACGGACGGACATCGACCGCATGTCAATACCTACTTTTTCCTTTTTTTTTAATTCTTCGAATTAAAAAAAAAGAAAAGTAGGCTAAAAATGTATAAAAATAATAATGTTTAAATGAAATCTTTCGTAGTATAGTTGCGTGATTTTTCGTACTTATTACTATTAGTTTTTGCAAATAAGTTTTTACAATTTCATTCAAATTAAAAATTGCCATAAATCCTTAAGCTTTTGATAATGTACTTAAACCTTTCGCTACGAAGGATTTTTGTATCCTCGTAATATTTTATAGAAATATTATTGTCGAATCCTTACTTGTTCGGGCGTTTGGGGGCGTTTCAGTAATGAAAGGGTTGAGGCTCTTTCAATGGAAGCTCACGTTTTCCCTCCTAGACCCGTTTGAGTTCGAATCTCGAAAATTGGCTTCTAAAATGACGTCTTGAGTACAAAAAGAACTCCTAAAACTTGGAATCAGTAGCTTTCAGTAATAGTTTTGAATCGGTTTTAATACGTCAGTCAGTCAGGACTGCTTCATTTTTAGACTGAAGATGGTGTCTTCCTTTGTAGATGGTGTTCACTCTAAAAACTAAATGTGTAAACTTGAAAATTTACACACGTATATGGGTTTATTTCAAGAATTACACATATGAGGCACCAAATTACGCATTTGTATGTGTAAACGAGAGGCGTGTAAATCGACAAATGGTTAAAAACGCATATTTATGTGTAAACTTGAAAATATCAAGCATTTTACCTAGTATGGTGAGTTTTTTTAAAATTTACACGCATTTATATTTTAAAAACATCAAGTATTTTACCTAGTACTGTGAGTATTTTTTTTTAAATTACACACATATATATGGGTTTCGAAAATCACATGTTTAACATCACTCAAAACTTCATTTTACAATTCGGCAAAAGGCTAGGAGAGCCCATTCAGTAAGCCGCTTTGTATGAGAACGTTCCCAAGTTCGGCACCGAGTATTGTTAAAATAACTGCTCTGCTGACACCTGACAGCAAACGCCGGTTTGTGCAGCCAAAAATTATTCTTCGGAATAATACTCCGTGCAGAGGAAATGCAGTTTAAATATGCTCAAGTCACAAAGGTGCAGATGACCTTGACCTTAAAAAAATTGCGTTGGATGCCTTTGCAGGTATCGGCTCGTCACTTGACTGTGTTTCTCAATTATGACGTCCGTCGTCAATAGCTCTCGTGTAGTTCTAGTGTGACGATTTTCAACATAAAACCCTAACAATCCACTGTTAGTTTGAATTGGCGTCGCTCTAGAGCTACTGGAGGGCTATTTAACCCTTTCCTTACTGAAACGCCCCAAAACGCCCGAAAAACTAAGGATTCGGTAATGTTATTCCTTACAAATATTACGAAGAAGCAAAAATCCTTCGTAACGAAAGAGTTGACAAAATAATTGCCGACCTACACTCTTAAAACAAAAGAGTGGATTTTTCACTAAAAAAAAAGAACGCAATATTTTTCACCAACAATCAGTCCTTCTGAGTGCTTTTGCACAAAAAGAATACTTTGTGGAAAAAGAGAAATTAAAGAATAACTTTCAACCGACTGAAATACAAGTTACCCATTTTCGTAGGTAAATTTAATTCTTATTTTTAAAACGTTTTCATTGGTCCAATTTGATCACGTGAAGCGAGACAGCGGGGTTCTTCAAATTCATCACCTCCATTTTATCTGTGTGGAACGGTTTAAGTAATTTCAAATTGTCATCATAATCATCACTTCTTATTTTGTTTTTCTTTTATAACAACTGCGACGGTTTGTGTTATTGGCAGCAATGAAGTAAGAGCAGCGGGTGATAGCGACTTTTCGCCGGGAGTAATAGTTTTTCGGCGGGATTGCTTTGTGGTTGTTCTCAAAATGTAAACAAAGCGAAAGATGGTCTTCCAAAGGTAAACACACTACTTGGTAAGTTCTTTTTTTATTCTAATTTTATAAAAAGCTCTATTGTATGGTTGTATATATAGAATACGCTTACTACTTATATTTAAAATATTATGCTGCAGTGAAAACCACCTTTTTTAAAAGGTTTAAAAAGAGATTGTACTTTGAAACTGAATAAGTATACAATATTGATGTTATGTGCATAATTTTTCAAGCATTCAGAGTGTTTGAGCAAGCATTAGTACAATAATATCTAGAAATATTAGTGTAGTGTAGTAACTTTATAATTTAAAATAATCAGGCATGTACATACCAGTAAGTGTTTAATTATTGTTATTGAAGTGAATACAGTTTGTTACACAGTAAGTGTCACACAAAGCACACTGCAAAATCATTGAACACTTTTGCAAACACTCATAACTAAAACCTGAATTTCAATTGTATTAAAAATATGCTGGGAGTGTGTTGTGTCAAGAAATAAAATGTTGGATTGCAAAGTATTGTTGAAAGTTACAAGGATTTAAAATGTGTTTAAATAGTGTTTCTATCCATGTTTAAAATCCCATTCAGCGTTTAAACACTTTCAAGAGTCATACAGTTACAACACTTTTAAACACTTAACTGAGGTTCTAAATTATGCACATTTGGTTGTGTTAAAGCTCTTCATAGTGGTTAGAATTCCACTAATAAGTGCAGGGGTTAGTGTTAATGTGAATTTTTGTCACACCTAGGGGTACATGAAGGCTACAGTCAAATGACGAGCTAACACCACCTGAGTTGGTACCCAACACAACTTTTAAAGGCATCCTACGCAGAGTCGGACTGAAGAATATTAAACATGCATTCCTTCCCACAGTGTATTATTCAGTGGAAATTTTTTTGCTGCGCAGGTCGTTTATAGGTAGGTAGTTATTTTGGTCATAGCTGTACCTTGGACATTCAGTATGCAAGGCGAACACCTTAACTGACTGGGATCCCCAGCCATAAGCGACGGTCCTGCTCCTTGTATCTTTGCGAAACATGTTGGGAAAATCATCTTTTTATTGTAGTTGATATTTTTCGGTCCATATTTTGCGATTAGAATGTATCTTGAATTCAAATTTTTCTTATAAAATGACCAGTATAAGTAATTATTTTGTACAAAACAGTTGTATTTTTCATTTTGTTATTGACTTTTAAGATAGGCTACAGAAATACAGAAACTTTTTCGCAGGCATGATCCCAGTTTAAGGACAATTATAAAATTGCAAGTTGGGCATCCTAAAATGTCTTACCAGGTGTAAATGGTGAGAAATTCATATTGAGGGCCAAAAGTGTTCTTCCCAGGTTCAGGTCTGTGTCTCGTCAAAATAATTGCCATCCTATGAACGGCCCATGCAGCCAAAAATGTCTGATGAATAATACTCTGTGTTATATCTATATATAATGGTGATTTTGGGTGTCTATTCAGGCATCGGCTCGTCACCTGACTGTGGTTCTAAATAACGCGACGCCGGTCGCCAGTAGCTCTGGTGTAGCTCTAGTGCAATGATAGATCATAATCAAAACTTTTCTTAATGTCGTTTCAGGAGAGCGAGCAAGTTGTGTGGCTTGAAGCCACGTTGTCCCCCCCCCCCACACTGGAGTGGCCGCTGGTCAGCTAGCCAGAAGGAGGTGCTGCGGCCTTGCTCAACCACCATGCCCCAAGGTATCAATAATTTCTTAACTTTCTTCTAACTTATTTTTTTTTTTTGTGGTCCATTCTCTCACGGGTTATTACTGTACCCAAGGCAACCTTAACACAAATTGGCAAATAATAAATATAAAAAATGGTTTTCTTTTTGGTCATCTGAGTGGCCCACTTGCCCCGCAAGGTGGGGTAAGTGGCACACCCCCTAATATATTTTTACACATAACTGGTAGAGATATGGTGCGGCAAGTGGAATAATCTATATGATTTTTTGAGTGTTTGCAAAAAAAAAGTAATGATGTATCTTTAATAGTTCCCCCATAGCAACTTTTTCTAGCATGCAAGCTTACTAAAATTAAAAATACATTAATTTTCATCTTGGTCATTTTTGCATGCAGTGTTAAAAAAATGTCAGGGCTACGGATTTTAAACTGGCCTATGTCAATGAATAGGACTATGAATAGTGAATATGACTAACCCTATGAATCAGTGAATGACTTTTTTTAAGTATATTAAAGAGTTGGGGCAAGTGGGCCACCCCTGGCCCACTTACCCCGCCATTTTGATGGCCCACTTACCCCAAATGCGGGGCAAATGCCCCCCCCCCTTTTTTTAACCTTATAAACATCACAAGTACATGACACTACAAAAAGATACTATGTTTTATACACTTTTAAAATATATAACATTTTGTTCTGTATCATGAACCGTTTGGAAGTAAATATAACAATAGTATGATGGCGTGAATTACGAAAAGATGCAATTTTTAAAATTTCACAAAAAGCATTGTACCTTGTTACATACTTAAATGAAAATGATGCCATAATGTTTCCTGCATCTATTAGGGTAAATAGGTAAAAATATTGTAACAGATTTTCTTTACATCCATAATTCGGGAAATGCCAGGGGGTGTGGCCCACTTGCCCCAATGGCCCACTTACCCCACTTTACCCTAACCCAAGTGCAATTACAATTATGTCCTACTTATAGTTGTCTAAGAAAACTATTCGAAACAAGAAAGTTATTTGTGTCCAGTGCAATGTTTTTAAATTAGGAATTAAACTTATTATTACATTTAAATTATTATTGTTTGGATATGGTAAACACTGTCCCCTATTTGACACATAACATTCGATAGCACTAGCCTTATGTGGGTAACCCATATTAATTTGTATGGTTTACCCATCACCAACATGTAGCTCTGGTGCGACGTTAATTTAACTCAAGTTGACTTGAAAGAAGATGCGTTGTAGTGGTGCTGCCTTCCATGCCGCATGAGGAAGCAATGGACTATTCTGCTCGGTGCTGAAGGTGGCTTTTATCGCTGCACCATTTCAGGGATTTGGATTTGGTACAAAATGCCTCAAAAGCAGAGGTGCCATAGCCCTCAAATCCTACCCAATCTTTTTATCCCCGTGTCATACTTTAAAATTTAGTTTCCAAACAGCAATATAGTCATATTCAGAAATATCTAAGAACTGTTTTTGCAATTCTCTTATAGGTTTACGAACTGCATTTTGACCAAGAAGATCTAGAGTGTGTGGCCTTGGCCTAGATTGTGTGGCAGCTGATAATCCCTACAAGCACAGAATTGGACTGCCGTTGGAGAATCCCATTCCCTGACATGCTGGAGAAGTGCCTCCACGGCAAAGCCGAGTTGTAATGAGTCTCCATACTCTCATTTTGAAGCGATGTCCGAAGACTAGTTTTACTCGGTTTGTCGAACAGTGAGTGTACAATGCAGTGATCCAATTCGATAGGAGATATTTTAGATGAGGAGATATTTTGAACTTTTTTTTTCAAACTTTTCAAAAAGTTCTTTTAGTAGTTAAACTTAAATTCATTTTGCATTAAAAACAATTTTAAAATAATGTTACTACAAATAAGTGATCCAGCCATTTTTGTTGAATTTATAGCACACAAAAAATTGTATTCTTAGTGTTTAAGGTATGTCCTTAGTAGCTGTATACATATATATATTTTTTTAAATTTCTTTGAAAACATATTTTTTAGCATATATTTGTATGAAAGGTATGTTTAGATTATAAGAATATACATATATAATTTTGCTCAGGTCTTAAAAGGTTAAAAACTAATAAAACTCATTTAATTAAATTTAATATATTATATATATTATATATAAATTATTATATATAATTTATATATAATTTATATATTATATATAAATTATATATATATATATTTATTATATTATTATATAATTATTATATTAATTATTTAATTATATTAATATATTATATTTATTATATTATTATATAATTATTATATTAATTATTTAATTATATTAATATATTATATTTATTATATTATTATATAATTATTATATTAATTATTAATTATTTAATTATATTAATATATTATATTTATTAAATTATATATATAATATATTTATATTTTATTATATATAATTATATATAATTTATATATATTATTATATAAATTATATATTAAGTTTAACAATGGACTTTTAGGAATATGCCCAGAAGAAATGCCATGTGCAATGTTTTTATTTGTAATTAATTCACTTAAATATTACAATCTAGAACTTATCATGTAAAATGCTTAGCCAAATCAAAGCTGGAAAACTATTAAAGTTCAGTGTAATCTGTATAGTTTTACAGGAGCCTCAGTTTAATAGTGAACTATACACTTTCGATTAAATATTCGATTGCTCTATTATCTCTAAAAGTTAGCTTTTCTGAAATAAAAGTGAAGAGGAATATAAGGAATGATTTTGTTTCAATTTAATTTTTATATTAAGGATTTTTGATTTCATTATACTCTTAAATTTGAGTTACCCCCATTTTTGGGGGTATATAAAAAGTTCTCGAAATTGCTGCAGATATTGAAGCATATAGTCGGAAAAAATTATAAATATTTATCTATTTGAAAGCTAAACAGTTATATTATATAAATTTAAATATACAAAAAAAAATCCATGAAAATTAGTCAAATAGTAGGTTTTTAACGAAATGATTTTAACAATGCTTGATTTACCCCCTCCCCACCCCCTCAAGTGAGTTCGGGTTAATGAGGAGGTTCGACTGTATTAATCTTTTATCTAGTTTATCGGAAATATAAAATAAATTTTTATTCTAATTATGTTTCAACCTTTGTGCTGTAAGTCTAGCTTAAATTTCATTACATAGTAAACTTAAGATTAAGTAACTTTGTGTAAAGTATGCATACATTTTCTTTAAATGGTATTATGGAATAAAAATTTGGTTATAAAATAATGCCAAGTCAATATTGAAACATGCTAAACTGTCTATAAATTATAGCCAAAATATGTACAAAAATTGTAGCCTACTGTTTTCCAGTTATAGGGCGACACAGGGTAATTATCGGACGAACAAAATTTTTTATCATGGCTCCCTCATTGATATAACTTAATAAGCAGTAATTTGTTTATAATAGTGTTGTTTTTAATGTCAAATAACTAACTTATGTGATGAAAGCAAAGTTATTTATTGAAAATTGATGTAAAATTATGATGAAATTCTAAAGCAAAAGTTTACAACAAATCAAAATTGAAGCACGTCTATGTATAAGTGTTACAAAATTAAGAATATGCTCAAAAGTTACCTTGCCAATTGAGGTAATTATTGGACAGTAGGTTTCAACTTGTTGTGTGATATTGGTTGTTAATTGTGTGTACTATAGTATATGTGGTATTTGATAATTACTTAACACCACAGGACTTATGTAAGAAAATGTATTATAGTGAAATCTAGTAAAAATTACCGAACATTTAAATTTCTTCTGTTTCCAAGTTCAAACATTGTGTAGGTGTAGATGGTATTTCATAATTACCAAGTAATATACGAAGTAAAATTAAACATATTGCAATCTTGTCTGTCTTTCCCCATAGCATAACCAACAATTTCCCTACTTTGTCCAATAATAACCCTGTAACTAAACATGCATGTCATAATGTTACTATTATTATTAGCATTATTATTGTGTTGTTCATTGTTTATTAAAATTGGTGGTTATTTCCAAAGAGATTAAATCTATAAAAAATATTTCACATTATTTTTATTTTTTGTTGACTTGTTTAATATTATAACTCAATATTTTTTTGTGTGCCTAAAATTATGTATTTAAGTGTAATCTGATTAGTCATGTATATTGTATCTATGCATTTCTAAATTACTCAATAGGGGACGTACATAAATTACGTCACGCAAAATTTTGACTTTTTTGACCCCTCTCTCCCCCAATGTCACGCTGCGTCACGTTTGGTCGAACCCCTCCCCCTAAAATTACGTCACGTTTGTCGGCCCCCCCCCCTTTTTTTAAAGTTAATTTTTTTAATATTTTTCTTTGTTTAAGTGTTTCTTAAATGATGATCTTATAATAAAAAAATTCAGATTTCCCCTTCTAAAATTCGTTCTTATAAAAAACAGATTTTCCTTGCAAAATTGGAAGTTTTGAATCGTTACGTCACGCAAGAGATTATCCCCCTCCCCCCATTTCACGATTCGTCACGTTTTCGCATACCCCTCCCCCCTATGAGTGTGACGTAATTTATGTACGTCCCCATAAAAGTGTATTTCTCAAATACTCAATAAAGTATGTCTTTCTGAATTACTCAATAAAGTGTGTCTTTCTCAAAAAATCGCTTAAGTGTGTAATTCTTTATTGCACAGTAAAGTGTGTATTTCTCAATTGCACGGTAAAGCGTGTAATTCTCGATTACACAGTAATGTGTGTAAAATTCTAAGCAAAGTGTGTAATTCTCAATTACTCAGTCAAGTGTGTAAACTGAAATTACACGCTTTTTTACACACATAAACAAATCATTCTAGTGGCAAAATAATACTAGCTTATGTGTGTAAATTTACACACTTAGTTTTTAGAGTGTTGTGAAGTATCATTGTGGGTAAAAAAATGAAGAATACCCAATTTTAGGACATTCCCTCTTTTAATAAGTATCCACAATTATCTGATGAGTACACTATCACATTTTCTATAATTTTTACATAAAGAAAAACACATCAATTTTGTCATGCATTGTGATATTATGCGACAATATTAATGAAAATTGAGGCGCAGTGGTAGTGCTTCGCATTGCACGCCACAGGTCCGGGGATCGAATCCCGGATTGGTAGAGGTTGACCCATCCTTTAATCCCTTGAGTGCGTCGATGAAATGGATACCAAGCATGCTTGGGAACTAAACACTGGGGGTTCCGCGTGAGGCTGACCACCTTACCGGGACAACCCACAGCCCTAGGTCATGAAAGCTGAATAGGGTAAGGCAGGCCTTGGCGCAGTAGGGGGTTGTTGCGCCGAGGAGTTTAGTTTTTATTAATGAAAATGAGATTTACTGTAATTGTAAATATTCAAATAATAAATGGTTCCGTAAGCTTCATTCTTCCAAATCATGATAAAGTTAAACTGCAATGTGCTTTCCTTCAGTTACGTCGGAAATGGGTCGATACCTGCTTTTGTAACTCCGAGTCAGTTTCCCATCCAAATGTGTATAAAAGCACTCTCAGTAATAGCTTGCTGCCGTCGAGGATTTCGATTCTAAAATTAGAATTGACATTTCTGTGGCAGGATTTGTAGTCAAATGAGCTTTGGACATCGTCAGAGGACATTTTCGAATAGTTTGGATTGGTTAGAGTGCGGTGGAAATTCATTGTAAATTTGTTAAACTCGAAACGAAATTAAATTTGGAATGTGGGCTGTAAAAGGATTTTTAGCATTATTCTTCCATTTAAACGTTCCATTTATACATTTAAAAGTCTCTGCCTTTCTCAGGTTTACATCACTTTTTGGAATATCTGGATTTCCCCAAAAAAATAAGTAAAGCAATTTAATATACTTATATTTGGAAAATGCAATAAGATGCATAGATGTGAACATGACGTGTGGTTCGCGGTTGTGAAGTGGTTTAACGAATGTACCAAAAGTATGGTGGGTCGAATACAGCTGATACAACTTCAAGCAGCGCATAGTTGAGAAACAAGTAAGGAGAATAGCAGCGGAATCCCGTGAAACTTCTTCGCATTCGAACCAATTTTTTTATGTGTGTACGAACGCAACTAGCTCTACATGGAATTGTTACTACATTTTTAGGGGAAGTTACTGGATAATTCTATTAGCATCATTAGTAAACTACGGACAACTCTGCTGCCCAGAATTCCTTGTAACAAGGCTGAATTTTTTTACAGTGCAGAACACAAGGAGGCATTTGTTTAAATAAATAAATTGCATTAATCCTAAATTGAAACAGAAACCTCAGAATTAATCACTAATTATGTCTTTTACATCGTGAAATCATTTAAATCAATGATTTATTTTTGTAGTTAAATCTTTTTCAGTTATGGAAACATTCCGCTTTTACATTTCATTTGCAACGTATTATTGCTTTTTTTTGCATTACCGTAAACAAAATTCTATATGTTAACAAAATTTTTAATTTCAACGTCTTCTATCGAATATGTTGATTGCGAAATATAAGTGTGTTTGCTTTATGCAAATCGCAATATCTCAAACATGGGTGAAAAACCCAATATTCACTATTTAAATATGTATTTTAAAGCCAAATAGTCAAAAGTTGCACTTCATACTTTTTATTTTGTGTATGCAAACTACTTTTATCAATTTACTTTCCCCGTACCTTTCAAGTAAAAATGGTAACGATACAAATTAGCAGAACTCGTACTCAGTGTCAAGATAAAAATTTCTTGCCAGATTACCAGTCCTTTCCACTTTATATAGTTCCTCCTAAGTACTGTCTCGCTCTTTTAAACTCCATTTAACTAGTTTACACCGTGAAACTCTAAAAAAAAAGTTAATTTGTTGATATTAGCTCCCTTGAAATGCAGACCAGGGAAAGAATCTCTGGAATGGTTTTGCAAAGGAATTTTACCTACATGCTTGCTCTGGAAGAATTTGTTTGACTTTTAAAGTGGTTTTAAATGTACCTTTAAAAAAAAACGAGTTATTTACACTTCTATACTTACATAATCCATTCTTAAATTTTTGATTTTAAATAAATGTGAGGTAAAGAAAGTATTGCGATACGGTCGAAAATCATAAATGGAGCTTTTTCCGTTTTCTTTAAGTTTTGGAGGGTCCTGATTCCGAAACAAGTGGTTCTTGAACAGTGGTGCATGTGTCTGTCAGAAACCACTCTGTAGCTCGAACTATAAGAGCTACGAACTTAAAATTTGGTATACAACTTTCTAATGCGTCGGACGTCATAAGGAGTTTTCCAAAAAACGCGCATATGCAAAGGATAGCTTGCATGAGCTTTTTAGGTTTTTTCAGTTACTGAAATTGCCGTTATAGAGTATGTAATTATCTTAACGTGTATTGATTTATTCGGGGTATTTGAAGGTTCTGTAGTGTTGCACATCCATTTTTTTTAAACGAATGTGGCTGTATTTAAAGGATTAGGCCTTTAACAGACTCGGCAAATTCACCGAAACTGTCTGCTATTTTAGTGCCACCATTTTTCAGGCTCTCGTTATTGATTTAACGGTCTCATTATCTCGTTAGTATTAAGATTCATTAAAATCTGAGCAGCAAAATACATAGAAGAGCAGCCTAAATGGTGCCACAAATATGGCTCTCAGTTTCAGGAAATTCGCCAAGTGGCACCATTTAGGTGGCTCTCGTTATCAATTTTGGCGCTCAGATTTAATTAATCTGAGCAATTTGTGGATGTAAAATACTTCGCGATTTCATTTCATAGGTAGAACCCAAGTCAAATGAGTACTCAATGGTTCTTATACATACCACATAATTATTAAAAATATATATTATTTGAATTTCAATCTTAGCCAAGGCCACTTTTGACCTTTGTTTTAACAAATTGTTCGTTCCTATTAGACATTTGTACTTATTGACGCCACTTCGTGCAAATGTAAATCTATTCTCTCCTATGTTAACTATTTGATGGTATTAGTCGTTAACACTTCTATACGCCCACCACTGAAACTGTGGTCCTCAATTTCATGCGCTTGTCAACTATTCTCGAAAATGGAAATAGTTTCCTGCATGTTGTTCATTATATCCCATTCAATGTAAATTTCTGTTTCCTCGAACTGCCCACGGCTGATAACGGTCTTACTACTATCACAAAATATTACAAACCCACCCTATAACATGAATTTTATTTCTGTAACTCTCAAAACATTTAACCCTTTCAGTCCCAGTGAGGCCATTTGGAATCATCATGCTTTCTGATCATAATTTTTAAAAAATAATAGGGCTGACATCTATTGGGATTATTAAAAAATATTTTCTAATAGAAAAAAGTTTGAAGAATCGAATGATGTGTTTATCTATATACATAAAAGGCGACTTCTGTTTGTCTGTTTGTATAGGACGCAAAAACTTAATAACCACGCAACAGATCGTCACGAAATTTGGCACAAAAATTCATCTCATCTCCAGAACAAACATAGGCTAAGAATTTTTCGAATCGAACCATTCCTTCTATCGTTTTCGAACGTTTTAAGGGGAAAAATACACCACTTTCGCTCAAATCCGATCATTTTTTCTCTTTCGTGATGCCATCAGGCAGAAATATTTAAATAAAACTTTTTAGAAAACAATTGAAATCGAAAATGTTTAATTTATTTAATATTTGTTCATTGCCTTCAGAAACAAAATTAATAATTTGAAAAAATAGTTGGATATGTTTCAAGTTACGTAATCCTACCAGTCTCCATTCTATTATTTTATTGTGTAAATATGATTTTAATTATGAATTTTTTAAAAGCATAGTTAAGCTTTTACTGAACTATGTTGGTTTTTTAGAGACCGTTGCACTACAGATGCATATTAGGATTTCATGTCTTC
This sequence comes from Hylyphantes graminicola, assembly GCA_023701765.1. Taxonomy (NCBI): domain Eukaryota; kingdom Metazoa; phylum Arthropoda; class Arachnida; order Araneae; family Linyphiidae; genus Hylyphantes; species Hylyphantes graminicola. The sequence goes on along the minus strand of CM043114.1, from coordinate 38,731,661 downwards.
CTTTTTTCGCCAATTACTTTGTTAAACTCGCCAAATTATTACAAAGAACGTGCAAAAGAGCATTTTTTTAAATAGCTGGTTGGTTGTGCGATTGTCTAGAGCTGAATGGGTGTAATGTTAGCTATATATTTTCCTCGCCAAATTTTTCAAGCACGCCAAATGAGCTAAAATGTTTTTATTCGGGAAATTACTACGACATTATCTGTTAATTTTATAGCATTTTTTAAGTTTTGAATTTTTTTATGTTTTTAAGTAGCGGGATTTTGTACTTTAATAACGAACGGTATCAGCAACATAAGCTTATTAAAAAGAAAATAAACTTATAAAAAATGCAAATCGTTTGCTGTTTGCTGGAGTAGCTTATTTTCAATTCTTACTGATTATTTTTTTACTTAAATATGTATTCTCTTTAATTTGAGCTTCTTATCAAAGGTATTTTTGAAATTAATATTAATTATTACTATATCCAAGATGGGTAATTAAATGGAAAAAATTACTGGGTAATCTTCATATCTTATGTAACTCAAATGAAAGAAAAAATAGTAAAATTGACTATAAAATTACTTTTTCACCTCTACCCGTGCAACGTTTGGTATAACAGCTAGTGATATCATAAATGACTATAGACAATCAGAAAAAAAATCTAAACTGATGGATGCCAAATTGTCATTGGGCCTGAAAGGGTTAAGACGCTGTGAGATGTATTTCGGGAAAAAAAGTAGGAATTCAGTTGGGCCGCTTTTAAAACTAGCTCTTCGTTTAAATACCTAGAAGCAGAATGAAGCAACTAAATTGAGCATTTTCGCCACTTTCATTACAGGCATCTAATTTATTTTATTGATTTTAAGATAATACTACTTTAACCCTCTAATGCATACTGTTACCGTTTGGTAACAAGTAACATAATCCACTTTATTCAATTAAATTTGAGCTCCTCCTAGACAAATCTGTGTTTTTTTCATCTATTACATTTCATTTTAAAGTTTAATTTACTAATAATCCTCATAGATGACAGTAGTAAAAGTGTATTCAAAATTAAAGAGTGAGGTTATTAACTTTTGTGAAATTACGTTTTTGGCAGTATTCAAAGAATAATAATATTAGTACTAAATACTAATAAATTGTTTTGAAAAATTAAACATAGTTAAAAAGGGTTATTTTGAAATATTTTTTGTAGTTTTCTAGTCATTATTATCAAAATTGGAATTTTGCAGTTGGTTTTTGTCATATGGAAAAATTTTTAAAAATCTAAATTATTTAAATTCTAATGCAGTTAAATTTTTTCCCCATAATGTGTGAGTATTAAAGATACATATATATTTTTTTGCGATGAAAATAAAAATTCATGCATTAAAGGGTTAAAGAAAAATGGTGTGACCTTCTTATGGAGTTAGTGAATATTGCTTCTATGCAACTTTTTTAAAAGCGACTGGATGGGGGCTTCAAAATTTATCTTTTTAAGGACGAATCTTTCTGTCAACACGGCATATTTCAGCCTTTATCTCTCCGAGAAGGGCATTTATGTTCTGCTCCTACTTAGTTTTCTTAATGCTAGGGTACTTATTTTGTCTGCGGTGGGGTTTTCGAGATGTTCTTTTTTATGTTTTATATGGCAGTGCATTAGTTGCAATGTGCATTTTAAGTGTACTTTTTTTTATTTGAGATAAAATGATTCTGTGCGATTTTTTTGTCCGTCTTATCATGTGCTTTCTTTTCAATGAATGTGTTAGTATTATGCCTGTATTGTATTTTTTGAAAACTTTCACACTATAATTAATTAGTTGAGTAATGGTACGATCGAATGCGTTTAATTTTGTTTCGTTTAACTAGTAGGTTTGCTTGCTACACGAAGACTTATTAGACAGTCACAACGGCTTGAATTGTTTTCTCAAGCTTATGAGCTTCCATATCAGAAATGGTTGGTTGGTAGACATGCATATTCAGGTTTGTGTGCTTGGTCGTCTTGGTCAGAGACTCAGAAAGGATTTTTACTGTCAAAGAAAAAAGTACACCCTGGGCGAAGGCAGGAATTGAACCCGCACCCGTTACAGCGCGCGGACTGCTGGCGTAATGGTCCGAACCTCTCGACCATCCGGGCCCCATCAGAAATGGTAATCAAACCAATCGGTCTTGTTAGAACCGACGACCATGGCTCAAAACAATCGGTCACTTGCATTAAATCGCACTATCTTGGAAAATTTGATTATTTAAGTTAATTTTAATTAATTTTAGTTATGCTAAAGAACCCAATCTGAAAATAAGCTACCATTCATTGTTACTATGAAATAAATCAATATTGGTTTATTGTAGGTACATTATCAAATGAATCTTTTAAGTTTTCTCAAGATTAAATTCTTTAAAAAATTTACCTTTTTGAATTACCAGGTAACATGTAATGCAATAAGACTATAAAACTATTTCGAAAAAATATATATATATTCTTTTTTCAAATTGACATCATGTCTCGAATTCATTTTTGCAAGGATTTTTTTTAAAAAAATTATTTCCTTTTAAATGGAAAAAACTCTTCTTACGTATCCTTATCCATATAAAGTATTAGAAGTTTATTAAATTGACAAATTCTTTGTGCAATGTCTATGTAGTTGATCTTACGAATGCCTATTTTTATCTCAAATACAAAAAGATAGACGTATGTACAATCCTATTTTATTTCAAATACTTAGCAAACAACTTTAAGTGTTTGGAACAGAAAAATATTTTTATTCTCAAAGTAGATTGTTACTTCTAAAGTCTCTTGTATCTTCACATTGTATTTGACGAAAAGTTTTTTATAAACTAACAAATACATAGTTAAATTGAGTCCATTAAATTTTAATAGATATTTATGTATCTAGTGAGAAAAGTAGGGCTTTTAAAAACCAATTCTATTTCGTAGACGTGAGATAGCAAGTGAAATAAATTCACGAGTTTAAAAATGCCATTTTCCAAGTGTTGTCATACCATATTTTGATAATGACGTGCAAAAAAAGTATTTTTGGTTTGACATCGAAAAAAATCAACAATTCATTTTGTGTTGCAAATTATTAATGTGTGTTCATAAAATTTTGTTTTATTCAATTTGTGACCATCATCTATAATCGCTGATTAAAAATGTGAAATATGCATAATTAAAAATTTAGTTAGTAAGACCAAACATTCAAATTAGTGTTATACTTTCGAAAACTGTCCAATTTCTTGTTTAAATTATGACCTCTTCCCTTTTCCTATTATTTGATGCAATGTTGTTAACAAACACTTAAACATGAAAAATATTTCGTTACATAGAAACCAAAAATGGCAGGTTTTCTCACCGTAAATAAATTAAAAATGCATCCATAAACCGAAAATTGTAAAATCCATAAAATCTCAATTTAATCACCGCAAGAGATTTTGGGTTGTTTAACTCTGTACCTTTCAAATTACAGCACGGTTATTGAAGGTTGTTGCGTTTTATTCGAGACTTTTCATAATCCAATGTTACTTTGACTGAGTTGTACGCGATATTAACCCCATGTGTGGTTTCTATTGAAAAAGAATTAGTGAAACAAAATGCTTAGGTATGTGTATGTAAATAATGAGTCTAAATAACATATTCTTGAGATTTCTTTAAATTTCTATGATAATCTATAAAACCCGTTTTTATTCAAAATTGAAGTGTCTAGTTGTAAAACTCATACTCTCTAATGTATAACTCAAATATAGGGTCTGGTTTGTTGATTGGAGACATTTCATAATAGTAAATTCAGTTAGACGAAATCGCCAATGAAGAGGTCTGACCCGATTACTTAGGGGCCCGGATGGCCGAGTGGTTTGGACGTTACGTTAGCAGTCTGCGCGCTGTAACGGGTGCTTATTCGATTCCCGCCTTCTCCCTGTGTGTACTTCCTTTCTCTGGAACAGTAAAAATTCTTTATGTATCTGTCTTACTTGACAAAGGCTTATTAAGCGGGTCTTTGATCAAGCATGCAATCTGGCATATGTATCTACCTCTACCCTATTATTTCATTATTTTTTAGAGAATGTGAGTATTGCATCGACACACATCAATTTGTCTATGGTCAGAAAAACCTTTGTAAAACCAACGAAGCGCAATTGCAGTCTTTATTACCTCGTTAAGTGAAGCCGTTAAAGCCAAATGAGCGATGGTGTGTGTGCCACTCATTATATAATTACCGCAAGAGAGTGTATTAGTATGCGAACAATGCTAAAATCGTGTATTGCCTTTAACGTAATAAAATGGCCCTCTAATAAATGTCGTTATGGACATTGTGAAGGGCGGAGCTGATAATGAGGCTATTATATTTAAATTGCCTTCACAATCGCATAATTTTAAATAGGAATTAAGCTTTACAATACATTTAACATGTTTAAGATATTACATAAATATTCGTCTGATGATGGTAATTTCATATTGAATTACTAATTTTATGTGTGTTCAGTTAATTGAGGCTACGTTCGTTTTGAAATGTTTGAAGTTATATAAATGGCTTTAATCTTGTTCAAAACTAATGTGAAAAATTTCGAAAGTAGCGTTTTTGAATTGCTGGATAAAAATTAGCATTGAACAAATTACTTTAGAGAACAGGAAAAGCCAAACTATTAGATAACTAAATGATTTAAAATACATTTATTTGTAATGGTTCGCATTATTAAGTAGTAGCAGTATATTTTTAAAAAAAGAAAGTCGAATGTTTTATTAATCCTTATATGCAAGCTCTGCACAATTTTAATTTGAACCCTATAAATCTCTTTGTAATGAATATCCATTATCATATTTATGAAACTTAAATTAAAATTCTTTATTGTGCACTCGTAGATGATTTGAGATAACGTTAATAGATTGCAGTAAGTAGTTTATTGATAATGAAGCCATAAAAATGCAATTTTTATTATATGCTTTTGGTAAAAATAATAATACGCGCCATTATATAACGTTTATTATTGGATGATCCTAGTTTTGCTATCCTATATTATGTTTAGCGCTTTTCTTGTCCTAACAAATATATCTTCTGAGAATAAGACCTGTCTTACTATGTTGAAAATATGGAACTATCCAGACAGCTACCATAAATCTACAGTTAATATTTCGCAAAGTAAAATCAATGTTTGACTAATCTAAGTCTCTTCGTTGTCAATTGTCTAATTGAAGAGGTAATTTCAAAAACCAGTGAAGTGCAGATCACTTAACTGTCATTTTAAAAACAATTAATTTGATCTGCAAAACAATAAAAGCTTGTTTCTTTTTTATCGGTTATTTTAATTAAAAAAAAACATGAAATAACAAGCAAATTTAAAATTGAGTTATTTTGCGTTGTAGAATTTGTTAAGATAAATCCATCGTTTAATGCACAAAAAAAATAAAATTTGTTTCTATGGGATTGTGGGGCAAAGCCGAGCAATCCTTGTTTGTATTGCAGAATCCTGGCAAGTGACAGTAATCAACATAGAAAAGCTCAGTTGCTAGAAACTTTTTATTTTTACTTAAAATCAATAAATTATCATTTTTGAAGTATACGATTCAATAGCGTTCTGTAATTTTAAAATGCCGCATTACTATAAAAATTCTTTAAGAAAGTATTTTAATTCATTAGATTTATGTATCTCCAATATTTTAACCCTTTGTCCCTGAATTGGGACAACAGTTGCATAGATTTTACTTTGAATGATTTTTAAAAATACTTTTTATTTGATTATTTTGGTGAATAAATAACGATTATATCTTTTAACTTCCATCTTCTAACCAACCTTACCCTCCCTTTGAAGTTATAGATGAAATATTCAAAAGCAAAATTTAATCAATTAGACCCTATTGCCCTAGCTCAGTAAAAAAGAGGTTGAAAGATTCCTTGGTTTAATATTAATGATTTCTTCAGGAAATTTTTTCGTGATGCAATTATTAAATTTAAAAGCACTATTATTAATAAATAATTTAAGTATAATTATAATTTTAAAATAAAAGTTACAAAATTTGATTTCTCGCACGTGTCATCACAACAAAAATCATTATCCAATCTTTAAAGTTACTACAGAAAACGCTTGCAATGTGATATCTGTCACCGAGGACAACAACATTTTTTTTTAATATAAAAGAAATTTTACTTTGATTATACTTTTATAGATAACTTACGCTATAGTAAATAACTAACTAGGTGCGATTTTCCATATCTCTAAGAATAACGGGAATACATAAGAACTGTTCGTGTATTAGTTACATTATATTAAGAGTCGTTTATTTTAGAAACCAGTCAAGTAATTTACACTTAACTGCTTTCTGAAATAAATTATTCAATTGCTATATTTCCCGGGAGATGATTACATTCACATTTGTTTTCTTAGTTCTGCCTCGATATGAAACTAAAGCATATTACCTTTTAGAATACTAAGTAACTGTATTCGTAGCTATTCATGGCCAACTTCAATATTAAGGCCAGAGAATCTCTTCCAAACATGAGCGTAGACGGAATTTTTGACGTCACTGATCCGAGTGCCGAAGATCGAGAAACTAGTTCGGGCGAATTCGGAACTCTAAAAATATGGTCAGCCGTGAACAAGTGGTTCCGAGCAGGTTTCAACACAGGTATCTTCATCTTCGGAGCAACGTCACTCGGAACTATGACGTCAAAATTTCCGTCCCCGAGCAAGTTTGGGAAAGTCTTAATTTTGAAAGTCTCAGTTTTGACTTCTTTGGCCTTAGTAGTTGAGTAGGCCGTGAGATATTGCAGTGAGCTCAGTGTTGAAAATGAGCGTTTAATTTAAGGATCTGAATCTACATAATGAAAACATTTACGACAAACGACTTTAAATTTAAATTTTCTGTCACATAATGCCTCTGCTCGCATAAAATAGTGGCTAGTTTTGCAGCTTCGAGAAAGATTTGGATAACAAATTTGTGCATAGACTATGTCGTAATTTAAATATGTTTTATTTTCATTAAATAACTCTGGTACTAGATATACTTCGATTATAACTGACTTGTTATTAGTCAAGATGAAGCTTTTTAAATTAATAAATTTTCAGCAATTATCATTTCATTAGTTTTTCGTTTTACAACAGCCTTGGTTTAAAGCTAAATTATTTTCATAAGTGAGATAAAATTCAAAGTTCTGACTCTGGACGGAATTATATTTATTTCCTGTGGTCAGTGTTATTTAACCATCTGAATCGTAAAGCTTAATATACGAAATGAGTTAACCTTCAACATAATGATGACAATAATTCTTCTTCTAATGAACGCACAGGAAATAATTATTACAGAGAAGCCTGACAATTATACCGAATCATAAGATACAAATGTGCAATTTATAATTACGAGTTATACTTTCAGTTTACCATACAATGTTTATATGGTTATTAAAATTGTGATTCACAAATTCCTTTTTAATACATATTCCAATTACTTTTAACCAGATAAAATGCTATAATTCCCGGCTTTGATCAAGATACGGAAGCTAACTTGTGTGCATTAAATAAAAAATTTAGCTTTCAAACTTAAATTTATAAAAATTAATTTATATGAAAAAGTATTTATGTAAATGATAAATAACATGAAGAGTTTTTTCGATGTTCTTAGACTAATTTTGTTTATTTGCATAAAATAAAATATTTCGAATAAATTGCCTTCTAAAGTTATTTTATTATTCATAAAGATACCATAAAATAACTTTTATACACCATATTAAACAAATATTTTTCAAAAATTATTCTAAAAAGTAATTAGGAATTCTACAGGAAGTTCGTGCTTAATTATCGGTTATTATATTCTTGAGGGCGTATAAGCCGTTATTAGCATAACATTTCTGTTTTCTAAAAGTATTTAATGAAGTGGGGAGAAAAGGGGTGGGAGATGTTTGAAACATTTTTCATCGACTTTGCTATTAATTGAGTAGTATAGTTAGAAATATATGAAGTTTAGTTTACTAATTCTAAAGTATAAAATAGTTTTAAGGCAATTTAAGGATTTAAGTACTAGTGTAGATCTTGATTATATATTTTTGTAACAAATATTTCAGTAGCGTGTTAATGACTTGACAAACTTATTTAATATTTAAAAAACTTTATTTAACTATCAAAATTTATTAGCTTAGTAAGTTATACTTTGGAGAATGTGAGATTCGCAACTAAAACCTTCATATCGAGAAGAGACATATCGCGAAAAAGACCATTCTTCAGGAGAGCCGTTTAAAGTTTTGGTAAAATTTCAAATTATCTTAAAATCGTTCCAAATGAACCTGGATCAAAAATATTTCGCATGAATATCAGTTTTATGAGTATCAAAAGGTATACATAGCCATTTTTTTTTAATTTTAAATTTGTCTTTGCTGATATATTTTTAAATAAATCTTTCTTTCGCGTACTAATTTGAATGGTTTTGTACGCGAATGAAAGATAGGACCCAACTTACCAACAACCTAACTCCTTGACCCAACTTTATTTCAAATAAAGAAACAATTAAACAAATTAATTGCTGACTACGAACTTTCCTTGTAAGCAATTTAAACTAACTTCATTGTCTGCCGGTCCACTGGCGCAATGGTTAGTGTACTAGCCTTTGGAGCTGCTGGGCTCGGGTTCGAATCCCGGTAAAGGCATGGATGTTTTTGTTTGTCAATAAATGTTGTTATTTGTCTATGTGTTTGTGGCTTCCTTCTTTGTGTTTCTCTTGGGACTGTCTCTTCTGGCGAGCGGGGTAATGGGCTATATAGCCTACGCCCTTCCCTTCTAGAGGGCGCAATCACTGTCATTTGTCAACTTCATTGCCGCCGCAGCTGCAAAACGCATAACAAAAAAAAAAAACGCCAGTTGGTGCGATAGGTCTTTCTTTCCCGTTTATTTTTATCCAAAAACGAACGTGAAATATACACCTATCTATTAATTGCAGCCGAACTAGGGCTCGGATCGCTACGCCGCTTACACCAATCGAATGATATCAAAATGTTGCATCCTATAGTAGTGTTATCTCAAAAGGTCAATTTTGGCCGATAGGTCACTTTTCCGCGTACGGTGCGATATGTACGCCAAAAGTTAAGCAAAATAAATTTATTTAAAAGTTAAAATTTATTCTCATTAACTGTTGGTATAAAATGAAGGGTGCGAAACTCACACTCGCCACAAATCTTAACTAAGATATAGGGTCCTGTCTGTTCATCGGCGACTTTTAATAATCATAAATTCAATTGGACAAAGTTGCCACTGAACGAACTTGACCTTAAAGTTAAATTTTTAATTGTGTTGTAATTCACTGAGCACACTTTGATGGTCCTCTATATAACAAACAGTAATTATAATTACATTAGATAGTTTACATTTTTTTTGTCGTGTCTATGACGTTGCCGAAAAGTGGAATCAAGCTAAATGAAACTATGTGGATAGATTTAATACAAACAGGTTACTTCCTTCCTACAGTGATGATACCTAAATAACAAGGATATATATAAAATTTTCTCGCCATTTTGTTATAAAACGTAGGGCCCTGTAGTGATTAAACCACTGAACAGTTTGATTTATCATATGGTTTTTAGTGATTGGATTTTTATGAGTTTAAATTAAAAAAGAAACAGCTTCGAAATTCTGTACTTGATAAATTAAAACCAAGAAAAAAAGTGACTAAAAATACTAACAAAGTCAACTCAAAAGTAATTGAAACTGTCAAATACATTTAAAACTGTTAAGTTGTTGAAAATAAAGAGAAATATCACCTTAGGTTTTTTTAATAGTTTATCTGTCATCCATTTATTTTGCTCTGATCTTAAGACAAAAGGTGGAAACAAATTGCTCGCTCCTGAGATTTAATCTCTTCTTAAGTTTGGTACACGTTCCTCTGTCAATAGCATTTGACCTTACCATAAATAACTTCGACAGCGTCTTCTCCAATTTAATCTCGGAGAAATATCAGAAACACACACACAGTTCGCTACTGTCTGAAGACTGCCATTGAAGTTTAGACAAAAGATCCGAATAAAAATGACATAATCTGATTAGTACATCCGCGCTGAGCTCGGAAAGAACTTTGATGATGGAATACATTTTTGGGGAGTAGTTACGAACAAAAAAGAACTATCGATCAATACTGTGTCACTTCTGTTCCATTTGAAAAACTTCTATTTCCAGTAAATGACCTTTGATTAATCTAAAATTGGATTAGATTGTACCGTTCGAGGTCTTTTTATATCTTCTGGGTAAATTTGTTAAGGGAAAAATAGTTTGATATATTTCCATTTAGATTAGGGGTTATTTATAGCGAGCGTCTAATTTTGGTCCGTTCTATTTTAGAACGTTGTTAGGTGGTATTAATGTAGTGAAAAATTGCATGAAACATGTAAAATGCTTTATATCGTGTTTTATACCGTTCTTTGATGTGGTAAAGAGGGGGGGGGGATTCTTTTGCACAATTTTTTACATTTCATGAAAAACTATTAAAGAGAGATAAAAAAAAAAGTTTTCATTCGTGAAAAATTATGAAAAGTTATTTATCTATTTTTTTCTTTTATACAGATTTTTACTGCTGTCTAGAAAACAATATTGAAAATATAAGCTTACATATTTATAATCTTATATGTTATATATTTTCAATATATCCTACTGATTTTGTATCATACTTATTAATAAGAAATCACTGAAGTTAAATTAGTGATACTGTTTGTACAGTTTGATATACTTCACTAATCATTCAAATAGTATATTTTTCTTCTGAGATATCCATTAACGTATTTACCATCTTTGTCATACATACACTCTTAAAACAAACGAGTGAATTTAACTCAGTCTGAGTTAATTTCATTCCTCCAGTCTGGAAAATGCACTTCTCCCAGAGGAGTGGATCCTTTGTGTGGTAAAGTCAGACAGCCATCACTCCAAACGAGTGATTTTAACTCAGTCTGAGTTAATATTCACTTCTTTCCAGTGTCGAAAATGCACTTCTCCTACTGGAGTGGATTTCATTATTTTGTTTTAAGAGTGTACAGATCCTTAAATATATGTATACTTTAAACTTGAAATTATACCAGTACATTTGTAAACAATAACCTTTTTTATACACATCGCTCTTCTTCATTTCATGTGCTTCAACTCCTACATAATTCTATTTTTTTTGTATCCTTGTACAGATCTCGGTATATAAGGGAGTAGAAATTTGCATTTATTTCTTTAGTATAATTTTACATTCATCCTTCTTCGAAACGAGGAAAAAGTGTGGTTCTATAAAAGGAAATCTTACGTCTTAAGTATTTTTATGCGTTTTTAAGATAATGTGATGTGGTGTAAATCCACCCACTATATTCAACCTTAAAACTCATATTCGACGTAAGAGATTTAAAACAACCCTTCTAGTATTCGTAGACAAAAAAAAATTAAGAAATTTTTAGATATCGTACCTTGATCGATGTTTCTTTTTATGTAATACTCAGAATATTTTATCTTACATTAGATTTGTTTACAAATCCAAGTGTATCCTTCTCAGAAGAGAAAAGAAGTAGAATTATTCTGGAATAAATATATATAAAAGATGGTTGGTTTTTGTGTATGGCACTCTATCTACTATCAATATTCTTTTTTCAGCAATATCGCAACATTACTGACTAATAGCATGTTTTCCTGTATTTGTATCTCATTTTGTAAACATCCAACCCACTTATTTCTCCATTACTTCGCATTGTTTTGATGTCTATTTTGTATAATTTTCACCCTATATTTTCACCAAGCATAATATATTTCCGTAAATCTGTTTGTATCCTTCTGAGAAAGTAGAAAGAAGTGCTTTTAATGTAGAACAAATAAAAGAAACTTTTTGTTTTTTGCTTTAAATTTCCATCTCATCTAAAATCAAAATGCTGGTCCATCAATAACTCTTATTTTTTTCGTTAAAGCAATACTATAACATTAGATATTATAAAAAAAGGAAATTAGTATATTCGGTATTCGTACCTTATTGCATAACCCAACACCTAAGGTGAACGGCATCTAAGCTTTGTCTCTGATGTGTTCGATTTTTTTTAACTCTACATTTTTACATTAGATGTATTGTGTTGTTGTTTTTAATGCCACTCGGTAATCGAGCCCATAGTAGAGAATTACCCGATTTTTAGGCGAAGAGGGGCGTCTTCCATTTTTATTGTGCGCCACGAAGGAGGAAGTCCAACTTTGAACATCAGATGTTAAACCTATAACAACTAGCAGTTGTTAGGGGTTGGGATAAATTATCGTCGCACTAGACACGAGGTCTATTGGTGACGAGCGTCATAATCTAGGACCACATTCAAGGGACCAAACCAAAGAAGGCACCCAACGCAATCTTTTTAAGGGTGACATTGTACGCTGCGTTGAGACTTTGGAGAATATTTAACGTGCACTCCCTCTACACGGTTTATTATTCGTCGGACTTTTTAACTGTAGGCTAATTTATATGCAAACAAAAATTAGCGGAATTGCTGATTCACACTTTTTAAAAACAAATAATGCTACGTGCTTCATCTGATTTGATTTATTTTTCAAATTTATAAAGCTTGTAAGCTCCTCTTAAATTGTGACTTATATAACAGTTTCATGGAATAAGCCTGTGGACCGTTTATAGGTCTGCCGGTCATTTTGGCAATATGTCCTACCCGGTAACGGATTTAAAGATTTGCCGCCTGTAGGCTGTAGATTTGCCATCCCTGTCACATTATACTTTTCCTTCGGGGAAAGACAGCTGGTTAGCTGCAAAATAGTTTGGTATGTGCTATTTAACCATAAAAAAAAGGAATATAGGTTTATTTTAAATACAATATAATTCGATCACTTATAATATCATCACTTACCCTCACCTCATAAGGTGTACCTGATGTAGTAGAACCAACCAGGGCCGACAATCTCATCTATAGCGGGTGTAATGTTTGCTACTAAATATTAATACTATATTTACGTTTACGGTTTACGCATTAATGTAAATTAATTGTTTTCTTTCTTAAAAATAATAGTATCGAAATTTTTTTTTCAGAATTTCGTTTTAATTGGTCATAAAATCTGCCGCTCCAAAAAATTCGCCGCCCTAGGCTACAGCCTACTTAGCCTATTTAGAAATCCAGCCCTGGTCCTACGCGAACCGCATGTAAGGCATACGCCTAACTGACTGGGGCTCCCCAGACTCCATCCAGCAAATGTAAACAATGACATTATTCTCTAAACCCCCACTACGTTTTACTGTACCATCCCCTATACTTCGATCGATGTCCTTTTTGTATAATGCGCGGCCTATCTTTTGTTTACCTATCTTTTACCTTTCCTCCGTATAAATCCCTCTCAGAAAGGAAAAGGAATGCTGTTATCTGAAGAGGAATGGACTTTTCTTGTCTTTCCTTTTGTTTGGCTCTGTCATCTTACCTGCCTCCCTGTATTAGTAAATAGTGCCGAAGATGCATTTTTCTGACAGGAATGTTTACCGTTACTTAAAGTGCCATTGATAAGTTACTTTCAGAGAGAGATGTATCCTGTTTATTATTGAAAGAATGGGATGTATTAATGCGCACATATTGCGTCGTGTTTGTTTCGTTTGGGTGTTTAGTTTCATTTTGATTTAAGGGGAGATCATAGTTATCGACAGCAAAAATTATCAATTCTTAGTATTGGTTTCGAAAGGATCTAAATAATTTTAAAACGATGTTACAAAAAAATTGTACCAAGTTATAAATTGTACTTTTATTATTATTTTTACACCTAAGAGTCGTATTTTTAAAAATTATTTTTTGTAGAAAAAAAAAATATATTTTGAAGCATACAATTACGAATTTTCAAAAATACAAGTATTTTTTCGGTACACTTTGTACAAAAAATATACAATGAATACACAGAAAACTTTTTTCAAATGCAAGAAAACAGTTAGATTTAGGTAACCTATTTTTTTTTCTTTTGGTCATTCTTAACTATGATCAACCCCTTAAGTAATTTTATTAATGAAATTGTTATTGTATTGTGGAGGGAGTGGGAGTTGGTGTCCAATCCAAACAAAAGTCTCTCCGAATTAATTCATTGAAAAATATGTTTTTCTAAGTCAAATTTTTCGACTGTATTGAACATTTTTACAAACTGTTTTTTTTATGATAAATGCAGCTTGATTTCAGGACTCTATAATACCACTTTTTAAAAATGTTTTTTTTTACTTATTTGTTTTATTTTTTAATTTTCAATAATACTACAAAAAATATATAATCAGACTAATTTTCCTAAAAGTGGAATTATAGAGCCCTGTAAGAGAACTTAATTTATCTTCTAAAAACCGTTTGTAAAAATTATGCAATGCAGCCGGCGTGATTTGGTTTGGAATATAATTGTTTCCCATTGGATTAACACAGAGAGACTTCGGTTTTTAGACCCGTTCCTATTAATTAATTAATATTCCAAAAGTGCAGCTGTAGTTCACTATATAATGTCACCGAATTTAAATAATTAACATTTTTTTTATACTTATTGATCTTAAGGAGGAGTAAAACAATCTAAGTTGTTTTCTTTTATACCATTTCAGGGAACTGCATAACAAATTGAAGCCAAATTGAAGCAGTGCTTTAAAAATAATAAGCTGTAAATGTGTAACAAAAATTAGGTTTTTCGGCGCTTTTAAATGTATTTGCATTAGCTTATGCTGTATTATAATAATTAATAGGCAGTAAATATTAAAAGATAAAGCATGTATTGTTTTAAATGTCAAACTTAACACCAAAACATTTAAGTTTCAGAACTTTCAAACAACATTCAAACCACCACATTTTAAATACAGCTACAGTTGAAACATCTTTTCTACTTAATTGATGTTTAATTGCTTTGATGGCGGACGAAAAACTGACGATACGTTTGTAAAATTTATTGCCCTAAAAATAGATGTATGTTTTCACTTTTCCATTAGGTTCTACTTGCAATGCTTTAAAGTATTCATGTACTTTAGAGAAAAAAGACTCAATTCCTAAGTTATATGTCATTGGATATGTGCTCTTTTTTACACCAAGGTATAAATATAAACAAGCAGGTGTTTCTTCCATTAACTATTTTCATTTTAATGGTGTTGCTGGTGGTAAGCCAACATGTTGAAATGGAACGGGAAAAAAACACTAATTGTTTGAGTTACATTTTTTAACTAGTAGTTGCAGTTAAAAGTTATTATTTTTTCCTAGTTTTTAAAACATGTTAACTAACACTAGAACAAAAGAAAAATGCTTTTCCTCGGTGAAATATGTGACTATTTTTTTATATGAGTTAACAATAAGTTATTTTTATTAAAATTTAGTTAACAGTTTGTTGTTAATTTCTGCTATTCGTACATTTTATTTTTTAAATTATTGATTCACATAAACATAGAAATTAGTTCTATTAAATTTAAAATGGCTATTTTAATATCTGAAATATTATGCGTGATTTACTATAATTTTATTTTTTCTGCTAATTGAAACCCTTGCCGTTCAGGAGGATGCATAAACACATTTTAACCAGCTATATTAATCGTTTAAAAACTACTGCTTGCAAAAATATTCAATTTTTCTGGGGTAATTAAAAGTCTAAAATTATCTTTCCTCATTTGATTTACATAGATTTAGAATCCAGATTTCCGATTTTATCAGTCTTTGAGAAAATGCAAACTTTGAAAAATTATCGATGTACCTTTCAAAGTCTTCTCAGAGCCAACTGTACCATACCCATACCTTTTATCACCTTTTCATTGCAGGTACAAGATTAATTGATTTAATCCAATATCTACTCTGACCCAAGTATGCTGAGTTTCCACTTACGTCCTTATTTCAGCCAAACATTGGAGAGTCATTCCCGCAAATGGGCCCACCGGCTATTCATGCTAAAGCAGTAAAATCGAATGCATTTCGGGTGATGATAGCTAGGTAGAGATTGTGAACAATATAAATGCATGATCCCTTTTATATTAGAGGTGTACATTGTACTATTAATAATTTTATCTGTTATGCAGGCTTGCTTACTCTGTTACCCTGTATTTCCTCACATTACTTTCGGCTTTTTCAAACTTTAAGACGTATGTCCAGCGGTGAGCAACATTTTTAAATCCTAAGTACCTTGTAGTGCAAATACAAACTTTTGTAAAACTAAACTTGGAGCATCCTAAAAGTTTTTATATACCACACCGAACAATGCCTATCACACCATCCCCTTTCAGCTGCACATGCAAGATTTATGTACATCATTTCCCTTTTCCAACTTGTACTTCCGTTGTTGGGTAAACTGCAGTAGCCACAACCATGAATTGAACCGTTTTTGCTCTGAAGTAACCAACCTTTCAGTATACAATTCTTAGAGGATAGAGTTGTTGAGCGCTTACAACAATGTTCCAAGTCATTAGTCTATATATTCTGCAGTTAACCTGCCCACTGCAGTACAGTAGGCTGAAGGGTCTACTTGCATCCGTATTCCAGTCATACATTAGAGGCCCATTTCCGAAAATGGGCCCTACTCGCTATTCTCACCTATGCAGTAAGATCGAATGTCGGATACGTGTTTGATGGTGTAGTGCAGATGCGAAACAACAGAATTGGAAGTTCTAGAATTTCTTACAGTTCGAAAGGGTACGTTGGACGTCCAATCTTTTTTCGGTTTACCTGGCTTGCGTTAGCGTATACATCGCTTGTTGTCCCTCTTGACGAAAGCTTTTAAGCCGTTCTCTGAACATGCACACAAGCTGGAATATATATGTACCATACCATACATCGCTTGTGATTTTTTTTGCTTTCCTGTGAACATTAAATTTATTAAAAGTTTGTAGATGCCACACCGAACAAGCCTATCAGCCCATTACATTTTAACCGCACATGCAAGATTCATATGCATAATTTCCCACATCCACCTTTCTCGAATAGGCAGAAGTGACCACTTGCATCCGAATTCGAGTCAAACAATAGAGGCTCATTTCCCAAAATGGGCTCTACTCGCCATTCTCACCAAGGCCCTTAGATCGAATGACGGATACGTGTTTTGGGGGTACAATGGAGATGCAAAACCATAGAATTTGTATGTTCTGGAATTGCTTATAGCTGTATGATTGGGGTACACGCAATATTTTGCCTGTTAACTTGCGTCCGCTCATACGAATTTCTAATTTTCATGATAATTTACCAAGTTTTAGAACTTAAACTCTTATGTGTTTTATTTACGATCAGAAAGTGAATCGATGGAAGAAAATGGTCAGAAATTACTTCACGGCAAATGCAACTTTAAGAAAATTAAACATGGAATATCCTAAAAGGTTGTAGATGCCTCACCGAACAAAGGCTATCGCTCCATTACCTTTCAACTGCACATGCTAGATTCATATGCATCATTTCCCTCGTCTACCATTCTCCAGTAGACTGAAGTGTCCACTTGCATCCGTATTCGAGTCAAGCATTAGAGTCCCATTTCCGAAAATAGGCCCCACTCGTCATTCTCACCAAGGCGGTAAGATCGAATGCCGGATACGTGTTTGGTGGTACGGTGGAGATGTGTAACAACATAATTGTATGTTCTAGAATTTGGAACCTACGTTGAGTGTTATTTTTTTTTCTTGCACATGGTTTGCGTCAGCTTATTCGCGTTTGTAATTTTTCCCGTTAACTTAAGACGCGACGTTTGCAATTTTTAAAGCTGGTATCGCGCGTAATTTATTTGGGATCAGAAGAATTATTTGATAACTGAGAGTTCCCAGACAGTACCTCAGTGCGAGTGCAACCTTCGGAAAATTAACCGTGGAATTCTTTTACAGTTTATAGAGGCCACTTGGAACAAAGTCTATTTCCCCATAACCTTTAAACTTTCAACTGTAAAAGCGAGGCTCTGTACAATTTCTTTAAACAGTCTTTTAATGTACAAAATATTCTGTTTAGAGTTAAAACAATTTTTCTGTTTTTAACCGCATAAATAGTACTAGACTGCAACCAAACTAGCATATTGGTTGTTTTTTGAATATCTGTGCGCCGAAATAACTCAGTTGGGCATGCGTTGGACTGCTGATCTAAAGATCCATGTTTATGGTTGAAGACCGGGCACGGCAGTTTAATATTCCATGGTAGTCACTTGGATTATCGGGTGTTCGATTATTCCACGGGGGGAGGGGCGAAATCTTGCAATTTCTGTTTAATTAAGTTTTTCATTATTATTAAAAATAATCCGTTTAAAATAAACAGACTTCCTCTGTAAATTATACGGTTTTATTCCATACCAGCTGACAGTTTCCTTTATGTAAAAACAACAGACTTTTTAATAGTATTTTCGAGTCAAACATTAGAGGCTCATTCCGGCAAATGGGCCCTATTCGCCATTCTCACCAGGGCAATAAGGTCGAATGTGATATATGTGTGATGATGGGTAGGTAGAGATGTGAAACAATAGAAAGTTACCTGTTACTCACTTGCTAGTTTTTTAAGTGTCCAGTTACTTTTCTGTTGGTCTATTCACCGCTAGCTTCTGTATCTTATATTACCTAAAGGAAAAAAAAACAGAAACCTATTAAACTTTTGTTGAACCAACAAAATCATTTGTGCGAACTAACAAAATTAATTTGTACTGACTGAAAAATAATGTACTGACAGCAAAATTTTTGTTGACTCTACATTGACCAAAATTATGTTGAATCAAGAATCGTTTTCTTTCAATATATTTTTTTCTCTACGCGGTTTAAAATTTAAAGCTTTTCCAATGGTTTTCTTTTGGGATCACATATTTTTTAGTTACTTTAACATATTCTCGTCAGTCTCTTTCACACTCTCCGAAAGTGAATACTGTACAACTTTACCGTTTAAAAAAAAAAAACACTTTTTCATAAACATATATTTTTGAGAAACATCAATACAATCTGCATCAAGTGTTAGGAAGGAAACATATGGTAGGTTATCTCTACATCACCTTTAAAGAAAACAACAATATTCATCAACTGTTCACCAAAATAATCATACATTAAACCTAGCATCCCTGTAGTAGGGTGTAGAGAGATCTTTTGCACCGACCGGATGACCACATGCGTGTCGTCCAGAATTGAAATACCACGTTCGATCGAATTTCGATTGCATTTCTTCGTTCAACAGGAAATAGAACTACATAGGTTTTTAAAGATGATAGTCCTTTGCGGTGTCTTTAAGAGGTCTACGATAAGCAATTTTTCCCGATCAAAGGATCAAAAGTTATGTCAATTCCGTAATAAGTATGTCATTTGAAAGGACTAGTTGCAAATCTCTTATTACACTCACTTGGGCACCTGATGGAAAGAGGAAAAGGGGTCGACCCAAACTAACCTGGCATCAGATGGCGATAAAGGAAAGGAACAGTTTGGGATGGCCAAGCTGGGGGATTGCCAGGGATGCAGCACTTGACCGGATTGGATGCAATGCTATGCTTGTGTCCTCATGCACCACTTGAGCGTTAGGAGACTTCAGTAAATTAAGTTGCAAAATTCACTTTCGCTTAAGTATAAATGAGATATAGGGTCCGATTTATTCAGTGGCGGATTTTGTTGTTAGTAAATTCAGTTGAACGAAATTGCCAATGAAGGAAATTATTTCTTAGTTAATGCTTTGATGGTGCGAGTTTTGCAACTAGGTTCATCATTTGAAATGACTTAAAGATAGGTTCGGCTTGTTAATGATGCCTTTCCACTTCAACCCAAAATATGGGAGTCCTTTTTTTTACTGGCTCAAGCATTGTCGTGTTAATTATAATTAGGCTTTTGTATTATTGAGTTTGTACTATGCTGGTGCGGCTTTCGTATAGGGCAGGATAGACTAACCAGTGAATGAACGTTTAAGACGTCACGTTCGCCAGTGAATGAACACCAGGATATAATGACCAGGACAACCAACCATTATCAGATTGCTTCCTACTACATGGGAGGAAGTCAGTGTTGCCAATCCATATAGTGGAATGATTTTCAATCCTCATTTTTTTTCATTATATTTACTAAATGTTCATTCACTTGGGCCTGTTCGCTCACTGGTCAGTCTATAAACGTGTAATTTTTTGAATATAAAAAGTTTTCCAGTCCAGTTTTCTCTGAATTACAAAGGAACTTGGTTACTTTTAAATCGTCTTTGGAAGTAGCTTTTCCTTAGACAGGGAATATACTTTTGAAATCATCAATCAATAACTTACGATAACACCACGGCAATAACTCATAGCGTCATAAAGCACCACAAATCTATCCCAGTTGGAAGAGTTAGTTTTACTTTTAAATTTAATAAAAAATCATTTAAAAATAGTTAACCACGTGCCAATTTTTCCTTGTTACCTTGAGTTCGTGATTGAGGCAATTTTAAAGTTTTCGTCAAATGCTAAAATGGCATGTAATTGTCGCCATGAATAGTCTATATATTTTATTGACAAAAAAGTCTTCTTAGTCAAAGGTTTTGAGTAATTAAAAAATGGTATCCTTCCCTTAATCCTTAAAGATTTGAATTACGAATACTTTCCTTTTGAGAATATTTTTTTAATAAAATAAAATAAATTGCTTTTTAATGTTCTAAAAGTAAGAGTTAAAATTCCCTCTGGGGGATAAAATCCCTTTTGAAAATTGCATGTAAATTAAGCAGCCGGATATTTTCTAAAAAGCGTAAAATATTTTAATTAGGGGTAATATGAAATTTTGCGTTAATATAATTTCGTCATCAACTTTGCCTTGATTAATATTTTTCATTACCTTTTAAACCAAATTAAGAAAAAGCGTCTTCTTTTATTAGAACACTTCGCGTGTCAGACCAACTTAGTCTCAAGAGCTAACTCTGTTCGATAAAGCAAATAAATTCAATTACTTAGCCATTTCTGTTTGTAGTAGGCAGCTATCTCGAAAATCCAAAATTAACTTAATAAAAGCTATCAAACGACTTAAGTAAAATACTTTTAGCTTGCTTTGTTGAACCTTAATAAAGATAAGTACTCTGCACTTTAATTTTAAACAAATTAGTTGGTGGATTTTTTTTTTCACCCTCGATTCTTCAATTTGCTATATATGGCGTATTTTAAAAGTACTCTTTAATTTTTAACATTATTAGTAATTAGTATAACTTTGATGATTTTTTGGCTAAAACTTTTAATAATTTAATCGTATTTTAGCGTAAACGATTGTTTTATTTTTAAATACGATTATACAGAGCAGAAAAGATGTTTTTAGCTAACGTGCTAGATCTGATACTGTTCTTTAAAAATTAATTTTTTGCTGCCTTAAGGTTTAATGTGTGATTTTTAGTTATCCCTTTATTTATTCGCTATTTGAGAATGCTTTCCGAAGTTATTAACGAGAAAGACTAAGGAGTACGATTCAGTAGTTTCATATTATCAATAGTTTTCATGTTATAAGGTTAATTTTGAGGCATGCAAATAAAACTGTATGTTTATCCAATAAATCCATATGGTTCAAATTTATTGCAAATTGTCTATAAAACTGTACTTATGCTAGAATTAGGTATATAATGGTTCATCCAGTTTAGATAATTATAGTTTTGACAAAAAAAAATCGTCTAATTACTTTGGCTATAGGGGAAATTGTGAGGTAGCCTTCGTGAATTCTAAAACTTAAAAAAATATGTCTAGTTTCATAGTAAAACTATTTTTGATAACTATACATGTCAGACTCTATGTTAAAGATTCTACAAAGATAATGTATTATTTTAGTCCCTGAAAGTATAAATATTATACTTTGAATACAAGTATAAATTGTTTTCGTTGCATTATTGTTTGTTGCTTGTTCTAAATATTTTAAATAAGTTTTTAAAAACTTCAATTACAAATTCTTTTTTACTCTAAAAATGCTTTTTAGCCTCTCAATCTCATGTTAAACATTCTAAAATGCTAGTTTGAACATTTATATTTTATTTTGTTTGAACAAAAGCACATTTTTACAATAATTGAAAAAGGTAAGTAAATTACTTTTAAAAATGTGCCGAAAAATATTCCTTCTTATTTTATTGACTTTCACGACTCTTAAACTTTTTATAATGACTTTTTACTTCTCAAAGCACAAACGAATGAAATGCTTTTATTTAACGTTTTGCAAAATCATTTTCATATCCGCAATTGAATTAAACATGTCCCTTAATAGTTGACTTGTAAACTCTTCTGACTTCCTTTCTTACCTTATTGAAAAAGTTTGCTGGTTTTGTGGATCAAAGTATTTCTTAAATTGAAGTTTTTCTTATTCGGGAGACACGTACTATATTACTTGCTGCAGAAAGAAATTCCGAGGTTGCAAACAGTTATTGCTTCGTTTCCCAAACTACTTCTTTTATTAGACCATTTCCTTTCTGAGGGTTGATCTGATAGATACTCTGTGATTGGGTGCTTTAGTTTATTTCATTTATATTATGTGTTCTTGATTGATATGGCTCTAAATTGACCTGCTAATAATTTTCAGTTATATATTACCAAGAAACTTTTTTAAAATTTCATTTAACATTGAGTTAGATTGGCTCTGAATTCAAAAATTATATGCTGCGGGTATTTTGTTTTGAATTAATAATATCCTTTGTTTTAAACTATAGTATCTCAACTTGCTCTGAAAATTCCATGCATGAACATACATATACACATATTAAAACATTACAAAGGACAAGTAAGATTTAAGGAGATCTAAATGGAGTCTTAATATCTTAATTTTAGCACTCAAATTGTTGATTACATATTTTGTTTTCTATTGAACCACCTTATTTAAACGAAAATATGTTTTTCTAACATGTTTAATGAACTACAATTCGTGGTAGATATTTATTAAGGGTAAACTCTGAACTACGTTTTGTGGTCAGAGACATTATCGACTACTCTTTAAACCAGTTTTCCACAGACTAAAATTAAATTAAAAGTTGAATTTGCTTCCCATATTTTTTCTGTTTTAAAAGATAAATTAAACCGCTACTTTCAAAACAATTTTACAATAAAACTGTTATATGGGTTAATATTTACCTCGAATTGTAGTTTAAAAGTAAGAAATAGGCTTGTGTTTCTAGGGTTAAAACTAATTATATTATGAATAATTTAGTTATTTCTTAATTTATATTTTATTTAAATAAACACTGAATAGTATTTGTTGTCCAAACACAAGTTTCTATTGCTTATTTTGCGAATTTTACTTAAGTATACTATTGCTTTGACAGATGCACGTGTAATAATTAAAAAACATGCGAAAGTAAATACCATATTGAAAAGTCAAACAAAGTTTATATCTTATAATATCTTCAGCTGTGAGTTGTGCACCAAAGATTAATTGTTTTGTTGTTGACGATGGCTCATCTTTGATTATGTTTTCTAACTACTAAATAAATAATCACGATAGCTTTTCTGTTATCTGAAATCCCCAGGCTCTTACTCGAATTTAATTGAAAAATTTAATTACGAAGTTCCTCCGGCGAAGCATGAATCTTCTTGCAAACTTAAATTAACAGCTAATTTTCTCAAAAGAATCTTGCTCTCAAGTTCTGTAAACACTGCTTACTCCAATTCGTTGTTACAATTCTTATCTCCTCAGTGTATCCACTCACGAATAATTCGTAATAAAATTTTCTAATTACAAATTTGTTATAGGATTGCATTCCTGAAACACAGTTGACACAATTCGCGGTGGCTTGTTTAGTAGTTGAGAGGTTTGTTGCAACTATTTCAGCATTAATGACTGTGTTTCCACTGTTCGGACCCTCGAATTGATTTCACAAGTACTGATTGGTTAGTTCGTAAATTATTATTCTATTCAGTCGTTGTTAAACTGTCCCATCAGCTGTTGAACAGATTCTTAAATATGTTAGATTATGTTTAAGATACTACCTTTCTATATCGTGCCCTCTTTTAACCCCTTCAAACCTTTTGTTGAGTGAGGGGGGGGGGTAGGTACATATCTATCCCGGCTTGTATGCTATTGCTTAGTCAGAGACCCGCTTATGAAGCCTTCCGTCAAGTAATACAGACACAGAAAGAATTTTTGCTGTCACAAAGAAAGGAATATACACCCATGACGGACGTAAAAAATCTATTGATTTTTACATAATTCTATGTTTTCTTTTCTTATATCCATACGATCAAAAGTAGTTCAGAATATATTTATTAATTCACTAAAGATCACGATTTCAAAAATTAGACGAAAGTGTAAGTTACCCCTTGTCCAAAAACTACAAAAGTTTCTATTTGCTACTGACAAATATTATTACTCGATGTTGCCAGTTATCTTTAAATATTTGCTTAATACCGTCTTAGAATCATTATACAGACATATTCCCAAGTGTATACGGTATAGGATCATTATTTGAAGATTATTACGTAAGATTATAGGATCAATAAGTGTATTATGTTTATTATTTGACATGCTGATGTTGCACCCTTAACTTTGAAATAATTAGATGCTGTATTAAAATATTGTTGTGTTTCGATTCAATTGTAAAAGATCAAAAACAATACTATTATTCAATTTTACGATTGAAATTCATTTCTGATGTTACTTATCCCCCAAGTTTACCCCGACAAAGTTATACAGAGTGGAATGAATTATTAATGATTAAAGTTTCAGCACTAAAGGAAATTATTAGAATGCATGTTAAAAATGTTTAAATTTCAAACCTATCCATAATAGTAAGTTTATTGTTAAAAGCAACTGATAAAATGCTTGCATAAATTTATGTACTAGATGATTCAGTCAATGTTTTAAAATATGTAAACTATTCAAACTTATTAATTATTCCGCGTTTATAAACTATCCACAAGCGAAGTCCGATCTGATTGAAAACAATCCTACTACAAAAATTTAGTTTCCAGCTTTCAAAATGCATGCCGTAAACCTCTTGAATTATGAAACATTCATTGTCTCCAAATACAGTTTAATATCCGCCTCCGAGCCCCCATTTGGCGAAGCTATTCTGGTGGGGAGGGTGACAAAGAAGCCAATTACACATTCCTCGAAATAGTTTGAACTCATTCCCTTAACAAACGTAAATTAGCATTTATGTTTTAGAGCGAAGCATACTTTTGGCGGGAAGGGGGTCATGCGGATATAAAACCTCGGAATTTTGACTTTAATTGGGGATTTAAATTACAGGGGAAAGAGGATAATTTTGCAAAAGACATTTTTATGAGTTGACTTTTAAAACGTTGAAGCTAAATGCAGCGCTTTATTTATACTCAAGTGTTTTTGTTGTTTTTTACCATCTGTGAAACTAATAGTTTAAAATAACATTCATTGCAGAAAAATGTTTTGCATTGTTCGTGTAAGTTTAAAATGCTTTTAAAGAGTTTAAAAGCTATTTGTTGTGAATAAATATGCATCATGTGGGGAAAAGAAAAGAATTTGTACAACTACATAGCAATTACGAACCGTAATTATGCGTGATATTTTTTAAAGTATTTTAATTACCGTTTTATTATCGTATAAAAGTAGATTAAAATTTACCATATAAGTATTTCCTATCTTAAAACATTATAACGATTAAATGATTTATACGAAATTTTTATTATCTACGAAGTTTAAGTTTTTATATTAATAATTAATAAAAATCTAAACAGATGTCATTTATTCTTTTTTTTTGTAACAATTTTAAAATGCCCACCCAAATATTTAAAACAAGAACAGCTTTGCTCATACTTCTCAAAAGGTATCAGTAGAACAAGGCGTTTGAAATGGTCAATGCCTTTTGCTGTCAGAACAAATAAAATTTCATAAATGCACATTCTCAGCTCTCTTATTTATCCTTCATTCACAGACCTAATCTTTTCGATGGATTGATCTCAAATTTGAGATCATGGGTTTTTGGAATTTAATGCCATGCATGATCTCATTTTTGAGAATGATTAGGCATTTTTTTATACTCAATCATATTTTTCCTACTTCAGAATGATACCTAGAACATAAATTTCTAAACTTCGACATTGAAAACAATTCCTTATACTGAAATATTTTTAAACTGTCAAAAGGATTATCTTATCTTTTATTTATATATTTGCTTTTAATTAATATTAAACCTTTTTATGCTCTAGTTGTTTGTAAACTTTTGTTGGAAATATTCTTTTCTTCTAAAAGACCATATTTTTACTCTGGCTTTGTTTAACTGCACAATATATTTTAGAAATAGCAATTCGACATTTTAAATATATTCATATTTTCAGCTCTTAAGGGAAATATAAAAAAAATACATTTTGCATTTGTGCTGACAAAACTTTTAAAAAAATCTAACTGAATAAAGAGATTACTCCAAAATTTTTCCGAAATGGCAAAAAAAAAAATTCAAACTATTTCTATTCAAATTTTTTAAAGTCTCAATTGTGAATATATTTTGTTTCCTGTTACTACGTGCTGAGCCTTAGGATTTAACATCGGCTTACCTATTTTTGTCTAACTAAATCTTTACAACAAAGGGCAAATTTTTGTTTTAAATATATAAAACTCACACTTTATTTTTTTTAAATTGAAACAACGGGCTTAATCATTACTTAAGTCTTTAAAATACATTAAAAAACGGGTAGAGTTATTTCGTGCGATATTTTTTTAATGATAACACGATTATCAGAATTTTATTATTGCAAACTAAAATTAATTGTGATATTTTTATAAACTTACTGATTGGGGCATATTAAGCAGTTATTACCGTAAGGGAAAACTATATTAAGCATGTGTCTTCTCAGGATAAATTGATCCTATCATCCATTGGGGAGTTTAGATGCCACTAAAAGCTATGCGCACTTCCACACAAGGACTTGCTTATTTTGGCTTCATAACTTCGCCAACTTATTTTTTTCTCCATCAAAGAGTGATCTTGTTGCTACGTTCTTCTTAATATATTTAACATTTCTTGACAAATATAACATTTATATTTGTCATAATTATTTTTATTATATGTTTATCTTTTTTTTATAATTTTGCACTTAAAGTATTACCTTTTTAAAATATCCAAGACAGGATTATGACTAATTAAAAAAAATATCATAGGCAATTTATTCAGAAATGAACGTGTTAATAGTATTCACAGTCATTGTTAATAGATTACAGATCTACAATAAAATAATATATGATTTTGTTTTAGCTATAATACTGTATATTTCATATAAATTTTTTATTTCAATAAATTGGATGGTAATTAAAATGTTTAGATTATTTAAAAACAAAAATAATTATTTTGCTTGATTTATAGAGTTAATATGGTTCTGAAAACAACTACATTCTATTTTTTCATCTATCAGTTAAACTAACAATTAGGCGAGTACCCAAAATACTAAAATTTTTACTATTACTTTAATCTTTTCCAAATTTGGCATAGTGATTTCAAATATAATGAACAATGCTTTTGGGGCAATTTTTTTTATTTAAATATAATTGATTTATTTTAAACGGTGTTTTCCAACTAAAAAAAGGGTTTTACGCTAATACTTCTAGCATAAAAAGTTTTACATTAATTTACCTGAATTTTTTTGCAGATGCTATTTCAATATATATCTGTGCCATGAACCTCTAACATCTGGTGTAAATATAATTTTTTTTTAATGTCCAAGTGTAAATCGAGAAAAATCTTTTTTTTGTAGTTAATTTATAACATTTTTCTTAATAACTTCTTTTCTTGTAATTTGTATGTAACTCTAGAGAGTCATTGCATGTTTCAGTTCAAAACGAAGAATTTAATAACACATAATTAATGTTTATAGGAAAAATTCAATGTGGTAGACTTGTTAGTGTAAACCTCTTTTTTAGTAGAAAAACACCGTTTAAAATAAATAAGTTATATTTAAATAAAAAAAAAATGCCTAAATAGTATTATTAATTATATTTGAAATCACTATGCCAAATTTGGAAAAGATTAAAGTAATAGTAAAAATTTTAGAATTTTGGGGAATTTTGGGTATTCGCCTACCTTAAATGATTAAAACAATAGTCAACTTTTCTTATCCATAAACTATTCAATATAATAGCTGGCCCAAAAAATCTAAACTGGTTTCTATGATAAGTTGATGCGCAAAACAAATTGTCAACCATTGAAATGATAACGTTCTTTTATTATTGATTAAACAAAATCTTAGGTACTCTTCCTTAAGCGTATAAATTGAAATAAATTAATTTCCATTTTTTAATTCAATTATAAATTTTATTTAGACACATTATCTAACCCTCTACACTCTTTTAAAATTCCACTTTTGCATTCTTTCTCATGCATTTAAGTAACCTAGGCTAATGCTTCTTTATAATAAGATTAACTTCTTGCTTTCAAGTTCGCTTCCCTTTACAGAAATTTTTCATTTCTCCATAACACTACCCGTCTAGAAAAAGAATTAATTTCCTTTTTATTTGATTTAATTTGGCTTCACAAAAGGACAGTATTTTAAATAACTGCAGTTTTTTAGCTTCATTTATATTCTTTAGGAAGATAAAGTAGTTTAATTTTGTTCATTGGTATTTTTAAAATTAAAAATTAAATGTTATATTTAGCTTTTGAGTTTTAGTTGTTAATTATTTTGTAGATACTTTGAATTCTTTAACACCGATCATTTTAAAAAGTGGGTTTTTTTTGTATTAAATGTGCGTTTTACAATAACTTTTCTTCTTATCAAATATATGTTAAATGAAAAATACAAAATATTTAAAGCCGGTAAAAAATATTTGACTAATATTTGACTTGTCCCTTTAAAAAAAGTGAAATGTAAACTTTAGTATTGCCCTTTTGTGGTCTCATCCTTTGTTTGTACTAAATTCCCGAACGCATTTTATAATAGATGAATAAGTTACTTACTTTGCGACAAAATATATCGACTTTTAATAATGTATATTTTGTTGTTCTGGAAAGTTTAGACTAAAACAGCACGTAAGTTATTTTCAACATTTTAAAATAGAATATTTATATTTTTTGTATGTTTACCGATTGCAACACCAATGTTTAAATGTTAAATGTCACAATACTTTCTCTCTCTAGAAAGTTCCTAATCATATTTTTTTGGGAAACTAAATACTGGATAAAAATAAATAATTTCCCTTGGCGCGATTGGTGAAACAATGTCACTTGGTAACAGAGAAAGAATCAAAGTGAGTGTAGGAATGAAAACTGGAAGAGCTGTGTCACCCGAAATAAGCCAATTAAAACGACTCTATGGAATGGATTTTCGAATATAGTTCATCAATCGAACGAATTCGTTCAAACGTTCGTTTCGAGTGTCATTCGATAATTAAATACTATTCGAATAGTATTTCATTGCCGAATAGTATTTCTCATTATCTTAAGTGATACAATAAATGATATTTCACTGCCCCTCCCCATAAAATTTAAAAGGCACATTGTAAATCAAAATAACTCCGACTTTTTTTTTTAATCCTTCTTAATGTATAAAAATCCTTAGGGGAATCAATTAAGTTGTTTCTGAACTGTGCAATAAAAAAGGCTAAACCAGGATAAAATTATTTGCCTGACGGTTGGTTATGTGTTATATTATTAACAAAAACTTCGAAAAGTCGTGTCATAAACGGCACTATATTAGGGTTAGTTAACTCTTTTCTTTCTCGTCTCAAGTATTCTAA
This sequence comes from Hylyphantes graminicola, assembly GCA_023701765.1. Taxonomy (NCBI): domain Eukaryota; kingdom Metazoa; phylum Arthropoda; class Arachnida; order Araneae; family Linyphiidae; genus Hylyphantes; species Hylyphantes graminicola. The sequence continues at coordinate 38,702,197 of CM043114.1, read as the reverse complement.
AAAAAGAGTGAAATAGGTGACCACAATATCAAACAGTTCCTGCTGTAACGCGTTGATTTTGAAGCATGACAAAGCTGTAACCAGCTCCAAATTGCCGACCCGGTGGCGCTAGCCTTTAGAGCTTCTGGGTCCGGGCTCGAAACCCTATAAGACATGGATGTCTGTGTTTGTCGAGTATATGCGGAGTACGTGCTCGTTAAATCTGTTGGGTCCGAAGGTCATGTGGGCGGTAATTGCGCAGTTTCCCACGGGTACAGGTCCCTGGAGACTATTTCCCTCCCCTTCAGGGACATGTCTAAATTGTGAAGGTGGCGCGCGATGGATGGCAGCATCTGTTACGTATGTATGTGTGTGTTGTGTCTGTCTTACTTTACGGAGGTTTATTAGCGGGTCTCTGACCAAGCACACAAGTCTGAAAATATATGTGGAGACTCAACTCCAAACTGATTTAAAATGAAACGGGTTTTGGAAAAAAAAAGTTTTTTCTGAAAATCTTTGGAGCAATAAGATAAAGAAGTAAAGATTCTATGAAACAGTCGAATAATGCCTAAATTGCATGCCATATTACTTGGGACATTTGTTTTGATTTATATTTAATGCTATCTAAACATGACATATTTGAGTTGAATTGTGCTCCTGTGGTTCTAAAATACGACGCCCGTCGCCAATAGCCCTCGTGTAGCTCTAGTGCGACGATAATTCAAACAAACCCAAACCTGAATTGCGCTCCATTATTCTCCTTTTCCTTTGATCACAGAAAATATTCATATTCTATAGGGAGCCATAAATCCATAAATTACGTTATGCGATTTTGACGATTTTTTGGCCCTCCTCCCCCGTGGTGATTTTTCATGACACTTGGCGCGACCCCCCGCCTCCCCTGTAATGTCAAGTAACATTTTCAAAAATTCATATTTCTGAAAGTTTTGATTGGGCGTTCGATTCCCGGAAAACTTCAGAACAAAAATACTAATCGACGTTTAACCCCAAACTTGGTTGTCCAAACAGCAGCTGCATCATCTGATGATGCTGGGAAAGTATTTAAAATTCACATGGGATGAACACATTGTCTACATTTCCCTTGTGATATATGGAAATACTTTGAGCATGTGCAAATTGGCCTGAATTGAAACTGATAAAGAAAACAGAAATAAGCGAATGCCCAATCGAATTTATGTAAAAGGACGGTTCTTTTTTTCCCCTAACACTTTTAAGCATAGTTCGAAAAACCACGATAAAAGTTACCATGTAAGATTTTTCCAAATTTAAATCCGGAAACAGATTTTACTGGAACTCCATTTTTTTGCAGTTTTATGTCGATTATTCGCAGTATAAAATTACGTTTTATTTGACGGGGGTTTTATTTAAGCACAATGTACCAAAAAGTTTCCAAAATAACATGTTTAAATTTCTTATTTATCCCAATATAACAAAAAATCATTTAAATTTGGTTGTTACAATCTTTCCACACCACCACAGCAACTTGCGTCATCTCACTCCTACACTGTATTATGAACGGATAGTCCCACTCTGTGGATTTCTTTGCTCCCGTAATGGGCGACTGGTGGGCCGGCTAATGAAATTTCACGGTAAGGATCGAGACAAACTAGGCAGGATTACCGGTCTTACGTATGTTCCGCAATTTCACTGAATCTTGTTACTCAAAGGCAAACATTTTTCTTCCAGAAGAACAGCTTAATTGACTTCTATTTAGGGGTAATATTTTTCCCTTTTTGTGAAATTGCAGGCAGTGAATCTTCAAGATTTAAAAAAAACAAAGTGTTTGCTTGAGATTAATTTTTCACATTTATATTCTTGTTGTTTAGTAGGAAAGAGTAAAAGGTCGTCTTTTTATGCCTTTAAATTTCGAAACATTTTTAATAAGGTACGGAATAAAGTCAAATTACACTGTTAAATATTTTCTGTTTTGTTTCACCTTGATAATGGTTCCTAGTAGCTGCTACGACTGTGTGGTGCAATGTTTTTCCATATATTTTGGTATTTGGTTGAACAATTTATCAGGTTTACGAAAAAAACTGTTGTAAAAGGTTTCTGAGTTCGTGCGGATCGGGACTCTAGAATAACAGTGTAAACATTTTTGTGTTGTAATGTTTTTATTTACAGTAAATTAATGATTTGGAGATAAATTAATAATTTGGCGACTTACAGGGTCTCGTGAATAACTTACTTCAAAAGCTTTTTAACAGAGACGATGGGTGCATCCAATCACTGCCAGAAAAGAAAATATATCGCAGGTAAACATCATATATAAATTCTCAGCTCACAGTGGTGGCAGAACTTTCATCGTCATACTGTGATGGTAATAAGGATTTTTTTGTACAGTGCAGCAATGTTTAGACGCATTTTATCTGCTGCATACTTTACCTACAAACTGCATAAATACCTACTTTAAAAAAATAATATGCACTCTTAAAACGAACGAGCTATTTTAACTCAGTTTGTGTTAATTCCACTCCTCCAGTCCAGAAAATGCACTTCTCCCATAGGAGTGGATCCTTTGTGTGTTAAACCTCCTACAGGATCACTCCAAACGAGTGATTTTAACTCAGTCTGAGTTAATATCAACTGGAAAGGAGTGAATTTTAACTCAGTCTGAGTTAATATTCACTCATTTCCAGTGTCGAAAATGCACTTCTCCTACTGGAGTGGATTTCACTCTTTTGGTTTAAGAGTAAGTATTAGTTTCCAACTCACCTTATCATTATCAATAACATTTGTGTAAATACAATACGAATAAATATTTATTTTATATCTTAAGCCAGATCTAGAATTTATTAAATAAGTTTCAGTTGAAAGATTCAAAATAACTTAATGCATTTTCGCTTATCACACCAAGGAACGCACCTTTCATCGATAGACAATTGTAAAACAGAAAACTTTTAAAAACAAGAAACATCTTATCGCATTTCTTAGAAATGTTTTCACGTAGGGGGCTCTAAATGTTTTCATTGGGTAGTCGTTTTGAAATAATGTTAAGTATCTACGATATATATCTCCCAATACCTAACTCGTCCAAAATAGTCGAAAATATTTAAAATTCGTTAAAAAAAACTTAATTATGTGTTAGAATAACGCTTTGTGAACGTTAAAAATATAAAATAAGTAGAACAAGTATAAATAATTGTGTTTATAATAAGTCACTTTTTTGGTGTAACAACATATTTTTTTGTGTGTGTTTCATAGAAAGCTCATTATTTGGTAACCAGATCGGAATGTTTAGAAACTCAATCTTTCTTAGAAAGATTTTAAATAGTAACTTTTTTTTGCCGCCCGCATATAAAAGATGCCCCCAAGAAGATGCATTTTAGAGTCCAAAACTTGCATAGAATGTCTAAATTTGGTCATGGTTGAGAAAAGTTTCACTCGACTTTTCTAAACCACGATCAAATTGAGACATTCAAGGCAATTTTTTTTTTATGTCTAAAATTTACGTTATACTACTTGAATTGAAAACACCATTTACTAAAGGACACCATTGCAAGTTACTATTTTAATATTTCCTAAGGAAGATTTAGTCGAAAAAAAATAATAAATAAAAAATATATTTTTTATGTCATGCATATTATATTAACTATGCATTTTTTGGTGGATAAAAACCATTTTCTAATCGTATTTTGGAGACCCTTTTTCTATCTTAAGCCGGAAATGGGTATTCTCATCCTCCCAGTTCCGACGAATTCTTCTACAGAGGTTGCTTGATTAATTTTTGCCATGTAATCAATTCGTCTGTTTCTTCATATTGTAGATTCTTGTCTTCAATCTACTTTTCAATTTGCGGGTTCAATTTTCAATTTTATTTCCATTATTGCGCATCGCCGAGTTTTCTTGAAACTTTTTTATTTTCTAAGATTCTATTTTTATTCTCTCGATTATTTTCCAATTTCGAGTTTCTACCGAATGCTTTCAATTCCCCCAAACACTCGTCATTTAGAAGCAATTCCACCGTTTCGTTGCGTTTTTTATTACTTTTTTGGGGGCGGGCAGTTATTAAATTAGCAATAACATATTCCACTTAGTTTTATCTATTTTAGTATTTTTGTTTGGATTTAATCATTTTGTCTTGCAGCATGAAAATTTAAGGGTGCTTGACTTATTATATCTCTATACATACACTTGAAATAAAAAAAAACTTGACATAGCGTCACAGATCGTTACATCCCTAACAAAAGACGTCATACTTATATGCATTGTCGATTAAATGGGGTATCCATATTCTATATGTTTAGTTAGGAAGATAAAATTTTTTCTTATAATTGTTAATATATAATTTTAAATGTAGATAAAATCACCGAGTTTTAAAATAACTAATTACTGCTAAAAGTTTTCAATTCCTTTTATTTTTAATTTATCTTAAATTTATTAAATAAATGTTGCTCTATCCATAAAACATCCTTTAAATTGAAGCCATTATTAATTTAATACATGAAACATATTTTTGCGTGACTAAATGTTATGAGCGAAACTATTAAAAGATAACGGTTGTTTTATACTTTTAAATTGACATTTAATTTAACAATTTTTCCAACGAAATAATGATAGAATACAAGATAACAGCTCTTAAAATTTTATGTTTCATAAGTTTTGGACCTATAATTGGGCCCATTCTCAAATGGTTAGGGGGCAGATTAAAAATTTAATGAGCTTGGTTTGATTTTCTCTCAAATATTTGCTCTTAATGGACTAATGAATTTTCTCTTAATGGCATATCCCAACAGATGATGTATATTTCGAGGTTTGTTGAAAAAAAAATTATAAACTTATAATTAGGTTATTTTGTAATTTAATTATTAAATTTAATGATTGTATTGTCCGGGGCTTTTGTATATTAAGAGATATTTTGCAAAATAAAAAGTTCTTCATTTAAATTAAAGTAATTTATTTAGTGCTGTAGCATGAGCTTAAACGTCTATTAAACTCCAATAGGAACTTTTTAATCTTTAAATTTACATGCATCATTCATAAAATTAGTGTTGATTAATGTCTTTAATTTTAAATGGTTATTGGATACTTAGGAAAACTTGTATTGTTTTTAATATAGGTGAAATAAAAAAAGTTAAAATAATAATTTAACGAAACTTGCTCAACTTGCAAAAGTTTCTTAAATTGTTTGAATTGAATAAGCTATGTTTGCAATGCTATGGCCATAAGAAGTTTTTCACAGTTTTAGATCAAACATTTAATTAAAAAGCACCTACTTAAGGGATGAAGAGTTTTAAGAAGCATTTTCTAACACGAAAATACAGGAAATACCGGCGTTTCCTCTAAATCTCAACCTGCAATAATTTGGGACTGAACTTCTCCATTTCACAAAAAATAATATAATAGCAAATTTGACCTCCACTATATTTCAATTTTATACAATCTTGCTCAAGTTTAACTGTAGCTAACAAAAAAATAAAGCAATGAGAAAAGAATAATCAAAAGTACTTAAGAATTTTTTTTAACTAATTAGCGACGGCTTTGTGAATACCATTAACTTCTTAATTTCCAAATAAAAACGTTAACTTTACATTTTTTAGTTTTGTTTTCATGTCACTTCAATTGCCTTACATAATTTTTTCAGGAATATGATCTTCATTAATCTTACATTTTGTTTATTTAGATTAACTTAAGCACAAAATTCATTTTTGCGTGACAAAGTTTCTTACCAATCGTCATGAAGGGTAAATAATGTATTCATAAACCAATAAAAATAATACTGGAATCGCATTCAGAATTTTTATAGGCTTCAGAAGTCTTTAAATAATTTTACATCTGTGCGCATTAATTACTATTTAACTATCATTTATCAAAGCCCGGGCAACTAATTACTATATTTCTCTTAGCTTATGAATTTCCATATGACTCACTGAATAAATGATTCCGTAATTATAGAAAGATTTAAGAGTTCCAAGGAAACATTTACAAACGGAAATTAGAAAAGAAAATTTGTTCCAATTACAGCTTCAAAAATAGGGCTTATTGTTTTATACAAATGAACGACATAGTTTATTCAAAATGTATTTGCACGTTCATTATTTATGCAACAATTCCATCTGTAGCGTAAATTTTTAAATTTTAGTGGGCGTTTTGAGTTATGCTTATTGTATTTTCAACTTTGTCTAGGCGGGTTTAGGTTTTGAATAGTTAATCAACTTCTTTGTTTAAGTTTAAATAATTGAGACAAACGTAGTAAGATATTACACTTATTAAAAATTGTTATCTCAATATTCGTTAATTTATTTTAGTTTTTTGTATCCACTGTAATATCTATTAAATATCGCTGTGTAACATATTTTAAATGTACATATTATGTAGTAAAATTTTATAATATAATAATACATAGTATTTTAATAAACTTTATATTTTTCAATCCAATAATATGGTGGAGGAAAGTTGTAAATTCATTAAAGTATATTCAATACCTCTGTACCGATTTTAATTGTTACAATTGGAAGCGTTTAGTTCATTTATCTTTCTCGATTTATATTAACTCAAAAAAAGATCTGCTAGTTTTAACAAATGTTATAACGATTCAACATATGCAATGACTGATTGCTTATTTTTTAGCTTAGAATTGCTGTTAGTTTTCTGAAATTTACATTTATCTAAGAATAATTATTTTTTCTGACATAAAATCTTTTCTATCTAATAAAATTGATCTAATATTTGTGCTATTGTTGTTTTATTTGCAAATCCCTTGTTTCTTTTAAACCCGTGTTATTTTTTTTTTGACATAATGGCAAATAATTATAGAAATTTTAAATAGCGTTGTACTACTCTCCTAATGTACACAAAACGATTATGGTTAAACTCTAAGAAAGCTCGTTTTTTACACTGCATTATCTCTCATTTTTTTGTAATAAAGACATTCTCTTTTGATTCTCGTCATTATTTTCCTATAATTTACGAATCGTTCCCGGTTTTGTAGAGACCGTTTTACCTCGCATGCTCAATCGTCATTTTCAAAAATATTCTGCATTTGTTATTTTTCAACCGCTCTTGCAGAGTCGGTAAGACGCCCGCCTGCAGTCAAAAAATGCATCGATTCAATCCCTGGTCTCGCTATAAAGGATTTATGAACGCAATAATGATAATAAACTTACTCTCTGAAGTTCCCTAGGGAGGCCCAGTGGCTTAGTGGAGTGCTTCGCATTACCGGGGATCGAATCCCGGTTTGGGCCAGTTTGACCCATCCTTTCATCCCTTGAGTGGGTAGATAAAATGGGTACCAAGCATGCTTGGGAACTAAACACTGGGGGTTCCGCGTGAGGCTGACCACTTTACCGGGACATATGCCTAGCACCCCAGAGCCCATTGTCACGAAAGCTGAAATGGGCATGACAGGCCTTGGCCCATGTATTGGGCTGTTTCGCCGTGGAGATTAGAAGTTCCCTAAAGAGTTTTTTTTTATCTGAAACGGAGAAAATTTTAACTGGAATGGTGTCTATTAACGGACATATGCATACTTTCAGTTGATTTCAGCTCCAAATGCAATTTTAAATTGCTGCTTTTTATACACACTGTAAGCAAATCCCAATCCATACTTCCGTTTCTTTGCATTACATAATCTTCAAAGCCCATTTTAATTTAAAATGATTTTTCATATGCAGTGTAAAAACAAATAGTATCTTAAGAATCTTACTTTAAATTATCTTTACATATAAAGCGCTCCCTTAAATTTTTTCTTTGTTCCAATACTTAGGTAAAGATTAAGTTGCTTGAAGCCATGAGAGTTCATTATTGACTGGTCGAAGAAATTGTTCAAATTCTTCGATTGAAACTTCCGTCGCAACTTTGAAGTTACGTTTCACCAATACGCATTCTCAAATTAGCTACTTCTCTGTCACAATTAAAATATTATGAACTCAAACATTTTATTCCTTAGTTTGCATATTTCAAACTTTCTGTCAGATATCGTTAATTTTCATACCTTGTTCTTAAAGTCAGTGTTAGAAATATGCATTTCTTCTCTTAATGTGTGTAAAACCAATTTGTATAATAATGCTCCATAA